>VWYP01017990.1:77623-217830 GCA_013400435.1 Pycnonotus jocosus | reverse complement strand
TCCGGCGCCGGCACCAGCCTCCCCTGCGACGACGACCGCCCGCCTCGCCCTCCCGCAGACTCCCCGAGCTCTGCCCCGCTGCCGTCCGCCCCGGCGTGGGGCTGCCGAGAGGGGAGCCGCAGCCCCCCGGAGAGGGCGAGCAGAAAGCGGGCTGTCCGCAGATCGGCGGCGATGGGGAGCCCGACGGCGGCCAGGAGGGTCGAAGAGAGTCCGGGCCCGAAAGCTCGACGGCGGACACCGCTGTGCGGACCAGCAGTGGGCTGCAGATCCGCGGGAGCGGAGCTGTCGCCGGGCGAGGCGGTGTCCCGCCGGCGCACGGCCCCGCTCCGCCGGGAGCGGCCAAGTCCTCGCCGTGACTTACCGTCCCCAGCGAGGTGCGGGGCAGCGCCGGGCCGCGCATGGCTCCGCGGGCCGCTACATCCCCGTGGCACGGTCCCTCACGTCCAGAGGAAGCCGCCCCAGCCCTACCCGGCGCCGGCCGGAGCAGCGCGGAGAGTGACTACCCCGTCTCCAACTTCCTGGCAGCGGCAGCAGGAAAGAGAGCGGCGAGCGGGAGGCGGCCCGGAGCCGCGCCGAGCCCCGCCCGCCCTCCGCCGCGCGAGGACCGGCGTCGGCAGCAATCCTTAAAAACCCAGACGGACAAGCTGAGGGAAAGCAACGGATGGTGCATGGAGTGGCTAAAGCCGCTGGAAAACACACGGGAGAGGAGTCAGAGGAGGTCTGCTGAAATCTTAACGCTCCTGACGCAGGAGTGTTTCACTCTTCAGCTGTACTTTCCACGTGAAAAATAACCATGTACTTGTAAGAAAAAGACGTTTAGTATCTTAACTGCCTTAATTTTAAAGACAGGCCTTTTTCAGCCACGATCAGCATTTTCAGAGTCTATATGACTATCCTGTAATTTTTAATGTAAAACATTTTCTTGTATGCTCCAATGAACCAGCTGTACAGATAGTGCAAATATAAGCAAAACCAACATGACATTTTGTGTAAGCCCTGCTTCATTTAATATATCCTCTTAGCATGTTCGAAAAACAAAAATACAGCTAGGAATGAGTGGCTAAATTATAAAGAACTCCCCTTCATTTGTTGCCCGTTAAGACTTCCTCTTACCTTCTGGAATTGTCTCTATACTCCAGTAAAAGACATTACATCAAGCTCCTAAGCATTGTTTTGGAAGAATTTGCCCATTTCAGTATAAAATGGGTACAATTCACTCCACAGACCGCCTGAATTACTGCGAGAAATCCAAACACCTCCACGGATTGTTCCTTCAATGGAGTTGATTATTTGCTGTGTGGAAGCCAAGGACTGCACGTGCACAGGAGAAATCAAGGAGGGCACTTTTCCACACTTTGGCTTGGAACAGCTGTGACTTTCTGGTTGCAAGTCCCAGGAGGGAAGGAAATAACAGAATGACCTGTTACCAGATTTCAGCCATCTCCAGGGATAGAGGTGGAAAAGATTTTGTCCCGTTCATTTCCTTGCCTCGAATACAGACAATACAAAATTACCCCCTAAAGAGAAAATTCTGGCACGCATTCTGTGAAGGAGGAAATAATGTTTTTAATGGGCTGTTTCAGGTTTAGCACTTTAGTGCTGTCATGTGAATGGATAAGACACATCCTTCCATCTTCATGGAACTTCAGCCCTCAAAAAAAAAAAAAAGGCAAAAATCAGCCTCACTTTTCTAGAACTATATAAATGTCAGAAAAATCCCTGTGAACCTTCACATTTGACTCCTCCCAAGTCCAGGGAGGGACATCTCACAGCTCACTTCACATTTGACATCTACACCAATGTCAAATGCATCAATGCACATCCTCTTCCCAGCTTTCACCAGAACTGCAGATCCAGGCCACCTCCCTGCAGCCTGCCAGGTCTCCAGTTCTTCCTTAAGTCCTTTGGCTATGGGCTAGGGGCGGGAGGGACTGAGCCCACCCTCCTGTCACACAACCAGTGGCTTGCAGCTCATCTGATACCGCAAGCACTTTACTCCCAGCCTGCAGAGCTGTGTTGGGTTTGCAAAAACAGGTTTTAGTGGGGGGGACTACAGGGGTGGCTTCTGTGAGAAGCTGCCAGAAACTCCTCACATGTCCAGCAGAGCCACTGCCAGCTGGCTCCAGGATGGGCGCACTGCTGGTCAAGGCCATGCCCATGAGAAACGGTGGCAATGCCTCTGTGATAACATATTTAAGAAGGAAAAAAAAATTATCGTGCAGATGTAATTGCAGCCAGAGAAGAGCAGAATGAGAATATGCGAGAGGAACAACTGAGGACACCAGGGTCAGTGGAGATGGAGGGGGAGAAGGTGCTCCAGGCACCAGAGCTGAGATTGCCCTGCAGTCATGACGAAGTCCGTGGTGAGGCAGGGTATGCTCCCTGCAGCCCATGGAGGTCCATGGGGATGCAGAGATGCACTTGTAACCCGTGGAGGATCTCCATGCTGGAGAAGGTGGACACCTGAAAGAAGGCTTTGACTCTGTGGGAAGCCTGTGCTGGAGCAGGCTCCTGCCAGGGACCTGCAGACCCGTGGAGAGAGGAGCTCACACTGAAGCAGCTTCCCCGGTAGGACTTGTGACCCTGTGGGGGGGACGCACGCTGGAGCACCCCGCGGAAGAGTGGGTCATGTTGGAACAGCTCTGAAGCACTGTTGCCCATGGTAAGGTTCACACTGGAGAAGCCCGTGGGAGGGACCNAGAGAGGAGCTCACACTGAAGCAGCTTCCCCGGTAGGACTTGTGACCCTGTGGGGGGGACGCACGCTGGAGCACCCCGCGGAAGAGTGGGTCATGTTGGAACAGCTCTGAAGCACTGTTGCCCATGGTAAGGTTCACACTGGAGAAGCCCGTGGGAGGGACCTGCTGGAGCAGGGGAAGGATTCCTCTCTATCCATGAGCAGTGGCAGAAAAAACGTGGGATGAACTGACTATATTCTCCATCCCCTCTCTCTCTGCGCCGCTGCGGGGCGGGAGGGTCGGAAGGGGAAAGGTGTTTTTAAGATTTATTTTACTTCTCATTATCTTGCTCTGATTTTATTCGCAGTAAATTCAATTATTATCCCCGAGTTCAGCCTGCTTTGCCGATGATGGCAATTGATTTGTGATCTCCCCCGGTCCCTGTCTGAACCCGTGAACCTTTGGTTTCATTCTCTCTCCCGTGCCCACCGGCGGAAGGGAGCGGCGGAGCGGCGCCGGTGGGCTCTGGGCACGGCCCGTGTCCATCCCACACTCCCGGAGCCGTCCCTGGCCGGCCCGCGAGGAAGGGGCGNGCCCCGCGCCCTTCCCGCCGCCCGGCGCTGAGATCCCGCTTCTCTCCTTCTCCCCGCAGGAGCAGCGCTGGCTACAGGCGGCTCGGGACTTCGCTCGCCGGGCGCTCCCGGGGCCGGACGGGCAGGAGCCAGCGGCGCTGGAGGCGGTGCTGCGGTGCCTGCGGAGCGCGGGCGGCGGAGCGCTGCCGCTCGGCTACAGGTGACAGCGGGACGGGGACAGGCGACGGTGGGGTCCGGTGCACACTCTTGGCCCTCACGGGAGCTCGGCACTGCTCGTTCTGCGCGATGCCCGCCCCGGATGCCGGCTGTGGGAGAGATCCTGTCGAACGGCGGTGACCGCACACGTTTCTTTGGCCTCGGCGCGCCCCCGGCCGCCCTTGGGGTGTGATTAAGCACCGGATCCGCCTGTCTGCGGTAGGCAGAGCGTGAAACCAAAGCGGAGCATCTCGCCGAGGCGAGCTGCGGCACTGTGCAGCGTTTGCACGGCAGCTTCCCGCTTGGATCCTGCTGGCCCGCACAGGAGCATCTTCCTGAGCATAAACCTGTTGGCCAGCTGAGCTCAGTGGTCGAGTGTGCGCTCTTAAAAAAGGGAAATCTGGGATAACATGGTCCATATTTTGGTTGATAAAAGGTTTTTGGGTGTTCACCATCATGAAAAACTTGCAGCTTGTTGAGAGATATCCATATTGGAAAGTTTGGCTTGTCCGGATCTGTTTCTTCATCCAACTTGTGGGACAATTAAAATCTCTGGCATCACCAGTTTTGGGAGAAAAGGTCAGAGGGAATTGATTAGGGATTTGTGACCTTTAACTAATAGTTAATAAATGTAGGTGGTTGATCTTTCACACCAGCTAAACCTATCTCATTTAAGCCATATTTTTTCTGTGTATTTTATAACATGTAAGACAGACTTCACTTTATATTCAGGAGAATCTATAAAGAAGAGTTGAAGGTATTTGGTATTTATCTCCTGTGAGGCCAGTGGTCTGTTTGTGAGCTACATCCACAGCTAACCACTGAACTCTGGAGCATGAGGAGAGAATCTGTTTCCTTCTGTATGTGATAACCATAAGCCAGTGTCCTGCTTTAGTTTTGGTCTCTCCCAAAAAGCACTCAGCACATTTGACAAAAACATGAGCAGTGCTGTGGTTTTGTGGATCACAGGTACCAGTATTATTCCTGGTGGTGCGCTGTCTCTGAAGAATGAGCAGTTTTGGTTAATGGAATTTCCAACTAATCCCCTCTTCATTTTCCTGCAAAATGCACAGCATAAGTAACTGCATACATTTATGTCTTCTGATTAATTTTTCTATATCTGATTACTGTTTATTGCTGATTCAGACCCATCACTCATCTGGACTACTTTCTTGCTTTGAACTTTTGATCCCTGACTAATTGAGTGAAACTCTTCAAAATCACACCCTTTGAATTTGATTATGTCCCGCTACTGAGCAAGTGGGTATTGTGAATAGAGCTCCAGTTTCACAACGTAAAACTGTCAGTGAAGCTCACTGGAAACCAGTACCAAAATCACAGACTGGAGAACAGTTTGTGTTGGCTCTTTCAGTGTTGATATTAGGGTACTTTGCAAACTGAGTTCTTTGTACACCCTGCTATATTCTTTCTTTTTTTTTTTTTCTTTTTTTTTTTCTTTATTTCTTTTTTTCCAGTTTCATCTCCATCTCTGACCTACAGCATCAGCAGCACATACCATGCTGCAGCCACCTGAACTGGAGCACTAATGAATTTAAGGAATGGTCTCATCAAGGACAGAGTGCTTTACCCATGCACAGCACTTTGCCAAGGACTTACCTGATCCTGGTTGGCTATTTAGCAGATGGAAGCCAAGAAAACAAAGAAAAGCTGGTAGATGGTTGCCTGTACATGAAGGACAATACTGGGATAATTCCATGTGAGGTGTGTCCTCGGTCTGAGGGGTTCTGTGTTTATTCCCACTTCTGGGGCAGTGTCGCAAACCACCAGGGGTTTCAGGTGTTCTGCCAGAGCCTAGTGAAGGAAATAACACGTCTGTAACAGGCAGGAAAACAGCAAGCTCACATCCTGGGCAGAGGATAGAACACGTGAAATGCGCCATTGTTAGGAGAAGAAATATTGAATGTACTGGCATGGAAAAAAGAGACAGCCAGTACAGTTCTGTCAAATTCACCACAGTACAAGGTGGCCTGGGAGCCCTTCCCACTCTTTGCTGAATTCCAACTAGTGGAGCAGAAATAACTTTCTGGAGAAAATTATTAGTTACTTGCTGCATGTTCACTGATGCATTAATGGCATACTTTCAGGAAATAATAGCTTGCATGACAACTGACTTAAAAGCCTCCTGAGGGAAATTGCAAGTGGAGTCAGATAACAAATAATCCCTAGAGTGATGATGACAGAGCACTGAAGCTGTGCTTTTCAAGGAAACAAAGTCTAGGAAAGAGTTGTATTGGTGAGAACTTATAACTGAAAACACAGGAGCAAAAGAAAGCGGGCAAGAATTTTAGAAAAATAGTCTGAAAATAACTAAGCCTTGCAGTGAATTAATTATCACCTTTCTGTGAGAATGTGACTATAACCAGGAAGTGCTAGCTGTAGAGCTCAGCAAGTTTGTTCCAGATTTCCACCTGGAAGAACAGAAGTTCTCTGTGCAAGGTAAGAGAGTGGGCAAAAAACACTGCTCTCATTTAGTGATGAGTGAAGCCTGGCAGTAGGACAATAGTTTGTGATGCACATGCAAGGGTGTATTATAATGAACACTGTAAGTAGTACTGTGAAAACAAACTGAAACTCATTTCAAGCTTCAATCTTGTTATCTTTTGGTTTAGCTCTTGCACTTCAAACTGGAGTGGCTGGAGTCACTGTTAATCTTCCCAAGCTGGTCGTATATACCACAGAGAGACCAGAGTGCAGCAGGGTACTTGGAAATCCTGGTGGATCCAGTGCCAGTAAATGCTCCCAAGGAAGTACTTCACAGCATTCCAATCACCTCTCCAGTGTCAGCTGAGCCACTGCTTACCTCCAGGTAAACACCTACCGTGCCTAACTCCATCATAGCCCTGTTGCTCTGGCTTGGCAGGTAACATGAGGAGCACTTGGCTTAGAAAGAGACAGATTCTATTTCTGCCACATGTGAAAGCATGGCAGTGAGTGGTGGAAGTAAAAGTTATATCACAAAGCCACTTTTCTTTAATCATCTATTTCCCAGGAGTTTATTGGAAGTTTTTATTCTTTAATTTGAAAAAAAAAAAAAGACCAATTTTATGTATTTCTAGATGTAATTTCAAATCATAGAAAGAATATTAGAACAGTGTTGATTCAACTATCTTTGAGGCTAAAATTCACTCTTTTGATTAGCACAACATTTCTGGGATTTTTTGAACCTCCAGTGAACCAAAAGTATAATTGAAAGTAATCCTGTATTGTATGTGTAATACATCATTGTATTATGATGTTAATATGTGCCACTGGTCAAGTTCTTATCAGGTTACTGAGATAAAAGTGCCAGTGAAATGTCAACTGGTAGAAGTAACTGTGCTTTAGTTTACAGTATATGAAAATGAGCCAGTGGAATAGCAAATCTTACTAAATGGATAATTTCAAGTTGTGCTAGATCATGTTTTATATTCTTGAGTAGAGAATTCTTGGTGTAATTTAATTACAATAAAATGTCACTAATCGTGCTGCTTTAGTTTCTTTTTAGCTATCTTTTGTTTTTATTTGGTTTATCTGCCTCTAAGAAAGTAATTTTAAGCTTAAGTGTTTGATTTAGCTCAAGGGACCATTCTAAACAAGAAAACTATTCCCATGTTTCAGTATATATTTTCAGGCTTTTAACATAAAGCTCCTTTGTTATTGACTGATATCTGACTGATTTTCCATATTACAGCAAAAATGTTACAGTGAGGTTCTGGTACTACTGTGTGTCTGCTACTGTTGGGGTTTTTTTAAAGTCATGAAGTTAGGTAATTGTGTAGATGTTTTGGAATCAAGAACGGTTTTGTTCAGAGTAAGTGGGATGGTTATATTCAAGTCCAGTAGGAGTTGAAATGAAAATTATAAACATAAATTTTTTTTTTGAAACTGCTTTTTTTCCCCCCTCATCTTTTGAAACATAGGTTTGAAACAACAAACAGGATTGATTCAAGAAATACCATCTCGCGCGCCTCTCATCTGCTTTCGGTTTTGCTGCTCTTTCACTCTGTGTCAAGTTTGTTAGAAAGATTCCATTGTTGCTTTCAGGCCTCTTGTTTATAGGCCTCGAGTTTCCACAGTGTTGTAGTCCATGGACCTAAAAATCTGAGTTCTGTTTTCTGCAGAAGAATTGCTTGTGACTTTTTTATTCTCCTTTAGACCAACAATTAATTTCTTGTTTGTGGTAAAGCTTTTTATAACCTGGCTGTTGTCATGGAGTGTGTGAATTTGTTCTTCTGTTCCTTCTGTCTTCAAATACTAAAATGTGAAAGGGATTTAGTGTAGAAGAGTTAAAACATAAGTCTTGTAGCCAAATATTGTTTTGAAAACCTCTCTGAGACATTGACCATATAACTTTGTTGGATCTGTTATTCCCAGAAAGTAGATGCTGCATATTTGTTAATTTTTGCTTTTGGGATACTTTTGAGCTTTCTTTCGTCTCTGATTTCAGTTGCCTCTTCAATTGCCCTCTAGGATTCCAAGTAAGAAAAGATCAAACCTTACTGTAGCAGGGGAATTGACCAGACTTGGGCCTCTTCTTTGTATTCACCACAAGACATTCTTCTTTCTGTTTCTGAAGTGCTTTGCCTCCGCTGTTTGTGTCCCTGTGCTGGTGCAAGTAAGTCCTTGGAATTTACTCACAAATTGACTGTCTGGATCTGTGTATGTGCTAGCTGATTAATTCTTTGAAGCTTGCCATTGATTTCCCAGTTTGATTTACTCTTCCTTTTACTAGTGATACCTTTTTAATTGCACCCAGTGTACAATGGTCTTGATATGTAAGAAGTCTAGTTCTGTGCCCTGCAGAAATACAGTCCTTCTCCCTCATGCAGTTGAAGTGTCCCTGAGTGTCTTGCAGATACAGCCCTTTTGCTAAGAGTGTGAGGAATCCTCTGAGTGGAAAAGGGTTTTTTGGGTGGGATTATTTGGGTCGAGAAGAATTTTTTTCCACTGGAGTTGATGCTGATGTTGCTTTTGGTTTCTCTGCTCTAGAAACCCAGCCAGATGCTGTGGCATCATGTCTTCCAGCTGGGTCACAGGTACACAGTCACAGGCCTGAGTATGTCCAGCCTGAAGAAATCTGGACAAACGATGTTCGTCACCAGTGCTTCTTCCTGCCTTCTGCCCTACTGTGCAGAGCCTGTGAGGGAGCAGCCACTGAACAGTGCTTGGCAAGGAGAATCCACTCAGTCTTCTCTCATTGAGACTGCTGAGCAGCTCAGTTGCTCCTTGCAGCTGGAGGCTGAAGAGGAGAGGTCAAGACCAACCATGGAGTCCAAGATCGTCTCCTATACAGTAAGGATTCATAGGCTTAGCCTTCACCCACTCATGCACTGGGGTTTCAACTCCTGGCCTGCAAGGAGCATTATTTTAATCATGAGTTCATTTTCTTACTGCTCAGGCCTGTGAGTCTCTTATATTATGGGACTCTCTACAGTTCTCTTACTTTCTGCTTGCTTTCTGTTTAGGGATATGTCACCCAAATACTCAATGGCCAAGCTGGTCTCTTTGTACTGGATAACCAAGTCTGCTTGTGCCTTGCTTACCAGCCACTGCTGAACTCTGCAAGGGGGCTCCGACCAGGAGCCCAAGTGGAGGTAAGCTGAGATTGACAAAGTCATGAAGTATTCAGTGGAAAAGGCTCAGGCCTGGGGATGGCTTGTGAGGGTGTGGCTCAACAGAAGGCTACAGGAAAATGGAAATTATTTCAGCAAGTATCTAGAACAAAACTGAAGATCTTACTGCCTGGACTCAGTCATGAGAGTTGATGTGATTGTTATCTGATTCCTCTCTAAGCTGTGCTCCGTGCCTCAGGCCTGATTATACACAGTCTAGTAGAGTGAGAAGAGATTTAAGGTGGGGTAGCAGTTTTGGGGAGTGGTGGCAGGCTGGCTCTTCTCTTACACTCTGTGTCTGTGTGCCCCAGCTCATCAATGTCCACCTCCTGCAGAAGCCTCTGGTGTCCTTCCCTTTCACTGTACTCGGTGCTTGCCTGAGCAGCATGGTTGTGCTGAAGAGTTTTTCAAGGCTCAGCACCCCCTACCAGCCAGTGGCCTCTTCGAGAAATCTCTGCTTACAGCTGCTCTTGCGCTTCAATCTTGGAATGCCGCTGTACCTCTGGCTGGTGAACCTCCTGGAGATGTTTGAGGAGAGGTAAGGACAATTCTTCTGAAATCAGGCTATGCCTAAATGTGCTTTGTAGGTTACCTGGGTGTCTTCTAGACCAAAGGATCACAAGATTACTGTGCTTGGATACTACAAGCAGCAATTGCTTCTGGTTTGGCCTAAGTAAGCCATTTATCCAAACTTCACGTCATGTCCAGTTGCTTGTTACCTTGCAGTTGCAATTATGAGAAAAGCTGGTGTATTTTTCAAGTGCAGGTGAGGTAAAGGTCTTGGGAAGCTGCAGTGCTTCAGAGCATTGTACTCACATAATCCTGCCTGGAATCCTTTGTCCTGAAATACAGAAGCACCATAGGGGTGTCTGCCTGCCAATATGTTTTGCTTGGCAGATCAAGGTGAGCACTGAGGCTGAAGCTGGAAACTGGTGCTACAGCTAGAACACAACTTATACAAAGGCTCTTGTGTCCTGACTGTGCCCAGAAGCAGCAGCAGCTGCTGAGCATATCACTTTGAGATATTCTGAGTATTACCAGGAGTGTGATCATTTGAGAATCTCTGTCTTGGCAGATTTTCCCACCCATCCATACCTCCGAGTGTTCCGGATGGCTTCCTGCTCTCCTGACGCTGCACTCTGTTCACAGGACAGCTGTGGGCCAGTTTCTGGGTTTACTTCTGGCTTCTGTTACTGATAATATTTGTGTTTGTTCTGAAGCAGTTATGGTTGATCACTGTCACTGCTGCCTTGGACTTTAAAGTATATACATTTTACTCTGTCAAGTAGCAGTTTATAGAATGCCCAGTGTTTCTGTGTTTTACTGGCTCTGTGGAATTTTGACATGCTACCAATAAAACAGCAGCTTCAGTTTTGCCTTGGGAATTATGCTAGCTATAAGTTTCAGGTTTTATTATCTTTCCCACCTTCTTTAATTGTGATTGCTCAGTCCTGGTACTGCTTAAAAATTGTTCCAGTGGGTGCTATCTTCTTTCATTTGAGTTCACTTTCTGTCATATTTTGGCTGGCAGTGTGATCACTTCCAGCCATTCAAAAGCAGTAAGCTAAACTTATGAAATTAATTCTACATGGGGGAAATATTGGAATAAGAAGAGTCTCTGGTTGTTTCTGTCTTGTGATTTTTTTGCATTCTGTGAAAGAAAGCTAAGTGTACCTAACATAAACAATACTATCAGGCCAACTAAAAGGCATGGAGATCCACTTGTGTGGCTTAGAGGGAGATTATCTTCATGTCACTTGTTTTTCTGGCCATTTGAGTTTTGAGATTTTGCCAGTCTGTCCATTTCTGTGGATTTTCCTGTTCCTTATCTGCCCAACATAATTTGCATCAGCCTTAAATGCTCCATTTTTTTAGTCACTTCATGTTTTTTGTGATCTCTTTAGTTCTTGTCCTATACAGCATATTCACTCAAAACAAGCAGAAAGAGTCCCTGACTTAGATGCAAGGCTCACTAAAATGCAAGGACTGCTTGTGCTTTCAATGGTCATAACTTTTTTCCAGGTTTTCTTGTTTCTTTGGGCGCTCTCGACTGCTTAGCTCTATGCACCGAAACCCTGGAGCTGCTGAAAAGTTCCTTGTCCCCATTCTGCAAGCTATGATGCCAGACAGAAAAGAAGCAAGAGATATTTATAATGAAATTCTATCAAAAATACACCAGTGTCCCCTGCAGAAAGTGAGTAAATGTTCTTTGAGCTGTTTCCTGGTTGTCTGATGGGAAGAAACTCAGCTGATACGTTCTTTCTCTCTTTTGTTCAAAGTGTTTGACTCTGAACCCTCCATGCCAGGCCCCATCTCTGTCTGCAGTTTGCAGTGTGGCAGAACAGAAGAGCTGGGAAGGCTTCAGCCCATCCCAGTTGCTTTCCCCCTTGGAGGCACAGCATATGGGCACCCAGGAGCTGAATCGCAGACTGGCCTGGTCCTACTGCACACTCTCAGCAGAAAGCTTCCAGCCTCAACTGGTAAGTGCCTTGTTCTCTTTCCTGTCTGTGCCTTGAGAGCTCCTGGTTCTCACCATGCCTTCCAGCACCCTGTCCAGTGCATGCCTCTTCCTCCTGTTAGGGAATGACATTGCTTTTTTCACTGTGGCATGTTGAGAACAATTGAATTTGAGCTGCTGCTGCAAACAGTTTGAATTTATGGCTTTCAAAGATAGGAATTGTTCAATGCTCTTTGCAGCTTCCTTTCTGTTGTAGATACTCTTGGGTGTGCTGAGGGTCTCCTCCAGGAGCAGTTCCCTCCAGCTGCAGGATAAGAGCAGCAAGCTTCCCTGTGTGATCTCCCATAAGGATGGTAGCCCCTTTGCCCAGACTGCTCTCATAGGTATGTCCCACTAAACTTTATTTGAGTGCTGAACTTTTGCTCTTCTGCCTTCCAACTCCAAAACAAGGAAGAAGAGACGTTGTGTGGAGATGTCTGAACTGTCACTGCCTGGCCTCGTGACTTTAAAATGAGGATATTGACCTTACTGGTCTTGTGTTCTCTTTTTATTTAGCTCAGCTCTTTTCTCTGATGTGTTTGCAGGATCACTCTTGCAGGTGGAAAACTACCAGCTTGTAGTGGAGAGATTCCTTAAGACTGATTTTCCCTCCTGGGGACACCTGAAAAATCTGGAGCATGTGAGAAAGAAAAAAACTAGGTGAGTCTCTTTATTCAGTGTGCAGGTAAAATCATTACTTTCCAGTTCCCTGAGTATTTTGGACTATGGTAAGCCTTCTTACCAACACAGCATTTCAGTGCCAAAGCAACTGTTCTTTGCTACTTGCATAAAATGAGCTCTTTGTCAGCAACAAAGCCACCATCTCCCTTCTTTTCAGAGTACATGCATCCCTCCACTTCACTCTTTCCCACTGCTCCTGCTGGGTACCTGTGGGACACTCACCAGATGTGTTTTTCCCAGATAATCATTTGTTTTGGACAGCCTCACGTCAGGAACAGGGAGTTTCACCATTACCATTTGTCATTTCAGTGTCTATGTGCAATTCTACTTTGAGGATGTTCAGATTCTCCATGCTGCTGAAGAACAAATCCAGAATGACCTTAGGACTGGAAACAGCTCCACTTTGAGGAAGAACAAAGATGGCAGCACAACATCTGAGCTGGAAAGCCCAGAGGCAAAAATGCTAAAATCAGAGGATCCCAAGGCAGATCCTGGCAGAGATGAGAGCTGTCAGGGGGCCCAGAGCAGCACCAGAACCACAAGCTGTGTATCTCGCCTGTTCCTGGTTACCCAGAAGGAGAGTCTCATGCCACGCAATTACCAGCTGCCCGCAGAAGAAGCTAAGAAAGCACAGGAGCAGCAGCGCAGTTTCCAAGCCACGGTGCTGTGGCTGGGCAGACCACGGCTCTGGAGCCACCCCAGAGAAACTGGGAATCTATCAGAGCTGGAGGAGACTGGCTGTGATGGAAAAGAGGGTGTGAAGCAGCAAGAAGTGAGGCAGCTTTGGGGTGTGGTTTGATAAGTCTGGGAGCTGGCTCCTCAGCAAGCCCGTGTGGTAATTTAGTATCAATGGGAAAGTGATTTTTGTGTTGGATACAGCTGAGTGTTTGTGTCAGCAAATTCCTTCTTGCACCCCAAGCAAGTTCCATCTCCTCTCTGTCACTTTCCTGTAAATGCGTCTGCCTTCTCTTACTCTTGGTGGTGCTAACCTTACTTCTCAATCAAGACATCCTCTGGGCTGGGCTTGCTCTCTTTTTACTGTGTTTTTCATTCCATACCAAACAATTCTCATGACCTTCTGTCTCTCGTCCTTTGCCCCGCCAGGCACTGCTGCTCTTTATGGGAAGGTCTCTGCGATGGTTTCCTTTCCTGCACGTGGATGGATTGTATCGCTTTGTCGTGCCCTCCTGCTCGGTAAGAGAGAAGTTGTCATGCTGTTCTCTCTTGGAGACTTTTGCTGAACTGCTTGTGGGAGTTGAGGAGTCAGAGGGTGACTAAGCTGTTTTCAAGGTTTGGAATTTCCTTCTGTCTTTCCAAGAAGCTGCTTTTGTTCTGTATTTGATTAAAATTCTCAGAGCTCTGAGTTCAGTGGAATTTTTTTGTTGTTCTGTAAACCATTGTTCTTTACTTTTTCCCTTTCTTCTAACAGTCTTATCACTCTTATCTCAGGACTTGGAAGTGTTTGACAAGCTCTATTTTCCACCTGAGCCAGCAACATTCCTGAGCAGGCCATCCTGCCCACTATGCCTATGTGTCCAAGATAGCTGGCACTTACAGCATGAGACCTGGATCTCCTGTCTGCCTGAGCACCAGGTATGCAGCCCTTATTGCACAGGGCTTTCACAGGCTACTTGCAGATCTCTCCAGAGCTAGCTAGAAAATTATCACTGTAGAGTATCTTGTTGGTGAGACTGTTCTGCTCTAAGTTCCGGCAGAGGCTGCTGCTGGGCTTCACATTTTTCCTGCTTCAGAATTCATCTGGAGAGGAAGCATGAGTTGCTTGACCTAGCTCTGAGCATGCAGAGCTTGTCTTTTCTGCTCTGGATGGAGGTGTCTGTAAACTGCAACCCATCTGAGTCTGTGTCTCCCTCACTTCTAGCTGTCAGTGCTGACAGGCGTGGAGCAGAGAACTGCCTCCATTCCAGAAGTGCTTAGCAGCAGGTATGTTGGTCTGCCCCAAATTATAAACAACTGTGTCTTAGGGATTGGCTCAATGGTAATTTTTATTGGGAAGTCCTATATTAAACTGCGATGAAATATCCCCCCTAAGAATATGGTTCGGAAAACCTGTGTGCAAGTAGTTCAGACTTCTTCCATTCTGGTTATTGAAGCTAAAGGGATTGTAGGTGACAGAACTGCAAAATGATGTCTAGAAAATGGTTCAGCTACTGCTGGTGCAGACTAAGTCCCAAAGGTATCTGCCAAATTCCTGTCAGAAATGGAAACAAGCACAGCAGGAAAAATCAGACTGAATGTATGTTTGGTTGGTTTTTTTGTTTCTTTGGTGGTTTGTTGTTTGTTTTTTGTTTGTTTTGTTTTGCTTTGTTTTAGATTTTTTTAGCACACCTTGCTCAAACAAGTACTAAGGTTAGAAGTTTTTCTGTTCAAAGCATGTTTAATCTTGGGTGATATGCATGTACTGGATTTTTCATCAGTGCTTTATGAAAAACTGTGTTTTCTTTGCTTGGCTCCTTCCTCTAATTCAGGAAAACAATTAGGAATTTAGCAGATCAGAAGGCTGTAATGCCTCACTCTTTGTCTGCACTGCTGAGCCTGAAGCAGGAGAAAGCAAGGTAGAGGGGCCTCTTGTCCCTGGGAGGCGTGGGCTGCAGCAAGCTGCCCTCAATCCAGGTGTTCAAGGGCAGGTTCCCCAGAAACTGGGCTTAACCAACAGTGCTCTTCTTCGTGGCAGTCTTGAAGTCAGGCCTTCTTCCACTCCCTCTCTCTTTAGACAGGACAAAAATCCTGGTCTGCTCTCAGTTTCACAGGTTCCCTTGTTTCTTTCTGTGGTGAGATCGTGGAGAGGACCTTGTGTGCCTCTCCGAAGAATGAGAAGCCACCTATGATCACTGGCCGTCCAAAGAAGAGAGGTAAGATTGTGGCAGCCTGTTGAGAAGCAACAGATTGCTTATTGCTTCTTTCTGTTTCAGAGAGCCAATGCACTTGGCTAAGTGTGCTGTTGTGTCTGGGAATAGTGGAAGTATGCCAGGATGTTGCATCCTGTTGCATGTCAAAGGGCTTGGAAACTGCACGCTGTGTATGTGGAGATGGGAATGCAGTACCTGCAAAACCTTGGAGGTGGAACAGCGATAGCCTCATTGTAATGGGGAGGAAAAACCCCTCAAGCAGGCCCAACTCAGTGAGAGGCCCTGCTGCCTGTGTGAGTGAGCTCATGGTCCATGTGTTCTGTGCCTCCTCAGGGACTCTGCTGTCCAGGGATCACAGTGTAAAGCTCAGCATCTCAGCTGCTTCCGGCTCCCCTGTTGTCGTGGATGTTTACATTACAGCCACCTGCCTGCAGCATCTCCAGGGTTTGCTGCCTGGAGCCAAGATCCACTTCCAGAACCTGGAACGCAAGATCTCAAGGTGCTCCTGTCTTTAGAGCTCTGATCTCTCTTACTGTCTTTGAAACTATCTCTTAATCTGACCTCCCATGTGGACTTTCCTCATCCCTTGTCCAAACCTTCATGTCTCCCAACCCCTTACCATAAATTATTTTCCTACCATGTTACAAATGAAGATCAGCCCAGCCATCCCAAGAAAATTCGAGTGTTTGGTTTTCATGAGCTCTTTCTGATGTCTACTCTTTCATATTGCAGATTCCATAATATTTATTGCACTTACATTGCCTCCAGCTGTGTAAGCATCGTATCTCTGCCAGCTTCTCATCTACCTTTTCCTTCCAGGTAAATTCAGTCTGTTCTCATGTTACAGTGTCCCAAGAACTGCTTCTGTGTTCCAAGTTTCTCAAATTCCTATTTCTTCCAGTCCTGCAGGAGAAGCGTCATCCGTCTCATCCCCCTCATCCCCCTCACTAGTGTTTCTATGCAACTTGAGACCCCAGCTGCAAAACCTGGCCCAGGCCCGGATTTTATGCCACTTGTCGTGTGTACTGACTGTGTGCCTGCAGTGGATTTGCTCACTTTGCAGCTGCATCTTCAAAGAGGTATTCAAGCTTCCACAAACATAATTTGTGAGAGGTCTTGCAGATATTTTATTCTCACACATCCTTTGCTACCATGTAGAAGAAATGAGAGTTCCTATCTCAATTGCAGACCCTCTTTCCAGTGTCTGAGAAGGACTTGCATATTAGAAAGGGACCAAAGTGATAACTGATTAGAAGTATGTATCTGATGCCAGGCAGGCTGGCAGCTAGGACTGGGGGGGAAGTGAGGACACTGGAGAGGACAATCCTACTCTGTTAATGCTCTGCTCTTCCCATGTTCACTGCTGTTGGGGATCAGCACCTTGCAGCAGGTGATTTTTTTCCCACATAAACTTTTCCCAGGACACTCACTGGAAATGCAGTGAAATTTTCACACCTTTGCATACTTAATTAGGGAAGGGTTAAAATAAGCAGTGGCCCTTCCCTTTCTCACTCACACCACCCATACACAGCTGTAGCTTTGTTCTTCCTTCAGGGGAGGTGCACCAGACACAATCCTCCATGTCCATCACAGACAGGAGTGAGGCAAGCCAGTGCACGGTAAGTGCTGTAGGGATGGGGTGTGGGAAGAGGTGGAGAAGAAGGAACAAATTACACCACAAACAGAAGAGGGAAAACCATATCAAGGATGGGATGTGGACAGAACAGTAAACATGGAATTGTCACATCTTCTGAGATGTGAACAAACTCTCTACTGAGATCTGTTGTCTGGGGTGTGACCCTTGTGAGGGGACAGGTATTGTCCTGCCCTCCTGATCCCAGTCTGCCTGCTCTTTGCACAGGGTGCTGGTGGAGGATGGAACAGGTGAAGCTGTGGTGCTGTGCAGGAATGAACATGTGGCAGCAGTGCTGGGCCTGAGTGTTCTCGAGTGGGAAGCTGTGCAGAACTGTGTGCAGAGCAGGGGCAGTGTGTGCATTCAGCATGGGGAAGCTCCTGGAACAGGGGTGAGTGGGTTATTCCAGCAGCAGCTGCTGGGCTCAGGGCTTGGCTGACAGGATATCCCTTTGCTCTGGGTGTTCCAGAGCTCCCTGCCTCCCTCTGAACACTCCCTGGCAACACACTCTTTCCTTCCTCAGTGTCTAGAGGAATCTGAGGATCTTGTTACTTGTTACCTAAGGAGTCTCTGCAGGAGTCCTCTCATATGTCGCCCTATCCTGTTGGATTTCAGCCTAGACAGGAAGCCCTCCAAGATCCCGCAGCCTGGTAAGCAAGTACAGCTGGCTTTCCTAATATTTGGTGTGGGAAGGAAGGGAGGAGGCATCTCACCAGGCTGGGGAAGGAGAGGTGCCTTCACTGCCCACAAAGCAAGATCTTTGAAGGATTTTCCTGGAATTTTGATTACTGTAGTGTAGAACTAAGTTGTGTCTTGGTAGATCCATGGCTATAAAAATAGAGAAAAAATATACGGATATATAGATACAAGATACATTAATTTCTCTACTTCACACAGAAACATAAAACTGTTTTTGAGGATGATTCCCAGTCCTTGTCTGGGACAGGAATCTAATCGGCCAGAGTTATTGTGCAGACCTCTCAGATCAAATGGGTTTTGACTTTAGATAGGACAGCATGTAGAGTCAATAGTAGACCTGGAAATCCTCACCTGGAAATCAACACTGAAGTGTTTTGAATTCATGAGTGCTGAGGTCTGGGCTCATGCTGCCACAACTGTGCAGTTGCCGTGTTAAGGGGACATTCTTCACACCAATTCTTCACACTGTTTGCACACATACTTAGAGCTTAAGTTTGAGTGCAAGTGCTGCAGGGGTTGATTTGCTAAGCTCATGAGAGGATGCTGTGCGGCGGAGACTGTTTCTGTAATATGAACTGTCTGTAAAGGCAGGTTACTGATACTGATAGAGCATACAAAGCTCAGTGCATCACTTCTGTGAGCACATAGTTCACAGTATTTCACAGTGTAGAATGTATGTTCCCTCCAAGTTTGGAAGGATACTGACAAAATGCATTCACCTGCCTATATCCTGGATTCCTTCATCATGCTGTCCTTTCAGGTTTAGCAGATGCCAAGCAGCTGCTGCAAGAGTTTCCCTCCCCCAGCAGCTTTTGCAGCTCTGTGCTAGAGCAGAGCCAGAGCCTTGTGCAGAGTTGTTACCCGTTGTATCTTTCCCCTGCAGCTCCCCCGCAGCTGCGGAATTTTCGCTCTGGTGAAGTGGAGTTTGTGTCACAAATGGGGCCTCGTCTGAGCCTGCTGTGCCTGAAGGTGGAGGAGGTGGGACAAGGTGCCTTACGCAACCTGAACAGCCAGAGGATGAGCAGGACAACCAGTTCCTGCTGAGTGGGAGTCACTGCTTAATATCTCTCCCAGTGGGAGAGGAATTATGAAAATACCTACTGGGATCAGGAGCTTTTTTAATCTCCTTTCCAGTCGGAGCATGAGCCTGTGAGCACAGGGTACAGTCAAGCAGCTGCTGTGATTTGTGGAATTCCTGAATGATCACACTGGACCATTGTCAACCAGTGATACTGGGCTGCATTTTGGAAGAGATGTTCAGTGCTTCCGTATGTGACAGCTCTTGCCTTGGGCCTAGGGCACACAGTGTGTGCATTTTGTGTGGTAGTATCTACTAAATAAAGCTATGGAGATATTACTTAAAGAACACTGTATCTGTTTTAGTATCTATTTTAGTATTTGGGTTTACTTGCTATATGGTGACCATTAACAAAACTACCGTTCCCACAAGGTATGGTCTTCTTAACCTAATTGATATTATTAAAATTACACTTTCAAAGTATCTCCTTCAACAAGAGAAGGGAAGTGAGTAAGCTGCTGTTTGGAGACTAAATCACAGTGCATTAAATGACAGGATTATTTGGGCAGTTTTGCATTTTATGAACAGCAGCCTGAACATTAGGTGGGGCTGGTAAGAAGAGGCAGGCACTGAACTGTGATACAGGCAGTGGGCTTGTTGAGCCTGAGTGAAGTATCTTCCCTCTCAAGGCCTGCTGTCCATTTCTGACATCAAAGTGTGAGTGGCACAAAACCTGATAGATGCCACCATTCAGTAAAGTTCTGAGGCTCCATCCTAAAAGGTTGCCAGAATAGCTTAAAGCAGAAATCTGCAAATGTTGATGTGACAGCCTTATTTTCTGTGGGTGCTTTCTGCAAAACAGAAAAGATTTTACTAAAGCTTGCTTTCCACCCTCCAGGAGAACAAAACAAAACAAAAAAACCCCCAAAATAAACTATCTCAGCCTGAGGAAAATGTTGACCATAAGCGATAAGACAAAGATCAAATCTGGTTAAAAAGTGGAACTGAAAGTAGTCCTGTAATATGAATAATACAGTAACAGACAGAAATAGATAGGGAGTGCCAGATAACATTTATTAAAAAAAAAAAAAAGGAAAATTTGGCTCTGGCTCAACTTTGCTTCTGAATTTGAACCTTCCAGTAGTATCTTACTAGTCTCCTTTTCCTTCTCATACTGTATGATAGTTTTCTGTCTGGTGTCTACTTATCCATTCCTCTCTTATTTCTCATTACAAATGCAATCATCACTCCTTATCCAGGACTTTAGACGTGGTTTGTCTGCCAGGATATTCCAAGCCTGCTGGCAGTTTCCTAAGCCATCGCTGTTCTGCCATCCACACCTTTTTCAGAAGGGGAATTTGATTTTAGCATTCCAGGAAGATGGAGGAGATTAACTGGCTCTCTTATTTACAGTTTTATTAGTACAGTCAGAGAATCACAAGCCAAGAGATGGGTGAATCAAATCTGTTTGGGGGGAGTTAAGATTTGCTTGCTTTTAGTATTCTGAAGGAGCTGTTCTCAGCTGTATTGTGGGCAACTCTTTTCCTGTTTGTGTCTGAACTTCTGCCCATGATCAGAGTTCTGGTCACTGTGTTAGGTCAGACAAGGGAACATATCTTGTCTTGCAATCAGAATTTTTCCTTTATAAAATTTTCCTTATCACATTTCTTGTTCTCTTTGTGAAGCCAAACAAAGTATCCTGTTGTTGTGGGTAAGAAAAAGTAACACAAGAAAAATCAGTTCATTTCATGTTCGTGTTACTGTGTGCTCTGGAACCAGCAGGAACTCCTGAAGTCCTCAGCTGCAGAGGGAGGAAAGCCTGCAATGAGTCCTGCCATCAATGTAGCTGTAATACCCGTTCTGTGTGGAAAGACAGACACGTTCCTTTTAGCTGATTTTCTTTAGCCCACCCTTTCACCAGTTCACCTCCTGATCCTGCCACCCAAAGCCAAACCCAGCAAATAATGAAGGCAGCTGTCCTGTGCTTTGGCTGTGTACAGTCCTCCTTATTCCAGCTGTGCAGGTGATTGCTCAGGCTGGCAGGTCCCTCTGGCCATGGTCAAGGTGTCTGTAGTGTTTACTGGAGACAGCACACTCTACTGTAGAGTTGTGTGAGTAAAGTGGGAGCAAGCAAGGCTTGTACTGTAGCAGGTCTTGTGAGCAAGGAGAGAGGAAGAAGCCCATGCTGTAGGGGGACAAGTAAAAGCTGACAGTTGATGGTGCAAGAGAAGGAGCTCTGTGGTTGCAGAAAGTGATGGGAGAAACCATCAGGGAGCCTGTGGGAGGGACAAGCCATGTGTCCCACCTAAAGGTGGGGATGGGGAAAGGATGGGCAGAGGAGAAAGACACATTCTCCCATTCTAGCAGGCTTGAGAAAGGTCTGCTGCTGCAGCCAAACTTCCTGAGAGGGTCTCTGTATATTGTACGCACATGAGTTTCTCTTTCTAGGCTTACCTCCAGGTCCAGCAGTTTCCAATTGCTTTATAGAGGCTTTATACTGACAGCAGATACAAGGAAAGCAGAAGCATCCAGTGACAGGCTGGAATGGAGGATGACACTGACTCTGCATTCAGGCTCTCCAGCTGCAAGCTAGTCACCTCTGTAATGCTGAAATCTGTAGCAGAAGAATAGTGAAAGGCTACTAGACCAGGAACACAGCAGGGAAGGCAAATAAAGTGTGTGTATTTATTCCTTCCCACTTTTCTGAATTTAGATGAAGATAGACCCTGCCTCTTGTACTGGAGACCAATTGCAATGAAGTCCTGGCTGTAGAAGCATTATGGCCCTTCTCATGTAGAACAGGAGAAGATACTCAGGACCTTTGGAAAGTTTGATTTTCTATTAATAAAACTGCCTTTTAAATAAAGGGATTGGGCTATTGTCATCAATGACTGCTAAAGGGGCCTGTTGGTTTGGTACACAAATGGGATCTAAGCTGAACTGGCTAAAGAAAGTGTCAAAAGATGTGGGCTTTGGTTGGTTGGTTTGGTTTTGGTTAACATTCCAAGCAATACACTCCTTTGAAGTGTGTCCCTCTCTCTGGTCCCCTGGCAGTTCTGTCCCCATGCCAAGGTGACAATCAATACCGTGAGAAACATATGAGATAGCAGGAGCAAACACAGACCCTTTCATTTATCCCAGGGACAGAGAGTAGTGGTTGGATTAGCCACACTTTCAGTCCCTTCCTTGACTGGCACAGATGCTGCAGGACCCTCCTGGTACAACCAGGAACAATGTTGAAACTCTCCTCTCCCCCATGCCTGTGGTGATGTTGAACCCTACCTGTCACTCCGATGTTGACCATGGCCTTGGCAATGCTGTTTTCAATCACGCAGGTGTAGGTGGCATTAGCAGAGATGTTGTGCAGGAGGGAAACCACCTTCACAGTGATGTTTTCGGGGTTCAGCTCGTAGCTGGTGTTGGCAGCATGGGGCAGATACTCCCCGGTGTCACTGCAGGCCGTCCAGCGCACGGCAGGGCAGGGGAACCAGCGCGGGGCTCTGCACTGCAGCGTGTCCCCACAGCTGCTGCTCTCCACCTGCACCACGGGGAGGCTGAAGGCTTTGGGAGGGAAAACAGGGAGAGAGTCAAAACAAGGCAAGTGATAGGAACTGGGCATGAAATACCCAACTACATCTACCAGTCCTAGGTGTTTCTAGGCTGCTTGCTGATTAGCAGCACAGCACTGTCTGTAACCAAAAACAGGCTCAGACAGAGCTCGGTACAGGTTGGGCTATGGAGGATGACTACAAGGGATCTAAGCAGTGTAGCTTGACAGGATCTGCTAAGATTGTGACATAGCTTTCATGTCTTTTAGTTACTCTTAATAATGGGGGAAAGATGATTCATGCTCTCCACTCAGTGAGAAGGAGTAGCTGACCTACAGCTTCACAGAGTTGCATAATTGTTAAGGTTGGAAGAGACCTTTAAGATCAAGCCCAGCTGTTAACCCAGCATTAAGTCCACCACTATATCATAACCATAAGTGCACGTATTTTAACTCACTAGAGATAGTAGGTAACTCCACTACGTCCCTGGGCAGCCTGTTCCAGGGCTTGATAACCCTTTCCATGAGCAAATTTTTCTTAATATTAAATCTAAAGTTCCCCTGGTGCAATTTGAGGCCATTTTCTTTCTGAGCAGTCCTCTGCAGACCTGGAATAAGGAGGGCTGTACACAGCCAAAGGACAGCTGCCTTCAGTATTTGCTGGCTTTGGCTTTGGGTGGCAGGACTTGGAGGTGAACTGGTGAAAGGGTGAGCTAAAGAAAATCAGCTGAAAGGAACATGTCTGTCTTTCCACACAGAACGGGTATTACAGCTATGTTGGAAATAAAACCCATTACAAGATTGCACATGTTCTTTCTAACACCTTTTCTGTGTGGATTACTCAAGCAACACAAAAGCAGGCAGATTCATAAAGTTTCAAGGAGGGATAGGGGAAAAACTCCCCATGGAACGTTTGCAATTGTCGGGCTTGAGCCAAAACCCTCTTTCACTTGGAGAGGTCTGAGGGCTTTTCCTCACCCAATTTGAGCTGGAGAGCATCTGGCCACAGGGATGAGAGGGAGGGTGCAAAGACTGCAGTCTGCAGGAGACCCTCAATGGGTTCATCCATCAGTCTCAACATGAGGTGACCACTTGGGAGGTGACTTGTTATTACAGATAAATTCATCTCACTGGAAGAGGCTGAAGACCTGGTGGTTTCCAGATCTCCCCTGCAGTACTGATTCTTATAAATATGTACTTTTTCACATAACTGATATCAGAGTTTTGTTGCTTGAACAAAGTAGTAGTTTGAACAGTTTACAAAAACTCAGAAAAATATATTAAATACGCTACAATTTTAACTATGCAGCACTTCTGGCTGGAGATATACCCTAATTTTAGAGAGAAAAAAGCTACCACATTATCAAGATTATAACCTTTTTCTGGAACAAGGATGTCAAAAGAGGGGCTAAGGCCATAAATATCCCTGTAAAATCCAGAAAAACACCCTATTCAGGGGTGCAGCACCATCCTAAGAACAGGTAGGTTCAAACAAGACACACTAGCACATGTTTTGCAGCAGGATTTTGCTCCTTGTAGCCCTCACCTCCTGTCCTGTACCGCAGCACTGCTGCTCCACTCCCTCTGGCTGTGGTGACAGAGCACTGGTAGGTGCCAGCATCGGAGAGCCGCACATCCCTCAGCTCCAGGGAAGCATTTCCACCAATCACCTGGTCCACAAACACAGCTGTGCGGCCCTGAAATGATGGATCTTGCTCTTGCAGGTGGTCCTTCCCACCCTTAAACTCATGAACCAGCCCAGCTACCCCCTCCTTGGCCCATTGGATTGCTATGCTGTCCATCCGGATGTCGGGCTCGAAAGTGCAGCCCAGGATGCTGCGCTGGCCAATGTTCCCTGGAGACGTCAGCACTGTCACGCTGATGGAGTGTTTTCCTGCAAGGAGAGAGCAAGGAAGCTGGAGAAAGGTGAGGCAGCAAGCCTGGAGAAAGGCCAGACTGCCCTGTGGCTGTCATGGACCAAGCCTGAAGCTGACCAGGCAGTGGCACCCAGCAAGGCCACCAGTGGCAGCTACCAGTGCTGCTAGTAGAGGTCAGCTCCCATGGATTGTATGCCAAGATAAAGCACAGGAGTATTTCATGAGCAAAAGAGTGCTTCAAAAAGTAGCTCTTCTTACTTGTTTGAGAAGTCATGTGGTATTTTTCTTATTTACTTATGTGTATCAGAAATTTTTCTCTTTGCAGTTCCCAGAAAAGGTTGATTTTTATGTCTTTTCTTAGTCAGGACCTCCCTTTATGCAATATAAATGTGATTGGGAGGCATAGTGCTGGCAGAGAAATAGCAGCTCTTTCCCCCTTACTGAAACCCAAATTTTTTTTTTTTCATTTAAGAGAAGTCAGCATTTCAAATTCTAAACTGAGAGCCGGAGAATTCCCAGAGCCAAGTCTCTTTGCCATGCAGCCCTTCCCTACCCATCCTCATTCAGCACACTCCACGGAAGCTGCATTTTGGCCAATACCAAACAACAGATTTTTGTTGTCTGTGAGGGACCTGGGGACCTGCCCCATCCTGGCAGATTGTCTCTGGTTTCACACTAAATACCATCCCATCATCTCATACTATCCAGAAGAAGGAGCAGAGCATGTGCAGGATTTTATGTGTAGGTTTGCGACTCCAAGCCCAAGGAAATTTCAGCTGACACACCACTACACCTCCAGCAGCACAGGCTGCACCACACCTACCTAGCATTTGTTAAAGGGTGGCAGGTGGCACTTTCACACATGATCACACCTCAGCCCGTGCATGGGATGGACACAAGGAGATAGAGGTAGGGAAGAAGTTCATCATCCCACCAAAGGAACTGCAAGAAATCTGAGCAGTCACATACCTGAGACACCAAAACCAATGATCAGGGCGATCACTGCAGCCAGAATGACAATAACTGTAGTCATGCTATTGGGGGAAAAGGAAAGGACAGTATTAGGGCAGAGCCCACCTCCTTCACAGCCCACCCTTGTACCATCCATCTGCAGAGTTGGAGGTGGAGGCAGGTGAGCCACAGACCCAGAATGAGACAGAGGGGTGAAGAACATGACCACAAGAGTGATGAACATTCAGGTGAGCAGCATTTGTCATCAGCAGTGGGACCATGTGGCAGGAGACCCAGGCTTTGCCTTTGAGAGCAGGCAGCTGGCCCCAGTGCAGGATGCTTCTCTCTGCATTCCCTGGGGCATAAGCAAGTCAGGCAGTCCCTGCTGGCACTTGTGAGTGACCAGGGAGTGAGCAAAGCTCCTGACCCCAGCAGACACAGGTACAAGGCAGAAAATGTGCAGGAGGGGTCTGGAAACAGGGCCATGTTTATGAGCTGGTTGGATTTGGGATGCTCCATGTAGAGATGAGCAATGAGCTGTTGAATGACAGACTGAGGAGGAGAGGACCACTTGCCAAGCCATGCAGGTGGAGTAGCCATGCTAGAGGAGAAGAAAGCAGCATGTCATGGATCAGCACAGCTCCAGCCTTGCCAAGCACAACCTCTCCAGCACAGACCAGCCTGGACAGACCCAGAAGCACGGCTAGTATGGAATTCCACCACAGCCAGTGGAGCTGTCATGTGGTCACAGGCACATTTTCCTGTGGACTGAGGGGTTGTGGCAGCAAACTCATCTCCCAACCAGAGCAAGCCCTGAAGCAGCTCCCCACAAAACCCACATGTACATCCTGGTGCTCATGCCCAGCAGTCTCACAGAGACTCCTCGCAGAGGAGAAGCCCAGAGAGCTGCCAGCTGTGAGAGGTCACAGCTCTTCTGCCCACACAAAACCAGCTGCTCTGCTTCAGCAGCATTTACTGGTTTGCAGCACACTTTGCCAACACACTGGGCAGCCTCCTGCAGGAGAATCCCTCAGTGTCCCTACAACCATGGACTCCTCCCACCACTGATGTATGCCTGCATCTGTGACTTGCTCAATTTCCACAGACGCCACGATCACAGGGCTGATAGGGAACTCTAGAGAATCGTGCCATGGGAACAAGCCTTTCCCACAGGGAACAGCAAGGAACGGAGAAAGGGAAGGTGGGCCAAAAGAGGGAATAGAGAAAAAGGGAGATGTTGCAGACTTGTTTGCCTTCCCACTGTCTCCCTTGCATCCTCATCCTTAAAGCCAGTGGGAAGCTGTCTGAGTGAGGATTGATAAAAAAATTCCTGTTTGCACATGCTCAGAAGGGATCAGAACCCTGTATTTCACCAAAATATGAGGTACCTCCAGATAAGATTCATACAAATCCACATACCCATTCACATCCATACCAAGCTCTGCATAGATGCCCTCAGAGCTGGGAGATGTCGCATTTGGCTTTTTCCCCGTTGTCACCAGCTTTCAGTCATGGCTGGGATGGACAGCAGTTCTCCACCTAATCCCTCATGGTGGATCACAACTGACCCTGCTGGCAGAAAAGCCATGGATATCATCCAGCCATGGGCACCAGGCAGCTGGGGATTCAGCCTGCCCCGGGGGCCTGTGGCATGGGGACTTTGATGGCTCCTGTGGATCCTGCAGCGAGACAGCTTCCAGCAAAGCCTTGCCGTGTCCCACGGGGCTCAATCCCGAATCACTCAAGGTCAGGCTCACCGTGGGACAGCCTGTGCTTTCCTGTTCTGGGGAAGATGCCAATTGTCTCGTATATGTTGAATAATATTCATCTCCTTGAGGATCTCTACCAGTTTCCACTCTGGGAGTTGATCCCAGAGCGAGATAGCTGCTATAAACTCAGCCGAGGTTGTCATGACAAGCCTCAGCTCTCACGCCTGGGAAGAACAAAGCAAGCAGCAGCCACACAACAGCTGTGACTCACCTTTATCCCCATATCTTACAATCCTTCTTCCCAAGGACAGGCAGGGAAGAAATTGCTCAGAGTAGAGGGATGCTGCCAGAGGATTACAGTAAATGCTGGGAGGTATGGCAGGGGGACAAGCAGCCAGGATTGCCTCCTGTACAGTCCCTGAATGCTTCAAGTGCCACCACATTTACCTCCAGTCCCTGAAAGTACCCTGTGGCCTGAATACCACCTCTGCCCTCACACTCTTCTGTTCAAAAATATCCTCATCTTACTCACAGGCAAACACAAACCAGCAGAAACAGGCCACACCAATGATTTTGTCCTGTGCTGGTGCCACTTTTCCCCATGGCCACAAACCATTGCTAGCTTTGCACCCAGAGAGCAGCTACCCACCCCTGCTCCAGAGCACCAGCAGGGCTGATTGAAAAAGCTGCTCATTTGTCACAGGGGGAATGGCAACTTTGGGTATACAGATGTCACTGCCCACTTCAACATCCCTTGTGAGGGACAAGGAGAAATAAGTCCCTCTGGAGTTTCCTCCACAGAAACTGAAAGATCCAGGAATCACAAGATCCTTACAAACATTTGCTGTGTGCCCACCATGTGTAATGAGTAGATCTGGAGTGCAGAGTGAATGAGAGGAATCTGGCATCCTAGCCACATGCTGGTGGTAGCTGTGTCTTGCAGCAGTCCAGTCCAAGCACTTCAAGCAAAAACCAATTTTCTGTGCATCAGCACCCCTGGTACCTCCAGTGTTTCAAAGGCACAGAAACAGACTGATGTAGCTGGGGCTGCACCAGTCAGAGCCCTGACACCACCCTCAGCTCCCAGTGCCAATATGGCAGCCTGTGGGATGCTGCTCTGGGCCTCCCACCCTATCTTCCATTGTCTTGTTCCTCATCAGTCAAACTTGGAATCAAACTGGAATCAAAAGTGGCATTAAATTCTGTTGCAGCAACCCTCTTGTTAAGAGGGTAGAAACGAGACACAGACTTCTTGTTGATCACAGCATGAAAAGGGTCCTGGTTTATTCCTCTTTACAGCTCAGCCATCCTGACTCCATCTATTCACTGACTCTGCCTGCAGCAGCTCCTGCTGTAGGCTTCCCTTGCAGCCTCTGACTGCTGGTTATTTCCTGCTAAACTATGACTGCAGGTATTGGTTTGCAGACTCAGAATACAGGCTGCTACCCAGCTAGACTATGACTGCAGGTTCCAACAACAGGCTCTAACTGCAGACCCAGAATGACCTCACTGCAGTGATTCTCTCTCCCCAGGATCCTTCTCCTTCATGATGACTTTCTTCACCACCTAACCCCCTCCCTTTTATCACATTTATCTTTATTGGATATATCTATGACTCATCAGGGGTGAGGCTGTATGGGGTAATTAACATAGCTGTTACTTATCATGGGCGAGGTCACCTGTATTCCCTTCTACAAAATTCATCCATTCATTCCCTGTCTGAATGCTGCTGGGCACAGCCCGGGGACAGGGAGAGGCTGACAGCCTGGCTGTGATAGGCAGCAGTCCTAATCCTCCAGACCTCTAGCTCCACTTAGACTAAGCTTTCCCTCAGGAATGGGCTTAGAGGGACAAAAGAACTGGAAGATTAAGATATTGAAGGTCCCTTGCCTTCTTCCTTATATCATAAGTTTACTGTGGAAAAGAAACGGCAGTGGTAACCCAAAACAACAGGGTTTCTATTCCAACATGCAACTGATGATTGCAGAACCCAACTTTCTTCATCGCTT
Organism: Pycnonotus jocosus; assembly: GCA_013400435.1. Classification (NCBI taxonomy): domain Eukaryota; kingdom Metazoa; phylum Chordata; class Aves; order Passeriformes; family Pycnonotidae; genus Pycnonotus; species Pycnonotus jocosus. The sequence continues at coordinate 189,265 of VWYP01017990.1, read as the reverse complement.
CAGGGGTTTTGTTGGTGGTGTTTCTGTTGGGGGTGTTTTGGTTTTGTTTCCTTGGTTGGTTTTGGTTTTTTCCTGAAATCAGCAGAAATCTCCCACTGCTTCTCAGAAACTTCCTGGAAAATTCAGGCCTGTTTCTGCATTTCAGAATTAGCCTGAAGAGCAGATGTCTCCGAAGGAAGCCTGCTACTCCCAGTAACCTGCTGCTGCCTGGCAGGGCAGGCAGAGGCACTGGCAGAGCAGGAGGAAGGTTTTCAGAGCAGCAAGAGATAGATGTGCAGTTATTTCCCTGACAAAGGCTGGCTGGGCTACCTCTTGAGAGTAACAGAGCTGATTGTTGTGTGCATTCCAGACACATGAGGAATGCAGTGCCCAGGGAATATTCACACTCTGACATCGTGTCTACAGGCAACCTCACTTCTGTCAGTGAAAATGTGCAGATAATATTGCTATTTAGTTCTTCTTGGATGCTCCATGTGACAAAGCTCCTGTGTGAGGTCTCTTCTGTTCTCACGTGGCCTGTCCTCCCCACTGCTGTTCCATTCTGGTGGGACAGATACTGTTAACAGCTGAAATCTTTTTCACAGAATAAATGCCAGCAGGATTGTCTCACACACCACTGGAACCTCTGCCTCCATCCAGCCTGGAAAGTCCACACCTTGGATGGAAAACATAGCTTGGTGCTGCCTCTGTTCAAGCAGTGAGGTTTGGATGAAAGCTCAGTCCATGTTCACTAGATGATGAAAAATTTGCCCTTTTATCCATCTGGTAGGGGTTATTTTCAACTAATCAGGAGATAAGAATACAAGGTAGATATTTTTATGGCTTCTTTTTCCAACTGTGGTTCACCAGCACTTGGTCAATAGCTCCAAAGGAAATGAGGTAATTGAAATGAGGGGCACAAAACACTTTGAAAATGTCTTCCCAGCTCTTACTTCTGCAAGAAAACTTCTGGACGACAGTTTCTTTCTCCCCACAGCAATCTGATGTGATGGAAACACAAGCAGCTGTCTGAGAACCAGCAGAAGAGGGGTGCCTTCCTCAAGCCATTGAACCCCCAAAATACCACAGCAGGAATACACCCTTCCTCAAGCATTGCTAGCCCAATCTACCACAGCATTCAACCCTGGGATAGCAAATCCTAGCAAATGTAGAGTTTTACAACATGCATCTCCATCTTGACTACAGCTGATGACCTGCACATGGGTGTCTGACACATACATGGCCTTACAAATTGTACAGAACAAGCTGTACTGGTATTTAAGCAGCTTGAGTGAATGGAGTACTGTCAAGCTACAAAGAGCTGCTGTCTTGAGAGCTCCTGGCAGCAGGATGATACATCCCAAGAGCCTGAAAAATGCAATTACCCCCCTCCCCTCTCCCAAGGCAAGTGCAGATAGTACCATACCTCCAGAAAATGACCTGGCCTTGGGATGCCATGGTCACAGCATCTACAGAGACAAGCCAAACACCAGGTGCCTGCAGGTCCCACACTGTTCAGCACAGCCCCTGTCTGTTGCATGATACATCCTCCCAAGCTGTCCTGCTTAAATAACCGAATGCAGCTAAGGAGTGGTGAGTCCAAGCACTGAACTCTCAGGAATGAGGAAACACTGAGCATCTCAACTCCCCCCACCCAGGGCAGTCATGATCAGGGAGGCCTGGCTGGACACTTGGGCAATGGAGAGACCTCCTACACATCCATTTAAGAAACATGTCTTATTTAAGACAAAACATAGCATAGCTTGTAGTTTGATAGCCACCTAATCCTGGGATTAGAGCGCACAAGTGTCCCAGGAGATCTGCACCTTACCCATCACTGAGGGGCTGTGTCACAACCAAAACTAGCTCAGGTCTCCCTACAAAAATCTCCAACCACTTTCTTGGCACTAGGAAGAGAGGTACCACCTGTGGCTCCTGCTCCTGGCCCCATTTGCACTGTGAGTTTCCCCTGCCTCTCTCTGCTGTGCTAAGAAGCTCCTACGAGCTCAGCAGTGCTCTCAGAGCCACACAGGTTTGGCAGCAGCCCCTTTTCTGACTGCTGTTTAATCCCACTGAACTCCTTCAGGCCAAACCACTTCTGCCCCCCTAGGCCAGCTCCTTCTGCCCTCAGGTCTGCCAGTGTGGTGCACTTTGGAGCATGTAAAGGAAAGAAACTGGCACCTGCAAGACCCTGCAAGTCTTTCTCTTTGGGCTTGGTCTCAGATGAGGCTGGAGGCAGGATGAGCAGACCGTAGGCACAACAGGTTGAGAAGGGCAGAGAGGTTGTGAAAGAGTAGAAAAGGGAAGGCAGCTTGCACCACCATGTTCGGTTTCCCGAAAGAGAACCTGCATATCCTGACATCTACATCTGGACTGTGTTCCAGGGAGGATGGGAAAAAGGGGATTTTTGACAGTCTGTAGCTATCTCCAGCAAGTTTGGATAGTTAGTGGGAGTGAACAGCTTTCTCATGCAGAGCTGAGGATGCCCAGAGAAACTGGGAACAGTCCAGAACCTAAAAAATCCCAAACTACTTTCACTGCAATAACCAGAAGTTAAATTCAAGAGCAATCAATACTAGTTCGTGATGATAATCTGGGAAAAAAAAAGTAATTATTTGTCAGCATTCTGCTGATTATTAAGCCTCTCATAATTTAGCAGTACAGTACAAGAAGCTAAGAATAGCTCTAGGCCACAGTGGCCTGGTGGGAAAAGCACATTAAGAAATATCCTGTTGCCCTCAGTGACACTTGATTAATGGCTGTGGTGACACCTGATTTACAGCTGGTGTGCAGTGGGCAGACAAGGTGTCCCCTTTCTGCTCCAGTTAACTCCAGGTCAGCCACAGCACATCCCATTGCACAGTCAACAATCAGGTTACTTCCATGTTGGAAAAACAAGTCTGCTTCTCGGGCACAGGCAGCCCCAGCAGGACCAGGGCAAGTCCTGCTCCCCAGGGCCAACATCATGTTCATTTCTGAGCAGCTCAAGCTGGAGCCTACTCCTGTCTGTATGGTCATGCTGCAAAAGAACCCCAAGAGGTGCTCAGGCTACCTCCCAAAGAAACCAAGGGTCTGTGACTACACGATCTGCCCAGCTCTCACCAATCTTGAATTTATTAGCAAATCCAACCAAATGTGACAGCAGGATCTGGTCCCACATGGTCTGTGAGAGCTGGTGAACACTTGGACACGTCAGCTGCCTTCACTGAGGAGAAGGCAATACCAGGAACAAAGTGCTACCAGCTTTGCTGGGCCCAGCAGCTGGTACCCTACAGGAGAGTTCCCCTGCTTATGGGAAGTTCACACCTTATTTCAGTGTCACTGGGATGCTGCAGGAGCTGTCAGTGAGGGAGAAGATGGAGTTGTGGCAAGTTGACCAGCAGCCAAGTTCAGCAGGGCATTCCACAGAGGTGTAGGTAGCCAGCAAAGCTGAAAGAGATGAAGCTTTTCTTGGGGTTTGACCCGAGATGTAGGACATCCTTCCAGCCTTATGATCCCACATCTGTAACAATGATGTCAAGAGGTGATTGAGAAGCACCACAAATGAGAACGCTAGTGATCTGGAAGGAGGAGAACTTGACACTGCCTTACTGGGAAGATCTGTCCTCAGCCTCACCTGGCTGTGAAGGGAAGCTGGAAGCAGCAGCACTCAGAACAAGCCCTCACCTCTCAAAAGAGGGAGGTGCTGAGCCACCTTGGGCTGCAAACTCATGAAGTTTGTCCTCCACAAACTGCACGTGGATCTGTCCTGACATGGCATTCCCATCAGTGCACCCCTGTGAACCACCTTCTGCTATGGGAAAAAGAAGCCCATCTGAGCCAGAATCTGCTCTGCTCCTGAGATCTGGGACAAAATAGACACTTGTGAAACAGAGGCACACAAGTGCAGTTGCGTCACCAGAGTGGTTTGCCTCTCAAAGGAGAGATACCTTAGCCTGAGCCTGACTCTGGAAGCACCCTCCATGGAATATTTCAGGCTCCAGGCATCCTTCCAGGTTTTCCACAGTCTGTTTTTCTTCATGGTTTCTCCCAGCTACAGTGTTTTTCTTATTGAGGGAGTAAATCTTCTCGACTCCCAAAGCCCATGTTAATTTTTTTCCCAAATTTTGGAGACAGCAATTTTATCAAGAGGTTTTGACCTGGGGGGGAAAAAAAACCCCAAACCCCCAGTATTTACCAGTGTCAGCACTGCATTAATGTCTGTCTTGAAAATACCTTGATTATTTCAAGGACCAGCAGGACAGAAATAACATCACATAGCCCAGCAGACTAACTACAATTCCTACTGCACCCCTGACCCAGCTGTTTACCAACAGAGCACTGGAAGCCTATCTTGGGAATTGTTGGGGTCCCATGTCAGACTCCAGTAGATCAGAAGGATGTATTCATTTGCAAACTACTCTGAATTATAAAAGACTGAGGGCAAAGGCTGCTGGCAAATAATGGGAGGACACTCTGATCTAGCCCCCTCCTTGCAAAGTAACTAAGGTCATTAAGTGTCTTTTATCAAGATGGTTCTTCAAGATATCTTCATGCAAACACCAAGCACACAATGGTAGATGGCCAATACTTCCTAATCCCTGGGACCAACTGGGCCTTCAAGTCTAACAAAAAGAAAAAATCAATACCAGGGCATGAGCCAAGCTGTCCAAAAACTGCTCTGCCCGTGTCAAATGGAGAGCTGCAGTTCCCTGAAGGGTTTAAATTTCATTGGGGTAATTCTGACAAAAAGATTTTTGGAAAATGTCAGCAACAGGGTGTGTAAGGGATACCTAACACAAGAGAAAACACATTCCTCTGTCTGAGAGAACTAAGATGTTTTTAGTCAGAAATTATGTGCCTAGAAGGTAGTGCTGTCCTTACGTGTTCCCTCTGCAAGGCAGCATGGACGCTCTGAGAATAGACAACACACCTAGTGGGGTGGGGAGCAAGAATTAGAAAGACACAAAAAATTAGGCATTCTGCACTGAGCATAGACAGCTTTGCATACTGTACATAGCAAGGATGAGAATGAGTTACTATTTGCTCCATTAAAGATTAACTCAAACTAAAGTTTCACTTTGAAATTTGACTCAGCAACTTGGAGATTTAAACTGCCCAGCCTTACCTGATTGTTTGACAGGGAAGCTTACTGGATGATTAACGGAAAGCTATAACCAGTATTTGCATAAGGATATCTATCTCCTTTGGTGGGAAGAAGTTCCAAAAATGGTTTTGTAAGAGGAACAAACTACAAATGAGAGACCTGTAAGGCTGAGCAAGCAAACAGACAGTGCAGCTTTCTACTATTTACAGCTTTCTACCATTTACAACCCAGCTGTCATAACGCAGAAAGCAAGAGCCAGTCTTTGCTGTTGACAGTGGAGCAGCATTCCTCTCCCTGAGTGACCAACAGTGGGATCTTTGTGCCCAGCTCCTCAGGCAGAATTAGGACCCCCTAGCCACAAACACCAACTGGAAAGGTTACCCTCAGGGCAGTGGTCCCAGCCTCAATGTGTTTTGTAAAAGAAAGTATTCAGGGTGTCTGCTTCATCCAGACAAGTAGCTGGTAGCAGTCAGCAGGGTGGCAATTGCCCTTCCAGGGAAGTGCCTCTTCTTCCTCATCACAGATGCCATATCCCCAGCTATGGGTGGAGAAGTGCCTTGCCAAGGTTAAACAAGACACATCCAGGAGTTTTGCTGTGTTCCATCTCCTGTGCTCCAGTTCTGGACAGCCAGTTGCAAACTTGTGCCTGTGACTCCTGCTGATGCTCACACTGCCCCCAGATCTTCCCTTGGTGAGCTGGGCACTCCCTTTGCTCCCACATCACCCCCAGCAGCACTGTGTCCCACATCATCTCCATGGAGAACACACAGGCCAGGTGAATGATACTGATTCCTGTTCCTATCAGTGCCATGAGGTTTCTTGGGCCTTCCTGCAGACACATTACTGACTTGCCTTGCCCCTACTTTGCAGGCAGGGTATAATGAGACTACAGTTTACCTGGAGGAAGTGTAGGAGTTGCAAACAAAGAGCAGCTCCCAGAAGCATGACTGTGCTATGTGCACACATCCAAGGCTGGAATCCAGATGCATATCCAACAGGGAGGCAGAAGCCGTATTCAGGTTGTCAAGCCCTTCCAAGGCATGACCACAAACTTTGGAATGTGTCTCAATGAGCAACTTTAACCTCATCAAGAAGGACAGCAGAGGCTGTTCACCCTGCAGAATAGGACTCATCTTGACCCTCCTGTAAGGTAACTGCTCAGACTGAGTTTCACCTGAGAGCACGTCCCCACAGGTTACAAGTCCTCAGAAGTGTAGGCAGCAGTGCAATTCCCAGAATTTGCTCCTGTTTGAGCACAAAATAACTTTGCATACACACCCCTGGGTGGAACACAAGGCATGGTTTTATTTTCCCTCACCTCCCCTCTCAACTGGCACCCATCACAGTGTTTGCTGGCACCAAGGCTATCCAGGGATCAATTATATGGATCCTCATGGATCACTTGTGCTCCTGGAGCAGCCAGCAGCAGTGCCCTGGACTCCCAGGAGCTCACCTGGCTGCTCAGAGCACCACTGTCCTGAGCAAACTCCTCTGTGAGGTGTCACTGGGTGGCCCATACAAACACTCTGAGCTCTCCTTCACTTGTCCACAGCATGACCAGTGGTGGCAGCCAGGGTGACCTTTGTGTCCGTGGCCACAGCCTTGGTACCCACCTGCAAGAGAAGAGGCACCAGCAGCTCAACCCTAAGTGGGCCAGAAAATCCCAGTGCGTTATAGGCTTTGGCCCCAGGACTTCTCTAAAATGTACTGTTAAGAACACAGCATATTCAAAGCCAAAACTGCCAGGGCTCCATAAAGAAAGAACAACTCATCTCAATAGCAGGGGAAAGCTGAAGATTTCCATCCCCTTGCCTGTTGAATAAAGCAGTCCCTGGGCATCCAGAACCCCATGCCAGCTGCTTGTGGCTATGGCCAAAGATACAGATCAAGCACAGAAAACGCAAGAGGTCAGTTCTATCCTAAAAACACACAAAACATGTGATGACACATGCAGGTGCAGGACAGAGAAGATTAAACAAGTTTTTGGGATTAAACAAGTAAGGGAGTTGAACTCTTGTCCTAACCATAGAGTAAGGCTTCTCCAGAGTTGGTCACAGTGTGACACAGCCCACAAGCTCCCAACATGCCAGCACTGGAACAGGAACACTGCAGGTGCCATGCTGCTCAGCCTCCCTCAGAAGGGCTGAAAGGCTGAGGTGCCCTGCCCCACCTCCTGCACAGCTGGCTCCGGTCTCTGTCTATGGGATGTGCCACAAAGCCCCTTGATGTGTCCTGCTGCATTTTTCCCTGCTGCAGTCACCCCACCAGAACATGTGTACGCACAGTTTACCACACTCCTGGTGGGTGGCCAAGGTGAGAGCATCTCCCCACACCTCTATGCACTAAGGAGGAGCTAGTGCAACAAATCCTCCTGATCCCAGCAGCATGGGGAGAGCTCAGCACCCACCTGGCATGGTCCCACCACAGGCACAGCGAGCGTCCTTCTGTCCCCCGCTGGAGCAGAAGGTGCAGCAGTGAAACACCCCCTGGTGCTCACGGAACTTGTGCTTCACCATCACAGTGAAGGGAGAGCCCTGCAGAGGACAAGCAAACAGAGAGGCTGCTGCAGTGGGTGCTGCCAGATGTGTCTGCATTCTCAGACACCATCTGGGTGATCCTGTCAGTCACAGATCACTGAGCCCAGCCTTAAACTGCTTCGTGGTAGAAGTAATCCTTAGACAGATTTAAAACAAATACCTAAGAAAATAAAAGTAGGTAAAGAAGAAGCAGTGCAAGAGAACAAGAAATGCTACCTGCACATGTTGCCCTTTCACACAGACGCAGACAGCATACAAGCCTGGCTCCTCAGGGATGTAGGAAATACAGTAGGTCCCATCACCATTATCACACACTGTTGGCTTGACTGCACTGTGAACAGTGGAGAGAAATCCAAGAGGTCAGTGACTCACAGAAAATTGCTTTAAATGTAAACCAGAGTTTGGCCTAGAGTGGCTTTCACACATCCCTCCTACTGGAAGCTGCAATTACCATACAAAAGAAGTCTCACAAAGCCAGCTGCACTGCAAGAATTTGTAGCAACCTGCACACCAAAAAGGCAGAAGATGACACACAGCACACTTACAAGTCAGATTATCCCTTCAGGTAAGAGTCCACAGAAATGGGTGAAATTCACAGCTTCAGCAAGCAGTTACCTCCAGAAAAACCCATTAAGAAGATGAGATCTAATGGCTAGGTTTGAATTATTTTAACCACTGTCCCAACTGCATTGACCTCAACTCTTCCCTTCCACGCTGAGGAGTTCTAGGTCCCTGCTGGTAAACTCTTCAATTTTGTAGTGAAGCTCACTGTGTTTCACAGGGAACCCTGGTGAACAGAGTGCTAGAAAGAAAGCCTCAGCTTTCTTATTTACTCCAGGATAAATTGCCTGGTTCACAGGAAGATGGACAGCTTTTCACAGATAATTATTAGGCAGCCTTGCATAGAGGAAGGTATTCTTGCTAATCCCCACTAATTAGTCTCCTGGGCTAATACAGTTTATAATCTGTATTCCCCACCCACAACACTTCACATCAGTGCAGCTGCCTACATAATTTCCTGCCATGAACTGTGTGGTGATGCTTCATGCTCTTCTGCAGCTGTTGTGCCTCAAAGCAAAGCCAGACAGCTTTCAGCAACCCATGTAGCAACTGCATACAGGCAAGAGCAAGAAACTGAGTTAATGTGGCCACAGCGACCTCTAGCCTACCAACAGAAATCCAGAAACCCCTCAGGCACGCACCTTCCTACACCATAGGTGCACTCATGGAAAGAAGGCACATTGGAACAATATTCTTGGACAATGATGCTCTATTGATAAGCATATGTGCAGCCAGCACTGCTTCTGTGTGCTTTCTCAACATAGCAATGGCTTTTAGCATCCTGTCCCTTTTTTCCATCAGGTCATCCCATCATGAGTGTTCCTGGAACAAATTAATGCTGGCATCCAGTTCCAGCTACTGTAAAACAATAGATATTTTTCCTAAGAACTAATCCCTAACTGGGTCTGCTTTTGTGCCTGGCTGCTCTTTCGTGACAAGTGTGGTCTGGAAACAGTTATAATTTTTTCTGGTTGGTCATTTTCCTTGTGGAAACACTGAGGAGCTCAACTGCGGCCTTTCCTGGTTTTGCTAGGAAACCTTCAAACGTGTTGAAGTACTCAATGCTTGCAACTACAGGAAAAAGGACAAAAGCACAACACAGATTCTTTCTCCAGAACATGAAGAAGGCACTTTCATCAGCTGTCAGAGGCTCGTGGGGTTGGTGAACTCTCTGTCTGACTTGTGACTGTCACACAGGGGTTGCAATGAGTTATGCATGTTAGGTGTTAACAAAAGCAGGAGCCCCAGGAGCCTGCTGGGAGGAGTGAGCAGGAACAACAGCTCCCTCTGACCGTGCCCAGCAACATGCACAATGAGTTGGATCCTTTAAGAAGCCCAAATCACTCAGACTTAATACAAATCTCAGCAATCACTGTCCAGCCAAACACAAGCGGTAGGAAGCACTGTAGGAAAAAGAGTAGTGCCCTTTCCTCTACAGGTTCTGACCCACATGCTGAAGCACATCCTCCCACCTGCCTAAGAAAGCAAGGAGCCAGGACAGGGGAGGCAAAAAGGCTAAGGCAGTGACCAGGGATTTCTTGGGTGAAATACCCACCAGTTCCTCTTGTCCTTGTGGGTGATGGTGACACGCACAGCCTCTCCTCCCCGCCCCATGCGCTCCCCTGTAGTGTCCTTGCACAGCAGGGTAAAGCCACTCAGCTGGTTCTGACGGGCACTGTGCAGATCTGGGGACAAAAAAAACACCAAACCAGAAAGAAAGAGAACTACAAAGGGTCCAAGTCAAGCCACGACTGCCACTTCCCACCTATTTTGCAGAGTTGCAGCCCCACCAGAGCACAGCTAGGACTTTGCTTCTGGGGTGTACAGCTCCTTCCACTCACAGGGAAAAGTCAACATATGACGGGGTATCAGGAGAGAGCTGAAGCCATAGGTTCTGAGAGATGTCAGGCAGGTTTAGCCCAGAGATCTGTACGGACCACGGGGGTCTTTTTGCCTGTCACTTTAAGCCCAGCTGGCACCTTCCTAGAAGGCTTCAAGATGCACCATGCAACCCAGAGGAAGAAGGAACAGCACCCCACAGCGCCCCAGAGAACTCAACACCCACAGTTTGGCAAGAAAGGGAAGAACAAGCCCTGGGTCTGTCTCATTTGCCCTGCACAGACCATTACTGACCAGAGCTGGCTGTGCTCTGTGGGATGGTCTGAACATTATCTGTTTGTTGGTCCAGCTTCAGGTCCTTAGTGAGCAAATATTCATAAAACCATCACGGTATTGCCAGGTATTCCTATAGCAATCTCAGCAGAATCTGTAATGGGAAAAACTTAGCCACAAAGGGGATCTGCCTGGGCTCATGCTGTAGAACAGCTTGGACCACCAGCCAATCATCATGTCCTGCTATTGCAGGTGCCATTCCCATTCCCTGAGTGAGCCCTCCTCGCACCTCAGCCCCATGCTGAGGTTGGTGATGTTGTGGAGGGCAGTGCCATATGCCCTGCACATCTAGATGAGAAAAGCTGCCCAGCACAGCTCCCACAGGCAGGCAATGCAACCTCTGCTGGGCCTCTACCTCTGCCCCTGGTCAACACCTGGATAGAAGGGAACCGACAGTGCCAGAAGCTGCACACCATGTGGGTACAGAGAGCAGAGAGATGACTTCAGGGAGCAATGCACTCCCATTCAGCTGCTGTTCAGCACCCCATTACCTTCCCCATGCAGGGTGCATCTGGCTGGATCAACCACTTTATTCAGAATGGCCCCAAAAACTTCATAGCCGCAGCACTGCCCTGCCCTCTCGTGGGGGGAGAACTGGATCCTGTCATCCACACTGGGGTGGGTGCTGTAGGCAACGCTGTTGAGCTTTGTCAGGCGGCTGGACACCACCCCTTTGGTGATGAGGATCTCCACATCTGAGCCGCTGGTCAGCAAGTGCTCTGTGAACTCCACACCTGTCCTCATGTCCAGCAGGAGCTGCTGCAGCTGGGCCTTCTGCAAGTGCAGCAGGTTTTCCTTCTGCACCTTCAAGTCCTCCAGCTGCTTCAGCAGCCGGTCCCGGTGCTCTTCAATCGCTTTCACGTAGCCTCTGGCAAAGAGGCAGATCTCTGCGGCCACAGCCTCTGCCCGACTGCGGAGGGCGCCGCCCATCTCATCCACCTGGCTCAGCACATCCTCCAGGGTGTCCATGTGCTGCTGGCTGCTCTTCAGCAGCTCCCGCAGGGCGTCCCCATGCCTGTGGATGACATTGCCAGCGAAGTCACAGGAGTGCTGACGGTGTCTGCCCAGAACGCAGTCCCGGCACACGGGCTGGTCACACTGCTCGCAGAACAGCTGGAGCTCCTCTGTGGGGTGGGAGGGGCACAGGAGAGGCTTCCCGGCCTGGCTGCAATCCTTGGTGTTCTCCAGCTCTGTCACAGCATGGGAGGCCGTTTTCTTCTGTCTCCTAGGCAGGAGCAAACACCAATCACTTTATGCACGTTGGATACCAAAGACAAAAAATGAGAGCTTTTGCAAATGTCTATTTGCAACAGGGTGCAAGTCATAGTCTGCACTGCTCCTTCCTGTCTCCACTGAAATTCCCTGAAAGGGCTCGTGCTCTCCTGAGAGCTAGGCTGCACACAAAGGAAGAGCTCCCTCCTCCTTTGTGTGAAGCCCCTCCTTAGGGGCTGCTCTCAGGCTCACAGAGCCTCCCTGACTGCATGGTCAGCACCGATTTCAGACACAAGACAAGTGAGCTCTAATATCCCTTAAGGGAAAATCTAGTTCAGGCCACTGCCAGAAGACAGTCAAACAGTAAAACATTTAATATTCTAAAAGTCAAACTCAGCTTCCTTCTGGTTGCCAGGTTAGGTCCTGCTCAGAAGAAACCAAGTATGGGACACGAAGAACCTGTCATAACCCAGACATCTACCATGTTACAGGGCAGAACTATAACATTTCTATTCTCTGCTATTTTGGATGCTGGGAGTTAGTTATTGGGAAGGATGTAAAACCCCCCTCTCCTTACTTGTCTCCTGCACTAATGACTTGTGGTAGTTGCAATGGGAGCTCTAAGCCATAGGCAAAGATGAACTCCAGGGACCAAGCTCAGCAGAGTTGCTCTGGTAACACAAAACAAACTCACCACAGGCTCTTATGCTCCTCCTTTTGCTTCCCACTAACCTCCCTTGGATCCACCACATTTTCAAAGCCTTGCAGCGTTGCATGACTTCAGCCTAAGATCCCTCTCACTTGTTCCAAGGAGCACAAACATGGCACTCAGAACCATAGAAACCTTCCCTACACACCAGGAAATCCTTTCAAAGTGGTTTTCCTTAGTCCTTGTTCTGTTCTGACATCAACTAAATCAAGTGAGAGTTTGTAAATGCCAGTGGGGTGAAAAAATGATAGCAGTAAATACTATAGGAAGTTGGTCACAGGGACAATTTTTCTGCTGCTTTCTCCCTTCTGCAGTTATTCCTGGCAGAGCAGCAGGCTGCTATTCAAGGTCTCTTATCACTTTTCAGCAGCTCCATGGGGTACGAGGCATTAGCTAATCGGAATGGTATGCTAAAAATTACACCCGGAGTGGAAAGGTAACTAAGAGCCTAAACCATTTTCCCCCGCAGGCACCAGTACGTGCAGGGGGGCAGGGCAAGGAGGAGTGTGTCCCAGCTCCTTCTGGGGAAAGAATTTGCTAATCAAGCAGAAAGGAGCAGCAAACGTGGAGGGAGTAAGGTGAGTTGCTTAACCCAGGCTGAGGCTTCCCTGGCTTGTGCTGCTGGGTGTTTTTCTGACCCTGCCTGTCACCTCCTTGCTTCAGAAGGCCATTCAGGCTTTACATCACTGACTGACCTCTGCCTGGCTTACAGGTCACTGCATCCCCCTCCTCTTCGACTCCTAACTGTTGCAGTTACCTCTTCTTTCTGCAATAATTCTACAACACACAGCAGGCAAGCACATGGGTTGATCATCAGCACGTAGCAACCACACTAGGCAGGACTTCCACAAATCTCCTTTCACGCTGCCTAAGGGTGCCTTTACACATACACACAGTAAACGGTCCTGGAGGTGGAGAGAGGCAGAGCAGCACCTTAACTGCCCTATTTTCCTTTGGGAGATGTGTCTTTTCCAAAGTGAGACAGTACAGCATGTGAAGCTCCTGTCCTGCTAGTGCCTGCCTATACCCATCCTGCTGCTCAGTAATACTAAACTGAGATGCAAACCAGCATGTGGACACCACTACAGGCAAAGGGTGGCTTGATTTTGGACTTAATGGCCAATAACACAGCTGATGGACCTATTCCCAGGAAGTTCAAGAAGAGTTTGGACAACACTCACAAGCACATGGGATTCCTGGGGCTGTCTTGGGCCAGGACTTGGACTCCACGATCCTTATGGGTCCCTTCCAATTCCAGATATTCTACGATTCTGTGCTAGCACCTTGCTTATCCCCACCTGAGTACAGAGCATCCTGCAGGCATCCTCCAGGCAGGGGTGGTGAAAAACTGGGAGACACGCCAGTTCTCGCTCTGGTCCTCCCTGAGTGTGTCCCTGCCCGCCTCCCCCCAGCCGCGGTGTCCCGGGCCGCCCCTCACCTGTGCGCCCGGCAGCAGAAGCGGCAGAGGCGGACGCCGCAGGTCAGGCACCGCCCGGCCGCCGCCCCGTCGGCGCAGANAGGCAGGGCTCGCACAGCGAGTGCAGGCAGGGCAGCAGCCGCGGCGACGCGCAGGGCCGGGTGCACTGCGGGCAGAGCGGTCCGGACATGCCGGCAGCCCGTGCGGGCCCTTCCCGGCGGGAACGTCTCGCGCCGCCCCACAGCACGGGATCCATCCCCGCCCCGGCGCCGCCCGCGCCATGAGGAGCTCGGGCGCCGCGCTATGAGGGGCGGAGGCTGCCAGGGGACCCTGCTCTGCACAGCCCGCCGCTCCTCCTCCGGAGAGGGCGACCGGAGAGGATCTGGCAAACGCCTTTGTCCTCGTCCCCCTCCCCGAGGCTCGGAGGGACGGGCCCGCTGCTCCCCTCCTCTGGCACCTGCGGGGTTGTGTGGGAAACGGCCCCTTCCCACACCACCGCCGGCAGATCATGTTTCCACTCCTTCCAGTTCAAAACTGCCAGGTTTACCGCCTGACTGGCCTCTTTGTCGATCTGCTGCATGCCTTCAGGCCTTGGTAGTTTTTCCTTCGGATCACTGGAGAGAGAACTCCCCGCTCAAGTGAGCGAGAGCGGTGAAACTTTAACTGAGACGGTGCAAGGCGGGCGGGCTTCCCTGCGACTGCCCGCCGGGAGGGGCTGCTGGCTGTCTTCATTCCCCGCACCTGGCAATTGGAAATACTGCAAAAGGCAGGCTTGGAAAGCCCAACGTCAGTGAAGCCCTGCATGATGCCCCTCGGACTTTGATGGCATCTACACGCTTGCCTTTATCAATCTGATGTGTAAGCTCTTCAAAGACTGAAACCAGTTTTCCTTGTTTTGAGAAAGCTCTTTTCTATAAAGTGTCCTCTAGTGTACCACATTCAGCCCTTAATAATTCAACTTTTTACCAGCCTCTCCATTAGTTTTCCCAGGACATTCAGCATCTTACCTGTCCCATCCTGCCGGCCCTTTTGAATACCAATGTAATGCGAAGAGCATTTGAGACTTCTGGAATTTCAGTTCCCTAAGTCAAAAATCAACAAACAGGAAGATCCCCAGTCAGCTTTTTGTTTTTAGGACCAGAGAGTCCATTTACAGAGCAGTAGGTCAATACTTATTATCTGCATATAACACAAGTAAATATTTCCTCTGTAGCAGATGTTAATGCCACTCTGATGCCCAGTGGCTTAATACCAATCTTCTTCTTCTGATACGCTCAGACATTTCTGTGTCTTTTATGTTGTAACACAAGATCAAAGTTTTAGGTCGTGATGAAATGTTTGCAACCTCAAAGCCAATCACAAGAAAGATATTCCAACAGCCTTCTTCAGATTACCTATTAGCAAGTGCAGTGGTTGCAGAGGTTAGAGAAGATAAAAGCTGCAGTAATTGTGAGACAAGATGACTTGATAATATTCAATATTGTCACAAAGAAAGACTGGTTCTTTTAATCATGCTGGAGCAAAGAATAGGAAATGGTCCTGTAAACGTGGGTGGGAGAAGAAAACAGGGGAAGAGTCATAATGTCACCTTTTTGCAGAAAAGGTGAGCTACCCAAAGAACAGCAGCATCTTCCACTTCTGCAGAGATGGTGGAATAAGCCATGACTGGCAGTGGCAGAGGAAATCTGAGGATCCAGCCCAGCTGACTGATCACCTGCCCTGCCCCTGATCAGGTTGGAGCACAGGTCGCTGCTGAGTTATGTATTTATAAGTTACCAGCACAAAGCAGGAGAACCGTCAGAATGATTAGAGGAAGTTGTAGTGAAATGGGCTGGAGAAAATAATCAAGGGGAAAAAGGAAAAGCAGAAATGCAGAAAAAAAACCCTCCAAAAAACTAACCCAGTGACCCACAAAACAAGAGCTGCATTAGTCCAAACTCATGATTCACTTTGGTTACTTTCCCTGTAATATTGCTTTCTTGGGTACTGTCAGTGGAGGAAGCCCCTGTGTCACTACATCCTAAACTCTGGGAGGCAACTCAAAGGACATGTAAACTGGAGCTCTGTGAATTATCTTCAGTAAAGCACATTGGTCTGCACAGCACTGCAAGAAGTGAGAGACCCTCTCCTGTCTTGGATTATTCAGAGTTTGCTTTGTAACTGATCAAAATTTACAGATGAAAAAAACAATGTGTTAATTTATATACACTGGAGGGCAATAAAGGAGCATAGAACATAAATGAAGCAATTAAAATGTCATTAAAATTAAGCCAGTGTTTTCCTTTTGCCTCAAGAGTTGATGGATGGCTAATTATTCTCATTTGACCCAAGACTTACTTGAAATGAAGTCCTCTTCAAACTTATTTTCCTACCCCTATTGTTAATGATGTCTAATCAGAGCCTCCCAGAGTAGTTGCTCTGGGCAATGTTCTCTCCCCACCTTCACTGCCAGCTCATTCCTCTTCTTCCTGTTTATCTGCTTCTCATTTCCTATCATTAAGCACTAGATCATTACACAGATATGGAGGGTTTGTTTCCTTCTCCCTTCTTTCTAAGGACTTCTGACTAATATTTCTATTGTATCTCCTAATTAGCCTCTTCAGGGCAAAGCTTTATGGTGCTTTCCCATTTATATTTTTCTGAAGAAATATTGGTAAAACTTTTTATAGCATGTTCAAAAAAATCTTTAAAGCATAACATCCTTCCTAGACTCCATGCACAGTATGGGTATAGCCCATTTATTAAATTTTGAACTGGATGCCTCATGCTTTCCTGTCCCTATTTATTTTGATAATTTTAGGGAGTTGTTTCTGAATATCCTGCCATAGGAAACAAACTGAAAAAGTGGTGAAATGGAAGTCATTAGTGAACAGAACTGCAGAAAAGTCCAAGATGACTTGTTGACAGAAACTCCAGATTTTGTCTAAGTGCCAGAGTTTAGCTTAATGGCAGCCAGAGGAGTGTGGAAAATTAGTTATTTGGGGAATTTACAAAGAAAACAACAAGTAGAACATACTCTTGGCTTCTTTCCTGTTGACCAGTAAGTCCAGTTTTGCTGTGAATTTGTCAGCCCTGGGAGCTACTGTGTTGCAGAGATGCCAGGCTTGGTCTGGGAGTACCTGATGCATCCTTACTTGTTTCCACACAAACTTTTTCCAGCTACCTAGCTGACAGCTCTTCCCCTTTATATCAACCTCTTCCAGAAAATCCAACAAAAGATTTACAACATCTCCCAATTTAGGCAGAATCTCTCCCTCATTCAGCTAAAGATGCATTTGAAATTATGAGGCATTTGACTGGTGAGAGAAGCAGTTCTCTAAAGCACAGAGGCTGATGTCATCCCCAACTCTAATGTTCTGCATTCAGCCTGATGCCCATGGGCTTACCACACCCTGAGTAAAGAATTTCTTCCCAACATCTAACCTAATTTTTTTTTTTTTTTTAATTTAAAACCATGGATTTTTTAAAAGAAGGTGCCATTTAACTTTCACTTGTGCTGAGCCTCAAACACACACAGGTAAATTGCCCCAAGCCCAAACCTCACATGACAAAATTTCTGCAAGCTGATGGCACATGGGGGAATGTAACAGCTGCAGCAGAAGCACAATCCTGATCTCCTGCTTGGGAACACCACTTGGGACAGAGAGGGAGGACTTCTGTCCTGGGATTTCTCACAGATTTTCTACAAAGCATTCCTAGGAAAGCTCACTCTTCAGAGAAACACTTAATCTCTCTTCACACATATATACTCTCTTTTAAATTTGCCAGTAGCTTTTTCTCTTCAGGCTTGTGTTGAGCCTTGGAGACAAAAGAAAACTGAATCTCAAGTTACCTCATTTAACATAAGCCCATGCATCTTCATTTTCATGCTGGACTGACTCCAACGTACATTCTGTGAGCTGCTGCTGTCACACATCAAACTTGTGCTCCTGTGGAACTTCAGCCACTGCAGTGTGACCTGGGAGAGGCGATGGAGGAAGGCAGCCAAACAGCACACAGCCTAAATCTCTCACTCAGTGACTAATGGAAGATGCACAATCATCACACAGGGGTTTGGCTTAACCCTGAAACAGCAAACAGGAGGTGGATAGGGCATGGAGATGTAATAACACTCGAAACACAGAAAGAAAGCAGCAAAAGAGATGTGTGGATCTCTCTTGTCCTCTGGATTTGTGACAGGAAAGAGACTTGGAAGTGGTCAAGCACTATCCCTTTCAGCTGGCAGCAGCTCTTTGAAGACCAAAGCAGCTGCAGCCAAACCACCCAGCGACACAGGCTTTGTGCAGACTTGCCCTTGCTGTGGCTTCTGACCAGACATTCCTGCTTTTCCCTCCTCCCTGCAGCTTTCCAGCCACCTGCTGCCACTTTCAGCTTTCTGCTGCTATATATATTCTTTTTAATCTCTCCTGAATCCTGTCTGCTTTTTCTGAAGGGAAGATGAAAGTGGAGTTTTTCCAAGTAGGCTTTTCTAAGGAAGAAAGTTCTTTGTGATGTCAGGCCATTAATCTTTTTTAGCTTCCCCTCAGCCATATTTAAGAGAGGGAAGTGATCTGAAAGGCTGTAAGTTTCTACAGGTAAAAGATCACAGAATCATTGAATACTTGCAGTTGGAAGGGACCCACAAGGATCATTGAATTCAGCTCCTGGCACTGCACAGGACAGCCCTAAGAACCACACCATGTACCCAAGAGTATTGTCCAATCACTTCTTGAACTCTGTCAGGCTTGGTGCTGTGCGCACTTAGTGCTGATGCTGAGAAGACAAATGGAGTTGGTTTTTTTCTTTCCCTTCACTGCTGGGACCACGAGACAGAAGGATATTACAGTAGGGTATTTCACTGACATACAGCTAGGAACAAAACCCTGGCCTTGCTTCAGGGCAGCAAGAGCAAGGAATTCATTTAGATGAGACTTGTGGTCAGTATGAAGCCTGACCAAACATACTTCTATGCATATATGTACACAAAGAAATATAAAATCTGATTGCCTGCAACAGCTGTGCAGGAAGACTAGCTCCCTGCAGGAGCAGATGTCAATCTAATGAGAGTCAGCATTTTATTTCTGACAGGTACTGGCCAGCCTGCTTATCAGGCAGCACAGTTTGAGTTGGTGAGTCGAATTCCAGCAACAGCTGCAGTTTGTTTCTTGGTCTAGAACAGACAAAAAACTAACCCTCCCATCAAACTCCCTGCACTAGCAGTTTCTCAGACACTGCCTTGAGCTTTACTAGCCTTCAGCATTTCAGCATTGATGTTACTTCTGCAACATCCCAGGGGCAGCTCATTTCTATCCATGGAACACTGCATGACCTCAGCCTGAACAGCAGGATGTCACAGGCTGTGGCAGGAGGTGGTGGGAAATTGCAAATTATTTTCATTTTCTAGCTCTCCATCATAAATGTTTTTGGCAAAGCTTACTACAAGATAAGGACGAGATAACGAAGCATTTCCTCAGTTTTAAATTTTATAGGTAATCATTACTAGCAAAATAATGACTACTTTAAAAAGTTAAATAAAGCCAATATAAGAACCATGGTTGTTAGAATATTACATAAACACACAGCAAACCAGCTTAATACAATGATATATATCAGTTTTCTGTTCTATCAAAGAGCATGTACTTTAGTACATAGCAAATAAAGATTCTGATTTCAACTTCAAATAGTCACTTTATACTTACTATAAAAATATTAAGTGAGATTTTTGAAAAGCAATCCTCCAGTTCAGATGCAATCTCTAACATGTTAACTGCACAGAAAACAAAACTCTGGGGAGCAACTGTAAACCACAGAAGGAACAACTTCTTTCTGATGCAAATCCTTATCCACCAGAAACAGACTGGCTTCCTAGTCTCCTTTTCAATGCAGGTCCCTTCCCTCATCTCAGTTCTTCCTGACATTTTATTCCTCTATCTTGTGCAAATCAACGCTCCAGAAAGTTTCACAGGCAATATCTAAAACCTGATGCCTTCAGCATGCCTAACAGAGGTATCAAGGTGCTCACTTGTAAAGCTCCAGCAGCCTGAGTCTCCCACCTAATGAAGGAATTTTTTTTTTTTTGGTGAAAAGGTGCAAGGTCACAGCAGTGTGTCCAGCTCAGAAACTCATTCCTGGAGTGCTCTGTAGGGCACAAATGCAATAAGCACGTGGATCTTTCCATACTAATGGCACTGACATGAACACACTTCAGAGTTAAACTCTACATCTGTAGAGAGAGAGAGATTGTGATTTATTTCTAGTTCATTAAAAAATAATTTAAAAATACAGGACTTGAGCTCAGCTTCCTTTACATAACGTGCATTGACAATGCAAACCATCCTTCTTCTTTTTGCTTTTCTACCTGTAAAAGAAGAAATATTGAGATTCACATACAGTAGATTTCCCATAGATTCATATACAGTAAATTTCATGTGTTAGGACTGTTGTTTGCCATTGGCACCATGGAGAGAGTCACACCACCTACTTCAAGCCACATCTACCTCAATAATTTCAAATTTCCCTTCTAGGGATCAACAGTTTGCTGTCAGGATAGGAAGTCCTGGGCCATAACTCTGTTCTCTTTATCAGTACTTCCTTAGGTTATTTTGAACACCAGGAAATAGGTTATTAATATGTCCTCATGGTTGCTTTCAAGCCTATCAACAGCTCTTGACTGGTTTATCAGACTGTACCACTGCAGAGTTCCCTGTGACAGCATTTCACTGCAGGCTATCCATTTCTCTGCACATCAGGAGTCAAAAATCTAGACTGGGGCTTTCTCTTTACATTTGGATTTATTCATCCTTCAGCAACTGACTCATGCGACAGCTAGGTAAGAGCATGCTTGCCTCTTGACTGTGGCTCTACCAGTACATCATAAGCATGGCCTGAAATTCTCTGCAGCCACCAGCCACCAAAGGTTTCCAGCTCTAACACACACAGATGCCACAGGAGAAAAGGGTTGCTTGCTGGTAAACAACAACTCTGTGGCAGAAAATAATGAGTGTCACTAGTTCTCAGGTCTCTTCTCACAAGTTGTCTGTAATACAACCTGTCACAAATCGATTAATAATAGCCTTGGGATATTTAAAACAGGACAGAGCTCTCCTCCCTTCACCCATCTTATGATTATCTTTTCCCGTTTATGACAACATTAAAATTTTCTGGCTGAAGATATTTCAGTCTCACCTTTGGTCTTTGGTTGACAGAAGTTAATTTGGCACTTTCTGACATGGCACTTAAAGATGAACAAGATTTGCTGGAGTCTCCTACAGACCTGGAAATATTAAAAATAAACTGAAAAAACAAAAAATGGAAGTGACTACTAGAATGTTATCTCTGATCCTGAGTTAGGACCCCTCATCAGCAGTCTTCAACAGTTTATCATCCGTCTTGTGTCAGATTGCAATTACTTTAAAAACAAGCAAAGGAAGTTGCAAAAAAGCTGTTAGACCTTTGTCCCACTTGCAGAGTTTAACGTGAGAAAGTAAGGGAAAATCCACAAAGCCAAGAAAACACATAGCCATTTTTCCATTGTGTTCAATTTCTGCTGCATGGGTAATTAAGATATTACAAATATGAAACAGTAAAGGGTGAACTTTTACCTTCTTACACTGGTCATACTGGCATGGGGAACACTGTCATCCTTGGAGCTGTCCGCAGCCACTGCCACAGGAACAGACACTTCAGCTGTCCTCCTTGCATTTTCTAGGCAATAAATAATAGCTTGATTCTGATGAGAACACAGCAACGTGGCACAACATTCATTTTGTTTTACCATTTTTTCAGAGGCATCACAACCTCTTCCCAGCTGCACAGAATATACAGACCAGAAATAAAATATCAGGTTAAACATCAGCCTCACACCCACTTTCTGAAAATGACTGACAATGAAAGCAGAGACTCAGAGCAACTACAGACAATGCTCACATATATAGAATGATTTTTCCATTGTTAAATTTTTGGTGGTTTTTGATAATTAGAGGCTTAGAGACTTCTGATCTCTCACCTTTGTTCCTTTGAGATCTTACTTCCCATGCTGAATTTACATTACAATGGCCAGACAAGCATTGAAACTTATGACCCAACCCAGGAGCCACTGCATAGGCACCTGCATGCAAATGCCCACACATTGCTCCCTCCTCTCCCTCCTTCCTCTTTCCAAGTCCTTCTCCCTTTATACATCCTCTGTGGTTTCACAAGGGGAAAGGACATGTGTTCCAGACAGAGCACATGTACGTGGTCACATGCAGTTCTGCTTGAAATGACAATGACTCCATGAAAAGATAAAGCAGCCCTGACCTCCTGCAAAGTAATTTTTTAAATAGTTACAATATGGCAGCTAATATGTGAATCTTGAACTAGCGAGTATATTCCCTAAGCTAATTTACCTCTTTACATGGCTGGAAGCTCCAGTTATTCCTTTCTATTAGTACAGGCAGTAACTGAGCAAGACAGTCTGATTGAAAGAGTACCCAAAAGACAAAAACTAAAATGTGGTTGAGAATAGGATGACCACTCTGCCATAGTTTTAGAAATCTGATGTAAATACTTCAGTCTTTTTCACTCAAGATTATGCACGATAGAGGACTGATTTAAAAGCCCAGTGACTATCACAGAATCAATTAAGTTAAAAAAGACATCTGAGATCATCAACTCCAACCTCTGAACACCACCTTGTCAAACAGACCAAGGAACTGTGTGCCACATCCAGTCTTTCCTCAAGCACCTCCAGGGATGGTAACTCCACCACCTCCCTGTGCAGTCCATTCCAATGCCTGACAACCCTTTCTGTGAAGAAGTTCCTACTAATGTCCAAATGTAGCATCTGTTCTTCAGACAAGAACATAGCAAAGAACAGGTTTAACATGAAGCTCAGTACTTGCAGCAGACTAAAATAAAAAGATAACTTTAGCAGAGGGTTAGCTGATACATTTTTAGCTCTCTGAAGTAAGAAGTGTTTGTACCACACAGTCATTAACAGCAAGTGTACTGCTAACCACAACCACCGATCCAGTAAGATAAGGACTCTCCAAAGGAGAAAAACACTGTCTTATTAGTTTTTGTTTCTCCTGAAGCTGGGTACTTACCAGGGTAATTCAGGGATGGGGTTGGAACAGGAGATAGCATTGGATGGACCATGTCAGCAGCAGCTGATTTCTGCTGGTCTATCAACTGCAGCAGTTTATCCCGTGCTTCTGTACTCTGGCGATTCAGCTCCGCTATTCTTTCCTCCAAGCTCCTTGATACCACGAGATGACTCTACTTGGATAATGGCATAATTACTTCCAATGAAGCAATTATAATTTTCACCCTCAAGGAGGGCAGACAATATATTTCAACTACTTCTATGGATTTAGTTTTCAAACTGAAAGTGAATATAATTATGTAGCACTTCTGTGAAAAACCTGATTTTGGCCCTTTTACTATCATGTATCAAAGTCCTCGACTGATTAAACATTACAGTATTTTGTACTGCTCTTGCCTCAAGCAGGAAAAGTACAGCTGTTGTCCATGTGTTTTGAGAAAGAAAAAAAAAAACCCCAACCACCTCCCCCCCAAACAAATGACCCCCCCCAAAAAACAACAACCAAAAAACCCACCAAAATCCCCAAAAGCGATCAAACCACCAAACCCAACAAACACTCAACAATTAACTACAATTAAGAATATACCTAAGCAGAGAGACACATATTCAGGAGGGTATGGGAAAGCAAAAGCAGTTTTCTAGCAGAAGTGTCCTGGAACTCATCCTTAAGCCAGGTTTTGGTTGCTTTGACCTCTTGCCCTCCTTCTCGCTAATTGTTTCCACAAAAACAACACTTACTAAGAGTTTGCATCACCTTGTGCAACCAAATGACTAAATATTAAACAACATAACCCACTGTGCAAAGTGACAACACTCTCAGCCTACATTTAAATGAAGAAATGAAAAATCTTCAGGATCCTTAATTTAACAGTCAATCAGCCACTGTGATAGAACCAAAGACAAGAGCAAGGGAGGGATGATTCTGTGATGTTAACTTCTCTCACTGGGATCCTACTGAGTAACTGCTTAGTTGCAGGTTAATTTTTTTCCAGTTAAGCTGAAGCCTTCAAGGTGTCTCTTTCCCAAAATCTTTGGGATTTTCACAGAAGAGGACTGACAAGACACATCCAACAAGCACATGCACCATGATCAAACATTTGCAAAAGAGGTACTTGCACTAACTTGAATCTCATCTGCTTCTGGGTCCAAGTAGCAGAAGAGATGTATGGCATGGCTTTAAATAGGCATTTTACAAGCTTGACAAGAAGCTGTGGGTTGGTGCAGTACACTCATTGCTAATAGTATCCAAACTACAAAAGCTTGGATCACATTGCAACGTCACCTCTTTTTGCAGCATTAACTTTACAAATGTGCTGCACACTCTTTAGAACCCATGTACAACATAGGCCCAGTATGAGAAATTACTGCTGATCTGCTTATGGAATAATTAAAAAAAAAAAAAAATCACAAGTCACCAAGCAAACAAATGGTAACTGACAACATGAAAGACAAAAAAGCATCAGTAAACCATGGGAAAGCAGATCAGCAGAAAGGAGATCTAGCCTTCCTCTTCTGTTAAATTCTGACCTGTCCTTGTGAAGAGTCTGGGCTAGGATCTGCATTTTGTGTCAGGTCTGGCTGATGTAGACAACCACTTTTGTCTCCAGGGACACCTCTGAATTTGTTCAGTTGAGCTTTAATTAGAGCATTCTGCCGTGTGAGCTCAGCTATCTGTCCCAGCAGATCACCATTCTGAAGGAACTCTTCAGCTGTGCTGTTCTTTCCAGTGTCACCTGGGCAGGGCAGATTGATTTTCTCATGGGAACTCTCCAAGTCTTTGTCTGCAGGAAGAATTAGTTGCCTTCGAGAGATGGGGCAGTTTTCCTCAGTTGTGCTCTGTGTCCTCAGGGAGGAAGGTAAGCTCCTCTCCTTGCATGGCTCTCTTTCAATAGACTGGGAAATGGCTCCAAACACTACAAACACACAAAAAAAGGAACAGTAAGGACAGTGACATGTGATCCTCATTGAGGAAAGTAACAGTGACTTTACTGCATCAGGTTACTAATAATCAAGCAGGAGTTTGAATTGTAGCATCTGGCCTGAATGGTGTTATGGTACTGATCAAAACCACTCTATGCAATATCCTGCTGTAAGAACTCACCAGGTGAATATTTTCTATTGCACACAGTCTTACATTTAAATTATTTAATTAGAGATTCACAGAGAAGTCACTAAAAAGATAAATTGTTCTGAATTTCTTAGCTGACATATCAAATACTACTTCTTAGTTAGTCCTCCATTTTCCAAAATTCAGATACCTTACCTGATAAACTAAGTTTCTGTTTTGATATTTATATTGTGTTACTAACAAAACTTTTAGGATACTAAAACAAAGAAATACAAGACTTTTGGCATAATAATAAACTAACTACTTAGCCCCAGAAGAGGAAGCATTGTGGCCAGCAAAAGTAGTTATTTTTTTGTGGTCACCATCAGCAAAGAAATAACACCACAGAGACATGACTACAGTTACAGCACTGTCTGCTGCTACATGCTAAGTCCAACTTGACTTTTGTGACCAAAACCAGATTTTCTATGCTTCATACACCAAATAGCCCATTCCTTCACAAGCTTTAGTTTTTGTCTCTCGAGCAGAGATGAACACTTCAACATTTACACTCAAGTGTATTTTATGAATCTTTGAGCATAAAGAAACATTCATTAAGTTTAATATTTGTTGGGCCATTTAGCATCAGTCTTAAGAGAGTAACAATACATTTTAGAGAAATCTTGGAATACAGTTTGTCATTGTTGTTTCAAATGACAGAAGACATCTGACAGTTCTCCACGGGACTGAAACCAGACATTGCTCTTTGCAGAACAAGATCTTCAGTTCATTTCCTCCAGATTGTTTATGTACCTTCTCCAGCAGCCCACCAAGTGGCTGAATTAGATATAAATTTCCAATTCCCCAGCAAACTCCTTAAAAATCAAAAGGACTTTTGGTTATTTTTCTGACTTGGAAAATGCTTACAAAACAACACAGCTGAAAGAGAAGAAAAATGAGGAAACCCACAATACTATTTCTGTACCCTCCTTCTTGTCAGCATCCATCAGTCTGGCCACATGTGCTGGTTTACCACTACACTATGGATATAATTATCTGCCTCTTGACAAGGGTGTTATCCAGGGCTCTGGCATGTCCAGTGGGATTCATGTGCTTACAGTGACAAATACAGCAGGAAATAGCTCAGTTTCAGAACCACAGAATGCTTCCTTCTGCTCACTTCAGTAAGGATAACTAAGAAACACCTTCCCTGATCACCCTGATGAACAGAATTGAGCTACTAACCTAAAAAACTCATAAAGCCTATGGATACTGAGACAAGACTGAGCTACCTGGTTATCTGGCACCACATAATTTCACCTAAATTTCCTCAACCATTTCCTCTGTATTAAATGAAACCCAATGGGAACCTGGCTCCCTCAGCTTCCAAAAGCCTCTTTGCTGGGAAGATTGGCTCAAAGCAGGAGAACACAGCCTACAGACATCCTGGTGTGTCTGCAAGACCAGGCTTCAGTGGTCCCACCATTAAAGGTGATGGAGGCTGGATTACACCATGAGCAGATGGAAATCTGAAATGATGTGCTGTAGGTCATCAACAAAGAGCTTCAGCAGATATGATAATCAAAAGGAGTACAGAATAAAAATGTCAGTCTGGATTGCCACTGCCAGGACTGCTGCCAGGAGATGGAAAACAGGAAGTGTGAGGGCTGTCTAGCAACAGGCATAGTAACAAAGGAAATGTATCTCTGGGTGCAGCAGTAGGATATGCCAGCTACAGGGCCAATATGTCTAGGCATACAGATTAAAAAATTTCCATGGAAAATACATCTTCAGAGGTAGCGTGAGATTGAAACTAACACAAAACACAGACTCCTAAGTCAGCTGCAGGCAGAGAGATCTCACCATTCTGGAGGGAAGACAATTCCTGACTGCTCTTCTGCTGTGGTGGTGACAACAGCACAGCTGGCTGGAAGATGTGACCTGGAAAGCTTCTACCAGGTCTCATATCACCTGAGGCACCTGGCCGAAACATGAAAGGAAGTTCTTCCTGTGGAAATTTCAGCATATTTTCCCTATTGCCTGCATCAGTCCTGGGCTCAGAGTAGGTCAAACCAGGTTTTTCTAAAGAAAAAAGGCAAAGCCAGGATAAAAGTTAAACAAATGAACAAAACAAGCAAACAGAAAAAGGAACAAAAATTACTTATAGTGAAATGGCAATATAGGAAAAAGATCAAGAACAACTCTTATGTTCAGATACCTGAAAGGACAGACTAGGCTATGTTCCACACACACTCTTACCTTTCTTCTGATGCCCAGGTGCAGAATTCTTTCACTGAAGCAAATTATGAATCTTTACTGGCCATAAGAGCAAGAAGAACTCTTCCACATAGCCTCACAATTTCAGGACAGTAATATGAGAACTGTTTGCAGCTCATGCACAAGGCTTACAGATATGTGACTTAAACAGGTATTTGAGCTGCATTTGGTAACATTATCTTGAGAAAATCAGACTTATGCACTTGTCCTAGTACCCCATATTATAAATTTGATGGCAACACAATGCAGTAGAGAACAATCCAAGTTTTTCTGAGCTCTGCCGATCTTATTATCATTTAATTCAAACAAGACACCTCTTCAGTAAAAAAACTAGTTATTCTTCTCTATTTAACTAAGAAAAGTAAGGAAAGAAGATCTGAAAAGTCTAGTGCTGCAGAGTTGTTGAGTGTTAAGGTTTGGGTTTTCCTTGAGGGGTGCTTTTCTTTCTGACTGTTTGGATTTTATGTTTTGGGAGGTTCCTTTTGTTTGCTTTTACAAGGTCTGAATCAATAACAAGCAAGCAAGCAAGCATGAACGAACGAACAGAACGAAAAAATCTGGTATGTGGCTTCTTCCCAAGGAGAAAATTCTTCCAGGAAGACATTAGCTACGGAAAGATTCACAAGGCCAACATTTAACTATGGAATACAAGTAACTCTGAGAAACTTTTGGATTCACAAGAAGTTACTGACCTTGAGAGCAAAAGCAATGCAATTAAACAACTGGCCAGGAAAGACAGCTGGGAGAAAACTCAGTGGTGAAAGGTGGTTAACAGTCCAAAGTGACTCGAACTAACAAAGTTTGGCCACCAATCTACTGGCTCAGCTCAGCCTGCCTCCATGTCACCCATCACTCAGCTGGTCACTCCCCTCTCACGCAGAGTCACAAACACCTCTCTGACTGGCTGGTTCCGGGCTCAGCTGCTGCTGCTTTGGCCAGCAGCGACCTCCAGTGTCTTACGGAAGAGCCAATCTCTGACTGTCAGGTGGCTCAGCAACAGGAAGCTGAGATCCTGATTCTCTTGAGTTTGATTTCTTTGGGTTTCTGGGGTTTTTTTAGGACCCTCAGAATGAAACTGACTTTGGAAGCCATCTTAGTGGGGGAAAGCTGCTCTCCTCCTTTGTTTGTGCTCTCAGCAGAAGCCATGGCACGTGAATTTACACAAGTGACATTCACACTCATGCAAGAGGTGCTTGTGCAAGCAGACATCTATTAAAGACCAGATTTTCCACTACGGGGATAAACTAACAGCTCCTCTTTCATTCCTCACACATTCATTGTACACACCTTGGCTGTTTTCTGGACCTTTGCTTGCAATTCCAAAATGTTTTGGACTTTGTTCTCTTTCAGGTTCTACCAAAGGGAGGCCTTTAAATGCTTGTGTGAGGCACATCAGCTTTTGATCTGTTACTGTCATGTATTGCTGAAGCTTCTTCTAAAGGAGGAACAAAAACATACACAGAATTACAGAAAATTGTGTTCTACCAACATAAATTAGAAAATTATATATAAGCAGTCCCCCCCCCCAAAAAAGGGCCTCTTAATACTACTGCACAATTCTGTAGGATTCCAGTGAGGATTAAATATTATTGTTTCTTATTTAAAAATTATTTGTTTTGCCTTTTCTTACTCATAACATCACTTCCTCTCTAAGGTTTTTTTTTTTTAATTGCACCATTCCCAAATGTAGCTATTGATCAAATCTACCTCCACTGAAATTAAAAAAAAAAAAGGAAAATGTAGTATTACATCTACTCATTGCTCCAGTAGTATTAACAGTACAGAAGCGTGAAGGAAGATGCCTAAACAGTTAGATGGATAAAGTAAAACTCAGTTTCACAGAACCAGCACTTTCTCAGGTTTTGAAGTTAAATAAACCAATGACTTTCCAAACATTTCATACCTACACCTGCTACTGTAATTCTCAGGCTCCTCATTCAATTTTATCATTTTCTTTCTGTTTATTATTAAAAGCTTCAGAATATGAGGCAATGCATCTCAGCCCATATTTGCAACAAAACTCAGAATTCTAACACATAATCCTGATGGGTAAGAAGCAAAGGGGGTTCAATACCTGCATAGTGATGTTTTCTTCCCTTACTTGAATAACTTCAGCAGTCAGAGCATCAATCAGTTCTCTATGTTCATTCAACATCTCCTCCTGCTGCTGCCTCATCATCTCTTTCTCATGCAGCTGCATTTCAGTCTAAAGAGGGAGAAAAAATTGAAAACTTAACTATAAACCAATACAGACTCATATTTGAAAAAAGGAATGAGTCATTATGACACCAAAATGTAACAGCTCTTCCCACTATCGCTAAATTTCATTACTTTCATGACAAAATCAAATTGTCTGGCCTTGAGAACTGTCAGAGAGCTTACTGTTTGTTCCTCCAGGACATTGTAGGGAATCCTAGACATCCTTGTTCTTCCACCTTTACAGCTTTTACAGGATGTGACTAAAAGCATTTTCTGTCTGCCCAGCTACAGTTTCTTAAGTCACTGAATCTTCATGCAGGAATCAAATAATTCCAGGTGTGCTGATGCTTGTCAGTATCCCATGCTACTTGTGCCTCATCTTTGATTTCCCTAATTCATTAATGAAGACAAATTGGACTAAGTCAAGGAGAAAGTACTTGCTTTCTAATGTTTTCCATCAGAGAGAAAAAGTTCTAGAGGGTTTCAAAGTATGATGACCAAACAGCTCTACATCCACATGAATGAATAAATGAATATTTTTGATACTAACTCACAGATACTGCCACTAGACACAAAGACAGGAAGATAAGTGTATGAGAGGCAAACCATCCATTTTCTGTTTCTCTTCCAGCTAGAGAGAACAGGGTTTTTTGTATTGATCCAAGCGAAGCATGCTGGCTCAGAAAATGGATTAAAACAACCGTACCTGGTCCTCTCTTTTCAGAAATCAGACAGCACAAAAGAAGCACTTCTACCCTGGTAGCAGTGATGAAGCTTCTGATGCCTTAGATCATCTGGATGAGCTACTGTATCTACTAATCCTACACAGCACTAACCTGGTCTTCCAGGAAAGCTTCCAAGCAGCTCTGTCTTACATTTATGCACAGGGAAAACATCAGGGTTAACATCCATTCCTATGCCCAGGTAAGATTTAGGTCTGGTATACCCTGAAAGAAGTATTTCCATCCCAGCCCGCTGCCAGGTGTGGCTCTAAACATGTGAGCTTTAACACTGCATCAGAACGTGCAGCAGATAGGGAGATTCAGGGAATATGCCCAAACTCTTTTTATCATGTGGGTCTGGCAAAAATCCAGCTTTCTCAGCGGAATGGGGGTGAGGAGGGAATGATTAATTCTAGCATTCGGAAGGTGATCTAAAAACTAGCTTAGAAACCAAGACAGATTTATCCATTTCCCTTTAAGAATTTCATATGGTTTTGCAAACATTCTAGAAGTTTATCTTCCTCCTTTTCTCTAGCCTCTTCTGTATTCACTACTTCCTTCTTATAGGTGTTAGTTAGTTAATCACTTAATAAAAACACTTTAATGGAAGATTCCTGAATTCAAGTTTTTCTTCCTACTTTTTAGATACAATTTTGAGATATAAAGGCAACATCTTTTATTGCAATCCTTCTGATTTTCTGCAGCAAAACAGAAGGAGAGAAAGGGAGTATCTCTAAAAGCTTTGAAACCTCATGAAGACTGACTGTCTAATTGACTGTTTAACTAAAATCAGGGGCTTTCTAAATATCTCCTGCAAAGTAATTTTCTTAAAAAGCACTGCCAGTTATAATTCAGGCACTGGAATTCTGCTAACTCTCCTGGCTAGGCAAGACAGATGGTGCACACAAGTGCTTGATTTATGTCTGGCATCACACAGACCAGGTTTTATGAAACATTCAAGACAAGTTGGGCTTCTTCCCAGCAAATTCTCAAATTCTAATTGCAATTAAACCTCCCAGAAAAGGAAGAAAGTCACTTTAGATTATAAATGCAATATCTATCCCAAGCAAGCCTGAATACAACTAATCACATTATGCAGCTTGAGTGACTTCTTCATATTGCTACTTAAGAATCTAGGTAGTAAATTTGTAAGTGTGGCAGACAATTCTGCAAGCAACAATCAACTTCTGGAAGGACAGAATGGTAACACAAGAAAAATTATGGGAGTGGCTTTGGAAGAAATTTGAGGCTCAGGAATAACTCATTTCTGTAGAAAAATTAAAGACAATCTAACTACAATTACATTTATAACACAAACTGGATGGTATTAAATTGATGTATTCCTAACAAACAGAAAACATTCTACTAAAATTCTAAGATCCTTATAACTGCAAAAGAAGCAAATTTAATTCCCTGCTTTGGTATTACAGTTTTAACAAAGACCAAGAATTATTAACTTGTTTTAAAACATTAGACTTTCTCAGCTGATGTCCATCTTTTGGTGGCAGTTGCTTTTCACTCTTGGATTATTTACTATTTGCTTCCAGGACTTAATCAAAATAAATTCTTCCATATAGATTAAATACAAAGATTAAGTTATTATATATCAGGTAAGAAAAAAATTAGAATTTTAAAATAAAATGGGTTTTCCTCTTTCAATTATCATACGCCCTGAAAAGGAGCCAAAACAAGACAGGTCCACATTCATTAGAGATCTATTACCTTTGCTGTGAAATAGAGCATTAGCATTTAGATAATATACTCTGCTGCACCTATCAGAAGTGCAGGAACTGTCATCATCTGGTTTAAAATGTCACATAGACCAAATGAATCTGTGAGGCACTGCTGCCTCTTGATAGCTCCGGGATACAGATGAACTAGAACACTCTTTTTTTTCCCTTTTCTTTTTTTAAAAAAACCTTCTATGTGGCACACAGGTGGTCTTTTTTATGGAATTCCATTCATTCCCAGCTGTGCACTGTTACAGTGAGCACTTCAGGTCATTCTTGCCTAAGGTAAAGTTTGTTATGGATAGTAAAATAGGACTAAGGAATCCCTCAAGCAAAATACAGGATTTGGGTCCACTGCTGTGACAACAGCATCGTCTTTGGGAGGCAAAGGAAGAAAATGAATTTGTAAACAATGCTGTAGTTATTACCCTGCTACAATTCTGAGTATAGTAAATAAGAAATTTAAAATTATTTCAATTGGTATTTTCTGCTCTGACACACTGAGAGACTTTCACTGCAGTCAACTCCTCCATTTTCACTACGGATACCAATTCCTAACAACTTATGGTTCCTGACAAACCATAAGTTTAAACTCCTAACTGCATTCAAACCTAGTAATAAGCAATGATAATCAGAGTTCAATGTAAAATGATAGGAAGCCAGAAAAGACCAAAGTTCACATCTGTAAAACAACTTTACACCCTTCTTCATCCACTCTGCAGGAGCAGTTTTAAGTCTCTCACCTCTTTGAGGTAGCGCATCAAACGACAGAGAGCGTTCACCAGTG
Organism: Pycnonotus jocosus; assembly: GCA_013400435.1. Taxonomy (NCBI): domain Eukaryota; kingdom Metazoa; phylum Chordata; class Aves; order Passeriformes; family Pycnonotidae; genus Pycnonotus; species Pycnonotus jocosus. Next base: position 156,766 of record VWYP01017990.1, on the reverse strand, counting down.
ACAGAGTAAACCCAGAGAGGCCTTCACTTCTCTCTTTCTTTTGGACCTCACGACCTGTACATCGCTCATATTCCTCCAGTTCATGCTCTACTTCCTGGATCATGTGGTTGAGAACATCTAGGCTGGGTTTGTTGTCCCTCTGAAGGTCAGTCTGGATTAAATTAGCTGGAGAATCACCTCTCTTCTGTCTTGCAGAGTTCTGTGCTTGCTTTCTTTTCACTGAAGGGGAAGGAATAAAGAGTCATTGGAATTTCAAACTGTATAGAGATCTTTGCAGTACCAATGAAATTGCACTGTTTATTGAAGTAAATCAAAGGAAATACCCTCTTGCTGTAAGATGAAACAGACCATCAAAGAATGTCCCCCAGTCATTCCAGCTATTTTCAGATCCTCAAAAATCATATTTTTTGCTGCCACAGTAGTACCTCTCAAGCACAACTGTTTGGTGCTTTTATCTTGGATACACCTGTTTGTACTTTTCTCCTTTCCAGTTAAATGCATGGAAATAGTTTGCTAATGGAAAACATCAGCTGCTTTCTCATATTCAGTAAGCAACTCTCGTTTCATGTTACAGCTTGTAACTGATGTCAGTCCCCTGATACAAACATGTAGAATATGGGGACTGAAATGCTTAATCTGTGCAGCACAGAACACAGAGCTGGATCAGAACTACAAGAGTCCTGCACAGGACAGAACTCCATGACCAACAAGGTAATGGGCAGCATCAAAGGGCCATTTTTATGGTTCCCAGATTCCTGTGGACTTGGTTTTACCAGTGAATGTGCAGAACACGGGGGAAATACACTAGACAAGGAGCTGTAGAACATCTAGCCTTAGATCCAGCTCAAGACTCAAGGACCCTCTCATCAAACTTTGGTATTAGCCCTGCAATGACTTCCAAAGATCTCTTCCAACCCACATTTTCTTATGACATTAAGGACCTTGGACAAAAGGTATTTTATTTTTAAAAGTACTAAACTCTTTGCTGCACTTTGCTTTTGTTTCCTTGAGTTTGGGTTCAGCACTTGTCTCACAGTGTCACTGGAGTCTACAGACTCGTCTTCATCTTCGTTCCGAAGTCTTGAATGGCTTCTCTTGATTACACTGGTAGCATTGAGGGCTGATTTAAACACAAAACAAAGAAAAAAAAGTACATGTGAAATATTTCAGGCATGTTCTTAATAGCAATATGTTCTAGAGTAATTTTATTATAAGAGCTGGCTTTTTAGTTTGGAAATACCTCTGAGCCAAATTAGTATACTTTTCTGTCTCTCACCCCTACCCAGGAACAGGATCCTATGAACAGCCCAACAATCTTGCTGTGATTTGGCAAATCCCACCTGACTGATCCAATGAAGGAGAAACAGTTTTTGGAGTCCAAGGCACATTTGATTCCTGTGATAACATATTTTTTCTCATATCCTTTTCAACCCACAACGGAGACTTCACCAAGGAATCTTCTTCTCTCAACAACCGAAGTAGCCTACATTCAGAACAAGAATAACAGTGAATTGTACAAGACAATGGCAGGATTCCAGATTATCTGTCTTGCCAGAGCTCCTAAAATTATCTGCAATTGTCCAGTTGAGTTCCCATCTCACATTCATTCTCAATGTTACAGCAAGGCCTTTCCCTGGAACTCTGAGATCAGGAAAGGAGGGCAAAGGAAAATAAGATCTAACTTAACTATACCCATTCAACATCCTTTTTAACTCCACCTGTTTCCAGTGTCAAGCAGGTGGAAACCTGAATGGATGTATTTGTACTGACCTGTCAGAATTGATGGTAGATTTGAAACCCAAAACATCATGGTGTCCATCTTCTGATAATGCTTCCTCCTCCTCTTCATTAAGAGCCTTTTCATGGGGCAACAAACAAAATAGAATTCAGAAGAAGTTAGAGACCAATTTTATGGCCAAAAACATTGGTTTTAGTCTTCCCCTCCAAAACTTAAAATAAAAATACCACACAGGAAAAAAACCCCAAACCTACACCCCTTTGCAGGAAGTTCTGGGGAACTTTAGTACCTAAGAAATACTGATACTGACAATTGTCTCTGAAAATAACACAGCAAGTGACTAATTCAATAACCAATATTTTCTTTGTATGGTTTATATTAAACATGAAAACCCATGCAAACTAGAGGATAAAATAAAAGCTGTTAAGGCTGTACCAAAACACATACAGCAGGCAAAATACGGAAAAGCAACCTGAATCCACAGCATTTGTAAAATTTCAGTCATTTGACATTACAAGCTAAAAAACTTCATAAATGAGACCAGCAAAGTTACACTTACAGTCTGTGCATAAAATGCAACCAGAACAAATACAATATTGTGTAGTACATTTATAGCTAAATACAAACAACCAAATTTGGAATTAGGGTTCCTTGAACTACCAGGATTCTGAGCTTCTGGGTAGGTTTCACCAGATAGCCTCTAAGTGTGATTTTCATAAGCACATAACTCACAGAAGGCTGGCAGACAATCAGTACATGTTTCTTTTAAAAATTTCAGCTTATCCTGCAGCATGCATCCAGTGACACAGCTTACAAAGGTGCTGCAGTTCACTCCTCATATTAAAAAAACTGAAATGCAAATGCCACACCAAAATACCTAACATAAAAGTACCAAAACTCAAATTACAGTTATTTTTGCAAGATAGTAGGAAATGAGAGTACAGAACCATGGGAATATGACACTACCACTTTTGCTCCAAACAGTATGTTTGGTCTTCATCAGAGGGAAGTTTTCTGGGAGCATCATATGCCTGTTCCCCAACCTTAGTGAGCTTTCCTGGTACAACATGTTATTAAAAGGAAACAGAGCACAGAGGCAAACTAAATTAAATTTTAAACAATTTAAAAATTGTTTACAACAAATCTGAATGAATGTAAAATAATGCAAAACATTTGAAGTTAAACTTGTAGTTAAACTCATCAAGGCTGTGGAGTGAACTGGGATACAAATAGCTGTGTTCCCATATATGCAGACCTAATTGGTAAATCAAGAGACATATTCTGAAATGCAGCAATTAGTTAAGTGATACACAAGTTCTTCTCTTAGACTGTAATCACATTGCACTCTTCCTGAGAATTCCAGAATTTAAAAGGGAGGGCATGCTAATGTGAGAGAGCTTCTACAAGACATAATGATGTTTGTTTCTCGTATCTGAGGGTTAAATCAAAAAATCATGATTCCCATAGTCTCACAAAAGAAACTCTCCTATGTTTAACCTTGTCTTCTATGAAGGTTACCAACAAAACCCAATTTAGTTCTGCTTGGAATCTCTTATCTTTGAATAGTCTTAATTTTGTGCGAACAAAAAAGCCACAGGACATGAATGCATGGAACAAAGTATACATTACCTGGGAATCCATGACAGATTCATTAAGGATGGAAAGCTGACTGGGGGGATGTCTTTTTTTTACAATGGGTTCTTGAGATGATTCTAGGTCACAGTTAGGAGCCATTGTTACATTAGGAAATCCTATAGGAATTAAACAACAGAGGGCTTGGTCTGTACTTATGTTGCAGCACTTTGTACTGAAAATCAAGCTCCCTTACTTCACAAAAAAAAGGGGTCACAGGGATGTCACTTTAAACAACAACTAAAGACAAACCATAGGGTTAATTTAATACACTGAGCCACATACCCAGCTTTTGTCCTTCTCCCCTGCATAAATAAACTTGTGCAAAAGCAGCTTGCAGGATCAAACTAGGAACAAAATAGAACGGTAGCCTACAAAGAAAACCCCCTACGTTTAAGATTTCACATACAGACAGCCAAACCTGCCTTCCAGCAGCACAAGGATCCACAAGCCAAATTAAGAAAAGGAAAAGGCCCATTCAGGAATTGCTGATAAATCTTCAACCATATCCAAGAGCAAAGAGTTCCAACATCAGCTCATGAAGCAGTGAGAATCAGAACTATTGCAGCAGCTCAAACTGCTGCCCTGCACAGGCCAGTAGCTTGGCTGTGAAACAGTGAGCATGAGGTGTTTCGGAGCACATGATGTGAAATTCCACAGTGGACCAACACAGGAATACCCAGTCATCAGTCACTCTCCCCGATACGGGATGTGATAGCCTCACCTGTGTTTCATCCAACATGAACAGGATCAATCATACTGTGTTAGATGATGAGATGAAAGCAGTTAAAAAGAACACTCTGCAAAGCAAGACTATTCATAGAAAGCAAGGGGATAATCTTACACGTGCTACCACATACAGATGAGATGTTCTACCTGTTCGTGTGCGAGGAGCATCCCCAAGCAAGTCTTTTGCCACAGCCATAACCTGACCAGATTGTTCCAACACATCTTGCAAACGGTACTGATCAGACAGAATCTGAAATTACAGTGTATAAGGAAACTTTACACTGAGCAGACTGATTCTTTTTTTTTTCCTGATATTGTTCCTGAAAACAGTCACTAAGAGAACAGCCAACAAGAGAACGTTTGCAAAGTTAGTATTGTGCAATTAGATCCTAAATAAGATAGATGAGAACACCATACTTCATTCTGAGTAACCAGAATCCATATCGTTTTTCTGAAAAATAAACAGTTATTACTTCTGAGGCCCCCATCAGCAGTGACTCTTTAGAACAAATCCTTTCAGTCCCTCTTCTCTCAGCCTGATACAAGAAGCTGGGTATTTATGACATGTTCATCAAAACAAAGACATATTAAAAAAAAAAAAATTTAAAAAATCCTCAAATCATTCGATCTCAATGTTAAGTCACAGAACACTTACCTACATCTGACACCCAAAACATGTACTATTTTATGAGATTCAAACTAATTCAAGCAGACTTGTTTCACTCACTCTTGCCTGCTGAAAATCCTACCTAAAACTTTAGCTACATACCACCAAAAGTTCCAGCAGAGGTAAACACAGCTGACTACATCTGGCACCAGAAGACATTTTGGGCATCTCCACAAGATACAGCTTCTCTATTCAAATTCTCTCTCCCAAAGTCTCTCTCTAGTATTTGAAGTCCATCACAACAGATGCCTCCTAAGGAAGGATGTCTTGGAGTGCAAAGCAAGAGGCATCCAGCTACCATGAGCCAAATGGAGCTGACTGGGGATGGGGCTTTGAGAGCAGAACACAATTTAAAGCTCCTCACTGACTCTTGGGTTCATTCAAAAGCTGGAAATCGAAAACTAGTAAAATTACATCCCACAACCTGGGGAGGAGTTCTTAAACTCCTGAGAGGAGATATGTAAGTGACCTCCACTTGATCATGGTTCATCAAATTGATCCAGAGACTGTGAGTACTTTAGAAGACCTCACAGAAAAGGCCCATGTGTGCCCTCCTACTCAAAGTTTGACAACTCACTGACAATTTTTGCTCCTTCAGGAATAAGAAACTGTTTTGAAATGGTTTCACAGTACTCTATGCTGTTATCTCCATATCTAAGAGTTCTTTTCTATGCCATTGGTAAGTTTGCTGGCTTACATTTAGCCTCATACAAAAAACCTCTGGGCAATGGCATTTCACTTATTTCTCCACAACCCCCTATTTTGTTACATGCTTTGTTGTATCACAAAGTATCCCTACATATCTGAGTTTCTCTGCTTTTCTAGTCTTTTGAGCTTGAATTACACTGCAGTAAATTAGACTTCTCATAATTTAGCAAATCAGTGAACATTCTTCTTTCAAGCACTTCACAGATCTCCTTTTCCAGACCACTATTCAATTTTCACATCTGATACAAACTAAATCTAGTCTTTCCATTTAGCCATCTGACATCAAAACAATGCAGTTTTTAGATAAAGTTATTATACCAGATAGGCAGAAGGGAAAAAAAAAAAAGTTTATATGGCTCATTTCCTGAAAGTAATTAAAGTTAGAGTGATGTGCATAATCAGACAAAAATTATCCTGATTAGTTTGGTTTTACCCTCCTCATTAGATCTTTTTTGGCATCAGCAGGTTCTTAAGCTCTACCCTCCTGCTGAACATGTTATGAACAGTTTTAGAGCATTGCTCCCAAGGTACATTAGCTCACATTTGCTTGTGATGAGAAGAAAAAGGGACATCATCTTGTAACCCCTTAGGCCCATTTACATGCCCTGGACAAATCCACTGAGCAGTGTGCTTTGTCCCAGTTTAGTATCACCTATGAACTTCATTAAAAATCACCTTCCCTTCTGTTTCAGATTATTATCAAAGCAAAATAAACTGAACTCATCCTAAAATCTCTCCACTACAATAATCCATTTCCCTCTACTCTTTGGTGCAATACACTAACGTTATTTTAAAAGTAAGTTGTTACAGGGCCAAGCAGTGTGGTACCCACACATTCAGAGCCCTCAGTTTCAGAGTGAACTCATTATCTTTTCACTCAGATTTTTAGGCAGACAAATCCCCGAAACAGTAAAATTTTGCTTATCCATTTTATAACTCTTTTGTAGTGTCTTTCTGTTCAACACACAACTACATAAGAAACAACACTAACAGCAGAACTTTCTTAGCTTTTGTCTCCGAGTCTTTTGCAGTTGAGCAGGATTCAAGCGGCTTGGAAAGTTACACTCCCAGCATTAAAAGAAAAAGATCACCAAGGTAACAGAGACAAGGAAACAATCCTCAGTGCTTTACTGGGAGACACAGGGTCTCCACAGTTACTCTGAACAGGACCTGGCAATTAACAAGATTTAAGTTGAGGGGGAGTGAAAATGGTAACTCTATTTTGTTTTTCTCTACAGGCAAGAAGACGCTAGTGACTGAAACAGCAACAGCCAGATCTGTTTCATCTTGCCTGGCATCATTGCCTCTTGTCTTCCTTTTCACTGATTCAGAAGTAGGTACAGAGTAAACTGAATAAAGTAATCTCTTAACTATAAAGGGGAAAACCACTCAGGAGGAATTGAGATTTGTGCATTTTCATTAGAAACAGCAACAAATATAGAAGACTATTTCCTAAACATGAGTTTCACATCTGCAAATAAATTAAGTCACGTAACAGGTAGCTCAGCCAAATCTTAAAAAAGATGGTCTCATCTACCTTTTGCGACACATAACTTATTTCTAAATGGAAGGATTATTAAAAGTAGGCTGCACTAGGGAAAGTCATGTAGAGGTTCACAGTGTTTTTCAAATACTCTGCTGAAATACGCTTGGCAGAAAAGCACCAAAGTAGCAAAACTCCACGTCTGAGGCTTGGTTAGGGAAATATGCATAACACAAAAATTCTGCTGTGATTGTAGAGAAACAGGGATCAAATAGAAAACTAGATGGTGATCTAAATAGAAAACTAGGTGGTGATCTTCATTTCTAAGTACTTCCATTTGTTTGTTTGTGTTTGAATGTTCTCAGAGATCAGAAAGAGACTTCTGAAAAATTACAAAAGACAAAAGAATGAAGTTTGTGATGGTTAGTCCACTGCATATTTACAGAACTACCAGATCATGTTTATTTTAACTGCTAAATGAACATTGTTCATCATCATTCTTTACCAGCATGAACAAATCTCAGTCTGAGTACAGAGATCTGAAAGCTAACTTTCAGATTAGTTTTCATAACACATGGCAAGGAGTGACCTGCCATGTGAAAACGGAGATCTAACACTACTTTTCAGTGACAGCTACCCTCTCTGTCAACTAGGCTTAGGTCTACTGCTACAGTTCAATATTCAAAAGCAAATTCAATAATATATTTACAGTCAGAGTGCTTTAGAATGCTGAGAGAATGAGCTTTTTTCAATCCTCAGGTGACAAGCTTCTCAGCCATAGCTCATCAATCTTTGTTCTGTCAATTTTCCTCCCTTAACAACTTCTTGCCTCACCCTTTCAGCCTCCTCAGCGCTGCACGTTCTTTGCTTAAATAAGCAGTGTCCCTCCCTGCTAGAGAAATGTTCATGTTTGCATCAAAGAAAAATGCTAGACATGAGGAAGAAAAGGCAAGCTGGCAATAAGAGCCCAAAGAATACACATACTTTTTACAACAGTTGAACTCTGCAAACAATTCCTGTTCAGATAAAAAGATGCATGCAGAATTACAGAGGGCATAGCCAGGCAACATGGGTCAAATGTGCAATTCTATTTAACAGCTGCTTTGTCAGACAGACTACTCCAATCACTGCATGTATGGAGCACACAGAGCATATGCATATATGAAATCAAGTTATCCAACAAGAGGAGCAATTGTGGCTTCCATGTGCAAGAGCAGTCTTCCAGTAGTGCTACAGATCACCTGCAGCAGGCTGCAAGTGCAAACTTAGCTCTCACCTCACGCATCAGAGCTAATTTCCTCTTCTCCAAGGAATCTGCACCCAGTTGCTTTTGCTTCTTCAATTTTCTGCTCAGTGCTTTCTCTTGGAGTTCCAGATGTGCCAGTGCTTTGTTTTTTGATTTGTGTATTTCACGGCGACGGAGCTACAGAAACAGATAAGAAATAATTTAAAAAATCAATCTTAAGCAAAATTTGCAAGGCAAAGCTAACAAGCTCGTCTTGATTTTATCATTCACACACTGAAAATTATTTATGTTAACTTCACACCAGTGCCAACGACAACCTCATAAACATGCAAAGGAAAAAACGCCATCAGTACCAGCCAAATTTAAAGCAGCTTCAAAAGTGAATGGGGAAAGTCTCAATTTCTGTCTGCCCTACACCACTGACTCAGCAAGTTTTCTCAGCTGTAAAGGGAGGCAAAACCCAAACACTAGCACCTGTAAGGTGCATAGAAAGATAATAACACATTTTCCTGATTTAACATTGTCAGTCAACTAGGCATCATGTCTCCCTTCTTCTAACAATTAGATAATATGTAAAAAATATAGTTTAAATACAAATTTAAATGTGTGAGGTGCTTGCTGAAGCCTCTAGAAGCTATCAAGCCAAACACTTGCAGAATCAAGTCTTTCTCTGCTACAGTAACCCTCTGTCCTGATAAACCTGTCAAAATTTATAATAGCTTATCCTGCCTCTTCCATGCTGGTAATTAGTGCTATCAAGAAAATGTAAATGCGCATTTAAATACATGTAAATACAATGTAATTAAACAATATACATGATCTGTTTATTGCAAAGAATTCACATACTTTGCAAAGTATGTGGAAAGTATATTGCACACTGTATGTGCACAGTATGTGAATTCTTTGCAATAAACCGATCATTCAGTACAAAGACATTGTGGTAAACAGTTTAAATTAAAAATGATTCTTTTCAGAATTAGAGAGGCTCCTCAGATAAAGCACACCTTTCAGTCCTTCCCAGCAGAGATAAGACCTTCAATTAATCCACTGACCTTTCACGTATTTACATTTTCATGCTTGTATGATGGCACTCAGTTTATTGAAATAAAAACTGCAGCTACTGCTTCCCAGTGGGAACGAGAAACTGAAACACACCAACTGGCAGACCTAGGGATGCTCGATATCATAAACAAAAAACTTAGACTAAAGAGCCAACATGTTCAGAAGCTTGAAAAAGAGATTAAACATTGGTGGAAAATATCCCTGTAAGCATGGTAAGCACTTTTTGTCAGACAACCAGCTAAACGTGTTTGCTGCAGGGACAGAGCAGTGACTGCTATTAAACTTACAATATCCTCAGGAGTTGCACGGTGCACTGTCAAATCATGGACGGTACTCTGCGAACAGGAACCAGGGAACACGTCAAAAGTCGTAACTGAGGGCAAACTATTTTTTTGTAAGTTTTATTTAAAATAAAACCCAAACAACTTTTGAAGTGATGCATAATTAGCCTAACACTATACTCCTGGGCACTTTTATGGGGCTGCAGAGCGTTCCACCCTCGACCAGGCAGCCACCAAAGACGACACCTCCACCAAACCTAAGCGCGCTCTTTCCCCAGGAGACGCGGGAGGCCTGGCCTCCACCAGGGCCAAGGAACCCAGAGGGGCCGTGTCCCCTCGCATACGGCGTGTCTGCCCGCCCCAACCCACACACAACCCGCGGCTTTCCACGGCGCAGCCCCTCGGAGGGCGGCGGCTCCCCCAGCCGTGGGCACGGAGGCTCCTGGGCCCTCTTCCCAGGGGAGGCCGCCCGGCAGCGGGGAGCACTTACATCCCAGTCCCGCCTGGCCGCCGCCGCCGCCTTTCTGGGGCCCTTCCTGCCGGCGGTGCGGGGCCGCGACCCGCGGAGCAGCGACATCGCGGCCGCAGGAAGGGGCGGGAGCGGCGCCGCCGCCGGGACGGGTTTTGCTCGGCCCGCCCTGAGGGCAGGGGCGGAGCGCGGCCTCCTCCGCCCGCCTCTCCCGCCGCTTCCTCCTCCTCCTCTCTTTTCCTCACAGAGTAGCAGTGCGGTTCCTGCGCCCTTCGAGCTTTCTGTGAGGGAGCAGCGTCTGCCCCCGCCGTCCCTCAGGGCTGCAGGGGACAGCCCCCACCCTCCTCTAATAGAGCCGTGCCTTGGCCGCCCCAGCCCGCTCCACTTGACCTGCTCCCGGCCTTGTCACTCGTCTTCCGTCTTGCCTCGCCTTAATTTTTCTACTCGTTCTCTTCACTATTATCCCTCCTCGCTGCAAGTACCCTGCAAAGGTATCTCTCAGTGTCCCTCTGGGGAAGCCTTGGAAATCTCCCCGTGCGAAAATGTATTTCAGATGCTGTCACAGGTGGTTCAGAGCAGAATGTCACACAAACCATGAAATTAAGGTGATACAAGGAGTGACTCTTGTTTAAACTAAACAAACAGATCTCTTTAGCTGTGCCACCAAGGAAGGGTGTACCTCTGTAGCCACAAGGAATTTCTCATTTCCGTAAAGCAACTGGTGGTTCTGAAATAAGTCCTTTAGCTTACACATGGGTGCATATATTCCCTACAGATTTACCCCAGAATGTGCCACAGATCTTCCCTGCTACACAGGTGAAGACGTGACATAATTACTCCAAAAGGTCACAGTTAACATTTTGTCTTACAGTGTGAGCATAATATTTTGTCTCTGGGAGCTGGAAAGTGAAAGCGTAAGGTTTATCAGCTTTCCATTCAAAACTTTTTTCCATTTCACCAAGACTTCCTGGTGCTTAGGGTCCCCATCAATGTAATTCTGGCTTTACCAGCATCACTGTAAAAAGACTAATGCAGATGGTAATGGTTGATGTATTGAGGGAAGGAATTGTTTTGCATGTGGTACAAGAAGATGGAAATCACGAGGGGAGAAAAAAGCATTAGAGAAATACTTTCAGCGATTGCCTCTAATGAAGTGCTGCAAATGTGGAGGTTGCACCTTGGCTTCAGTTTCCATCTCAACACTCAACATAGGTACCATACTCACCTCAAAGTGATCATCAGAGTTCAGCCTGTGGGAAGAGAAATCTATGTGAGGCAATTCATTAATCTGTGTTGGTCTGAAAACTTGGAAGCCAAAAGTATTAATCAAGGGCACGTCTGGAATTCTCTCTTAACATGGCTTTAAATTGTCTTGAAGAACAAGGCCTACTGAAGAGAAAAGCAATAAAGGCATAATTGCATCATTACATCGTCTGTTTTGAAACCTCTTAAAGCTCTCTGCTGTGATTAATTGCAGTCAAATATAAATGTTAAATACCTAATACAAGCAAATATGATAAAAGCCAAACAGAGACAATTCTCATTCAAGCAGCGTATTCTCAAACATTCTGCCCATCTATAAGAAAAGTCAGAGCAGGTTCTATCAGGCATCTTTAGAGTCTGTCTACATTTCACTTCTCATTATTCTTCACACTGCATTTTCAGCAGTCTGAAAATGTGGCATTATTTCTGCAGAAGCCAGCTGAACATCTACAGCATCTATTAACTTGCAGAGGAGTTTACATAAGACAGAGACTACATATGCAAACAGTGATTTTAGATCATCAGGTTTCCAAACAATTTGGTTTGTTATGAATTTATACTATTTCCCTTTCTAAGTTAGTATGATTTAGGGAATTCCTTTGTAATATCCTCTATCCTGGATATCTTTGCAGCCATGGTTACCAAGGGAAATGTAGTTTCTTTACTGATTTGGGGGGGTGGGGTGGTGGTTTGCTATTTTGTTCCCAACAGTAATGAGATTTTCTGCTTTTGTGCTAGAGAAAAAAAAATCAACAAAAAACTCAAAACCACAGTTTTGTGAGCATCTCATCCAGCACAGTTCCTCCTTCTCTTGAGACACTCACAACCCTGGGCTTTATTTATACTGGAAAAATGGGTCCTTTTACAAAATATGTGCCCTCCATACAGCCAGAGACAAGGCTCCAAGAGCATCATCCCCTTTTCCGGAGGTTTGGCACCCTGGAAACAGCACAGCTGAGGGCTGACCCTCTTCCCTCCAGTGACTTTGGCATTAGGGCTGTGCGGAGGCTTCAGCAAGGGCTCTCTTCCCCCTCAAAAGGCAGCTGCATTGCAGGTGAGGCTCTGGTCCTTGGCTCTGCCTGAGCTGCAGCTACAGCTGTGTAGCAGCCCTGTCTGTATCCCTTTAGCCCAGACCCATGGACCAGCTTCCTGGCCAGACCTCAGATCTGCCCCACTGTTGGGGACTTGCCTGCTGCTGCTGAGATTGTGTCTGTCCTTGACTGCCATCACCAGACCTGAGTCACTAACTTATGTTGACCTCAGACCTATCCCATTGCTATTGACTTGTCCACCAATCTGGACTCTGTTGATTCCATATCCATGCCCGTCCTGCTTGTCTTGCTCAGATCCCGTGGGATGGGGCCCTGGCTGGTGAGGTCCCTGCTCTGCCCCTCTCTTCCCTCTCTATGTTGTGGCACTCAGATCCCTGTCCCTTAGGGAGCATCTGGCCCTTGCTGGCTCCTGATGCCAGAGTACTCTGGCAAATACAAGAAAAGAACACTTCCACTGACTCATACCCATGGTGTATATGGATGAGAATACTGTCTCTTAGAGGGATTGGTTCTTTCTTCCAAAGTACATGCTGCCCTCCAAGAACAAGATCCAGGTGTAATGAAGAGGGAAAATGGGCTACTCACCTTTATCAAAGCGGTCTGAACGAAATGTTATAAATTAGCCAACCTCCATTTGTTATGAAAAGTAATGAAACAAGCTGTTCGGCAACCAGTGTGCAAGCAACTAAATAACAGTAAAATGATGAGCAGCAGGCACTCTGCATTTGTCCAGAACAAACAATGTCAAAGTAACCTAATTTATTTCTTTGCCGAGATAACTGACTTAGTAAGTGCTGAAAGGGATAGGTGAAACGTGTTTTGACTCCATAGGGCTTTTGACATTGTCTTGAACACCACCCTCATAAAGGCAAATTGGTCTCAGATGGTCTTAACATGAGAGGAGTGTGTGATATAAAAGCACTTCCCAAACTGGTGCAGTGGATGTTTTCCTGTCAATAGGAAGGTATATCAAATTAAGAGATCTGATCTGCCTACTAGGATTGTTTATTTTCATTAGCAACTTGAATGGTGGAGTTGACCTTTGACTTCAAACTTCTGCAAATAACACCAGGTCAGGCAGTACCACATCTTGGAGGCAAAGATTTGAACAAAGGTTTACCGTTGCTAAATCACAGAAAGAGCCTCAAAATAGTGAGATGAAATTAAGATAGAACAATGTATGACACTTAGAAAACTTGAATTCTTAAATCAAAAGTGAGGGAAAATGTGTAGTCTTTGGTAAGATACCATAATGTACATCTAATCAGAGAAAGCACTTTAAGAATAACATGCCTTTGGAAAATGTGGACCATATGAAGAGCCACTTTTTTGCCATGAAACCAACACAGCTAGAGAGGGACAATGCACTGCTATCCCAGTCTGAAATATGCGTGACACCAAATGATGCAGCTGCCACAGCTGCCTTGGGTTACAGAACACCATCCTTGTGCCATTGGTCACATTGCTGTGGGGAACCAGGCTTGGCCCTTACCTGCTTTGCCTCCTTCTATTGCCTGAAGTCTCCTCTCTGGGAGAAGATGGGTTTCCTAGTGTCCTCCCTCCAGCACATGCTAGAGGGCTGCTGGCCCTGGCAGAGGGACCTGTGCATCTGCAAAGAGCAGTGGATGAGAAAGGAGCTGTAGGGTTCAGGAGCCTTGGACTCTGCAGCGTAGGGAGGGGAAGCCACAAGTGTCCCAGTGCCACCACTGTTTGAAATTCTCCCAGACATGTCACACCATGTCCTGTTAAGAGGCAAGACAGACTCATCAAGTCTTCTGGTCTGCAGAGCATGATATTCCAGGCTGAAAGGCAAAATCTTTGTGTTGGATTCTCCATCTTCCAGCAGATTGCAAGTGGTTTATTTTACCCTTAATGATACTTCTTGGGACTCTGACAAAAGGCAGAGTGACTTGAACCTTGCTTCAAGAGGAAGAGAACTGACTGACAATTGTTTAGTTTTTCTCTTGGCAGAAATCATACAAGGGCCTGGAGATCAAAATGGCAGCACAAGGCATGCTGGCTCGTTTTGCTGAGCTTTGCAACTTTTCCTCCAAAGACAACAAGTAATCCCCCAGGAAATCTCTTAGCCTTGAAAACAAAACCCACAACTTGTGGAAAGCTTCTGGAACGAGAGTCACTGCAGTTGGAGACCGCAGGCTGACTATATAAAACTGTGGCTCCTGAAAGTTTATCCTCAGCCTGAAAAACCCTTCTGATTGCTTTATAAGTAACACTCTATTTCCTCTGACTTAAAAGTGCATCCCTACACCATGGAATCTGACACATTTCCTAGGTGTGTTTTCAACAGAAGACCATAGGAGGGTCAAACTGTGTGTGAGAGAGAGAGATCCCTTGCTTTTTCATAGCCCAAGAGTATCACTCTCATCTTGCTGAAAAGGTTAAGAGCATCACAGCCGGTTCCATGGATGACGCAAAGAGATGCACCAAGCCATTTTCAGATTAATGAAATTACATTTGCTGCTGCCTTTCGCACATTTAGGCTGAACGAAAGTATGAGAGCATTTATCCCAAAGTTATGAGAAGACAAAAATAAAGGTTAGGGAGCGCCCCATACAGAATTGCAGGTGCGAGCTGCAGCTCCAGCAGGCCGGCAGAACATGGAGCAGAGGACGCCCCGAACGCGGCGGGCAGGGAGCGTTGAAGCGCTGCAGGTGCTGATCCCCACGTGCCTGACAGTGCCAGCGTGTCCCTGCGCTCACCGCACGGCTCCCCACGGGGACAAGCTCCCTGGCAATCATCGACTGCTAAGCCGCGCTCAGAATCTGGGGCCGGTCACAGAGAGCAGACCCTCCTCCCCTGGGCTGGGCAGCCCGCCGGCCGGCCTCCCTTCCCCTCCTCTCCCCGCCCCGCCGGCCGGCGGAGGGTCCTTCCCCGGGGAAAGTTGCTCGGCGTCCCCCGGGCGAGGGGCGGGGGCGTGCGGCGCTGCCCCCGCCGCCTCTCGTCCGTGTCGCCGAGCTGTTTATTTAAATCGCAGGGAGAGCGGCTCGCCGCCCGCCCTGCCGGGTCGGCAGGAAGGAGCCCATGGCTGGGAGGGCAGCGCCGGTCCCCGGGGCTCTGCTCTGCGCCCTGCTCTGGGCGACAGCGGCGGCAGCGGGGGGCGGCCCCGGGGACAACCCCGCTCCCGGCGCCTTCGGCCACGTCTACCGGGGCGCCGTGAACATCAGCGCCGAGCGGGTCTACGCCTTCGCCTACCGCAGCGAGCCCGGGCAGGTAGGAGCGACCCCCGGAGCGCCAGGTTCCCCGCGGTGGAGTGTCCCCCTCACCCTCTCGGCTCGGGAGTGTGTGCCAGGGGGGTGCCGGCGCCGCTGCGGCTGTGCGGGAGCGGGCCGGGCTCTCCCTGTGTCCTGCTCGCATCCTCCCGCCGCCGCGGTGGTCGGGAGCCGCAGTGCACCTGCGGGATCCTTTCCAGCTTCCCCGGCGCGTACAGGGCTCCCCGGGTTTGCGGGCTGGGAGGGTGCCCGTGTCCCAGGAGCTGCGGGGTGGGCAGGTGGTTTGGTGCCCCCCACTCCCGAAGAGGGTGTCCAGCAGTTCTAGCAGCAGAATGCGTTTAAAGTCTAGAAGGGAGTTGTGAGGATAATGGTACTACATTAAAAATAATTTTAAGAAAACAATGCAAAACCCACCAAAAAAGCCAAACCACCAAAAAAAAAAAAGAAAAAAGTATGTGTGCACTTCATAAGCCTTCTAAAACACCGTTTTCCCGACAGTGGATTTCCTTAGGATCAGGGTGCACTCCCCTGGTAGCCCGGGGAGGTGAGGCAGGGTTGTGCAGGTGAGGTTTGTCGTGAGGAGGCTGCAGGGCAGCGTGGCGAGGGCCACCCGTGGCTGTTTGATGGTGGAAAGTAACCTGTCATTTATGTACACCCAGTTATTGTGGGTTACCCCCTCCCCACTTTTTGTGTCTTATTTATCTCAAGTAGCTAAGTGGTACCTTGGAAACTCTGCCTCCGTTGTCTGGATTGGGCATTAATTGCTGAGTAAGATGATCTGATGTACCAAAAGATGGTGAACTGGATAGATGAACCTTCCCTCCTGTCCTCAGTTGCACAGAACAACAGAAAATGGAAACCATGGCGTTTCCCCATACTGTATAATAAAATGCACCTGGTATTTATGGGCCAGCAGTTGGGTGTCTGGGCTATGATGCAACTGAGCCCAGCCTTACTTAACTGTTGGGTGTCACCAATGATCTCAGGATGTCAAAAGCACACTTTGGGCCTGAGTCTCTTTTCTGGAAGCTGGTTGAGGTTTAAGTTAGGTTCCTTCTGGTGTTTCAACTAGTGGGTATTTTGATGAGGGCCTATTGGCAGTCCAGATGTTGGCCAGGACTTCAGTTAAAATTAATCTGGTTCCTTCAATTTAATGTGCTCTTTGAAGCTGTGGGGTTTTTTGCTGGACACCTGGGAAAAAAGCTTTCTCTCCTGGAGAGTTACAGTGAAAGCTCAGTGGGAGGAGGCAGGGAGGAAGCACATGGCTGCTCAGTGGTGTTTGCAGGTACCTAAATGCAACTTCTAGGCTGTTCCTGTGGCTATGAAGTACAGACTGCTCAGTACAGACTACTGCCTTACTTAAGCAGGAGCTTTAATGGACTAATTTTCATGGTCCTGTATGCTGAAACATGAAGTCTCTGCAGAGATAGGGTCAAGAGCGTATCTAAAAAGGGAAAATTCAGGTTTGAGATTTAATATTTTGAATATGCTTAGAGGGCCATGCAACCAGCTTCTGCTAGGAAAAATATTTGGGAGACAAAAATCTTTAAATGAAGGTGGACTTTCATAGGAAGTTTTCTGATGAGTTTTATGATGCCTAGAACAGGTTCTGATAGTAGAGAAGGCTCCAGACACACTTTATTATGGCCTTTCAGTATAAAAAAAGCTTATAAAATGATCAAGAAAAGCTTTCTACAGTGTAATGACAGGACATGGGGCAACAGTTTTGAACTGAAAGAGATTTGGGTGGACATAAGGAAGAATTTTTTTTTTTTTTTTATGGTGAGGCACTGGAATATGTTGTCCAGAGAAGTTGTGGATGCACATTACTGGGAGTGTTTCTAGTTGGGTTGGATGGGTCTTTGAGCAACCTGATCTAGTGAAGATACCTCCTTGCCCATGGCAGGCTGTTTGGACTAGATGATCTTTGAAGATGATCTTTCAGTTCTGTGAGTCTTCGGTGAGCTCTGCAGATGCCATTTCTGAGATGAAGCAGTGGAAGCTGGCAGGAGGGTGGCTGACCTAGTTGGGGTGATTGGCTGTGGCTGTGTGCAGCCCCTTTCCCAGCTGCAGCCCTGCACTCATGAGGGGCAAACATGACTGGATCTCCTCTTGGACATGGTCAAGAGTTGAGCTGTCTTCTTGTTCCTGTGTCTCCCTGTTGTTGAGAATTGCTCAAGATTTAGAAGCTTGATAGTGGAAATCTTGGCTTTAATTACTAAGTTCTTGTGGGCAGGGTTTTCTTAAACAAAAGTTGGGAAGATGTTTAAGGACACGGTGTCTGCTTGGTGTTGGGGCTTGTGAAGGAATGCAAGTCCTGCAAAAAACTCTGTATTAGTCATTGTTTTTCCTACAGTCCTAAGCCTTGAACTCCTAGTGAGGGAATACTAGCCAGTGTTTGCCAGTTGCCTGCCACTTGTGAGCTCTTTGCTCTTCCTGGTCTTTTTGGTCTCTTCCTGTCTCTGTGCTGGTGGCAGTTTAGCCAGAAGCCTCTGATAACTCAAGGCAGATACCACATGGGTGATTAACCTTAGTTACAGAAAAGTTAATTCAATAAAAAGAGCATTCCCCATATGGAAGGGCTGCTGTGGATGAGTTTAATTGCTTTCCCCTCTGAAACAAAGTCAGGTCTGGAGTGATCTGGCTCTGAAAACAGGAATTTATTTTCATGATGCTGTAAATTCTACTGTTTTCTGCTCTGCTTCTCTTTCTCATGAGGCCAGGCCTACAAAGCAAGGGAAAACTTGGGGACAAGGATGAAATGTGAGGGCTGGCTTGTGATCCATGAACTCTCTGTAAATTTTCTGGTTATTGATGTGCTGTGGCTGCACAGGCACATCTGAAAATGCAGCTGAATGGAGCAGTGCTTGAATGATGGATGAGAGAAAGGCGGGAACAAGACCTTTTCTCCTGTTTGGTGTTTTAGAGACTGCTTTCTGAGAAGTGTTGTGCTTACCAGATCTCAGACGATGTTTTTCATCCACATCTTCGTTATTACTCTTTGGGGTACGGGAATGAACACAAGACAGGAGGGAAAAAGCGAGTCCCATCAGAGTATTCACAAGCAGACATATACAAGGTGAAGAAACCACAATTGAGGGCTCTACAGCAGAGCTGCTTTGAGACATGTGGCTTCCTTTCCGTACAACTTGTGGGTAAAATGAAAATTATGATACTTACATGTGGACCAAGTCACCTTGCTGAAACTTCTGTGTGTAAATACATTGCCAAGTCTCTTCCCTCTGTCTGTGGAGGGGGAAAAGCCTTCCTATGTGCTGTGCAGAAACACTTGTCTTGAGGCAGGAGAGCTGACAGTCTTTTATGTGCTAGGATTTAGGCCTTAATTGCTGAGGTGGAACTGTGAAAGTAAAGCTGTGCTGAGGAGAAGCACAGCAGACCTCTGCTGCAAAGGTCTTCAAGAGCTGGCCTGTGAGCAAAGGCACATGACAAACTCCTTCCTCGTGGTGGAAACTCTTGGTTTGTAGTGGAGTAGTCTTACTGCTTCTTGAATTCCCTTTTTTTCCTTCTACCTGCTCTGTGAAATTTCCCCTGCTGTACAGCTGTTTGTTTTATTTTTAACTCTGAGTGTAAAAAATATAGTAATAAACCCAACGGTGTCACTTGTTGCTATGCCCTCATGCTCTAACAGCAAAGGCAGATGTGCACTGTTATAAGTGTGGTGAACAATTAGTTGGGCAAACAGGGCTATTTTATTTTAGGATTGTTTACACTGGAGACATCCAGGATGGGGGCAAAAAAAAAAAAACCACCGCACATTCCACATGTTCAGCATGTCCTACTTGGGAGGGAGAAAGGAAGGAGACCTTTGCTGATTTGCTGGAGCTCCGTGTGCAGTATGTTCTTGCTCAGAAGACTTAAAAAGTGCTGTAGAATGTTTCTGCTGGATTTACCACTGACTAGAGAAGGCTTTATGTGACAAGTAAGAGAACCTGCTTAGTTCTATGTTTGCAGGGTTTTCAAAAAGACTAGTGTGTGTGAGAGTACTGATGGAATTCAAAGTGAATGAGACTTTCCACCACTGTAAGATCTGGCAGTTGCTAATGCTAATTTCAGCTTAATTTGCTGAAAACACAAGTTACACTCACATTGTGCAGGTTGGTATGTCCTGTACCAAATTGTGAGTGGTCCAGGAGAATATCGTGAGGAAAAAGATAATAGTTCTTTTTCCTCACTGGAGCTCAGGTCAACTGGATGTATGATCTGGGAAATACTTGGACTATATTTAGAAAACCAAATATCTCAGAAGAGAACAATATTCCAGCTTTCCATTTGTAGGCAAAGCTGCTGCAATCCAGACACAGTTCTTGGACATTCACACAGTACATGTTGGTTGTGATGAGCTCCAAAGCTGAGGAGTGGGCTGAACCTATTTTAAGAGAAAGAGTGGGTGCTATTTCCCTCCTCCTCCCTTGCCAGGACTAGGAACAGAGCCCCAGTCTCAGTTCCCATATGGCCCAACTTACCATAAATTGTGATTGACAGTTGATTAAGCTGTGGCTTCTCTGCTGAGCAGTTGTGCAGTGTGAGGATGTGTAGCCCTGGAATGAGTGTCTTGTCTGTGAAGTCTATCTGAGGAGTGATGGGTAAAAAATTACCTTCAGTCTATGATAGGCTGTGTGCCACCAGGGAGGATTGCTACCATCATTACCCTTTGTTTTTTCAGGGTTTCAGATAGGAAAAAGCTGACTGTCCTAAAGGAAGAGCAGTATCAACACTAGCAAGAAGATCAGAAGTCTTCCAATTACATGCCTTAAATCTTGTGACCCAGTGCCTTTTCCAGCCAAAGAGCACGATGCATTCCTCAGTGTTCCTCTAACCTCTAGTGAATGGATCTCATTTCCTAGGTGTGGATGGTAGTTGCACTTGCTTTCCTTTAGGCAAGCAGCCAGAAGGGGAATTCATTCACCCATATGTTCCTCTGGAATTGTGTGATGACTCACTTGCTCAGACCAAAGCCATCTGTCCTAGCTGTAGGGAAACTCCTTGATCTGCTCCACAGGGCAACCTGATTTAATAAGTGGCAGTGATCAAAATCTCTGTTTGCTGTTCTCTGCTGTTTGACATGCTAGTGTAGGTCTCATCCAGCAGCACCCATGTCTATTATAACAACTCTAAGAGCAATTTTTTTCACCTTTTGCTTCTGAGCTGGCTTTGGGTTTCACATGCAGGACCCTTCAGGCTGGAACTAAACTGCCTCAAAGTATTCCCATGGTGTCCTGCACATGTTCTCCATAATGTTAGTCTTGGCTCTAGCCCAGCTTTCAGTCCACAGTTATACCGTGCATGCAATAAAACTTTAGTCTACTGTTTGGAGAAGGCTGAGCCTGAGCTACAGTGGGGACAGCAGGTTAAGTTCTGTCTTTCCTTAATGCTGAGTGGAAGCCCACCAGTCTAGCCACAATGATGCAGGTAAAAATCAAAGAAATTGGGAAGATTACAAATGCTTGCGTGAGAAGATCTCCTGATGTCAGTAGAGCTGCTGTTATTGCAGGATCTCCAGGGCCTGAGCACTGTTGCTCTTTGGTTGCTGGCTCTCGTCTGTTCACCACAGGACACTGGAAGAGCCTCAGTACACCATTTCTGGAACCTAATAGTAAATGCCTTATGTGACAGGAATGTAGGCACAATGTCAAATCCAAAAGAAATCAAAGCAAATTATAGTATATGGTGTCTGAAGCCAAGCAGGGTTCAACAGAATCCCTTTGGAGTAACTTGTGTATATAATTTGTATTTCTCAAAGAAAACAGCCAACCCTGGGAGGTGACAGCGTAGGCAGTGTAGAGCACACAGCACTTGGGATGTGATTGCTGCTTCTCAGTGAACAGTCCTTACCCTGCTTTTGCTTACAAGGCAAAACAAAAGTAGACTATGAGAGAAATTGGGTGGGGATCTGCTACAAACTCAAACTTGACTGTTGTTTTTTGCATCAGAAAATACAGTCTTGAAAACTCTGACAAAAGTGGGATGTCTTAGGTGAAAGAACGGTGTGGGACGTGGCTTTGCTTTGTGTTGGGGATAGAAGTAACTGAGATCTCCTCAAACTTAAATTATTCTTCATCTTTCTAAAGATATTTTGCACTTCATGGGTTTCCCTGCCTAGGAGGCAAAAAGAGAGTATGTCTTGACAGAGGCTATCAGTTTGCAGGCTTTAGGGAGAATAACTGAAAGCTGCTCTGGTTTCTTGCAGGGTAGCCCACGGACCTTCAAATGGTGACTGTGGTGCTGGCAAGAATTTTATTTTTATTTCTAATGTGTAAGCTAATGCTGTCAAGCTTGATAACTTGTCCTTGAACTAAAGCATCTCTTTTGAATTTGAATGTTATTCTAAATCTTAGTCATTCTCTTCTTGTTGGGCTGTCATGTTTAAAATCAAAGCTGATCAGGTTTTGTTGTTCCCTTCCCGGCCCCAAGATGTTTAAATTAAAAAAGAAAACAAATTCTGAATAAGAGAAACTTCATCAAAATGCCTCTCCTCGAGCTCTTTCCAAGAACAGTGCAGCAATTTATTATACATTTGCATTGTAAGTAGAGGCTGAAATGTCCTCAAATAACTTGTGCAGAAGTTGTTGGTAGGGAGGTAAGTATTTTCTGTATGGACCTCATCTGCTGTTTCAGGGGATATTTAAGGAATTGAAGTGCAGACTGTAAAAGGTATATTGCAAGGGTGTGCCATCTGCTCAGTTTGAAAATATAGTTTAGTACATTTGCATAAGCAAACATAATTTCATGCTGTGTATACTTGGAGAACCACAGAGGATTTCAGAAACAGCCTTCCTTACTTTTTTACACTGATGTTTTTCTTTGAGCATAGAAATAGCTACTTCAGTTTAGTTTAAAATAAATGGAAAATGGTTTAAAAAAACCCAAACCATCATGCATTACAAGATGTAATTCAATCCACATCCAAAGTGTTACTGAAGCGAAGAACTTGGGAGCCAAGAAAGAACGAGGTATCTATGTTCTGACAGCAATCGCTGGAGTTACTGCCAGGAGCTTGGAGTTAGAAGGTTACAATTTTGAAAGATTATAAACCTTTTTGTTCAAGGGGTGGCCTGGCCCAGGGTTCCAGCTGCTGTGGTTTAGGAAGATGGAATTATTGCAGAGTAGTTGGTTCCTTAATTGACTGTTCAAAATAGGCTTTTTTATTTTTAACGTCTTCCTGAAGTCTTGAGTGTGTTCTGAAACAGGTACGTACTTCATCCAGCATGGCAACTCCCAGTTTCTCTTTCTGGCTGTCCTGGAGACTCCCTAGTGACATTGGTTACAGGACAAAATTTCAAAAATGGAAAAAGATAAATATTATCATGTTTTATATTTGTCTTACTTTCATTTATGCTTCACAGATACTGTTGCAAACAAGTGAACTCATGGGAAAGTCCATGGCAGACTGTAAGTCCACACAGCACATTTGCACAGAGTGAAGCATTTAAAATGAAAAATACTAATCCTGGAGCAATTATATTAATGTGTCCAAGGCTGTGCTTGACATACCCAAAGTCTGTCTCTTTGTTTATGCTGCTTTGGGTATTTAATACTCCTGGCAGAAATGCTGGAAGAAAACTGTGGGACAAGGTTATTTGACGGATTGCTTTTGGCAATTAAGACTTATTGACGTTGGAGCACAGAGACAGGAGAAGGCTGAAAGTGAATGATCCTCTGAGCTCCACTTGTTTTGTTGTCAGCCAGGAGCAGTTCTCACATCTCATGAGACGGCAGAAGAGAGGTTCTCTAAAACCTGCCACTGTCTCAACTGTTTTCCTTCCAGGTCTCAGCTTCCCCTGTTGCCTTGTCAGTGGGAAGATGAGCAGAGTTGGTGCTGATGGGGTATTCATTCCCTGCCTCGATTGCTCTAGTCCACCTGCCTCAATGCTGCTGCACTTATTTTCAGGGTTCATATAAAAATGAAGCACCTCTTTCTCCTGCAGCAGCAGTTCAGTGGCTCTTGTACACGTATCCTGTGCTGAGACCTTTCACTGTGAGCAGCAGTCTGGGTGTTTGCCTGCCGGATGTGTTCCCTGCCCACAGGCTTGGCCTGGTGCCTTGGCAGGCCCACGACCCAGCGCTGTCGCAACCCGGGCTGGTAATCCCAACAGGCTTGTGAGGAGCGGCTGGCGTGTGGGTGCGGTGGGGAGCGTGGTGGAGCCCTGGTGTGACTCAAAGGCTTTGCTTACCAAGAGCTTTTGGAGAGGAATCCATGGTGAAGCCCTTGAAAACCTTTGCTTACAGCGCAAACTGTTGTTGCAACCTCCTGCCTTGCCCTTAAATTCACATCCCCACGGTTTTAAGATGATGTGTAATCTCTGTGGGAAATGCAGATTTAATAACTGGGCCAAAGATTCTTTCATGTCAACAAGAGCCTGGTTTATTTTGCTTAATGTTTGCAGCTATGTTGGTTCTGTTCAGCTGTGTGAGTTTGGGACCAGCTCCTTCTGCCTGTTCCCATCTAGAGAATGGAATTCAGTGGTACTTTTTTCCTTTCTTTTCTTCCCTCCCCCTATCTCCATGGTGGTGGTGGAACTGAAGTACAAATATTTGCCTTTCCTGGTCTAACACGTTTTTATACAGAGCTGAGAGGTCTCTCTTTATTCAGCTGTCTTACTGCTCTGTCCACCTTGAAACACAGGAGAAACTTCAAGGTCAGTCATCTGAGAAACAAAAACTATCCCGAGTGTGGCCGGTGAATAGACACTGCACACAGCAGAGCCTTGGCTCTGGGGAGGAATGAGGAGCAGAAGTCTCTGAAGCAACCCTGACCCTGCCTCAGCCCCGCAGCACAAAAGGCAGCAGTGTGGTTATTGCTGACAAATATTTGTGCAGGGCCTGCCTTGTCAAAAAGAGCATGTGGTACACTAGTTTGTTTCAGCTTGGAAGGTGCAGATGAAATCTAGCAGTATATTATAATGCTAATATAGCCAGCCTCCTACTGTGAGTGTAGAGGGAAGGGGAAAGTGCAAACTAATTATCTGTGGGACTGGTGATGATCTGCTCCAAAATGAAGTCCCTCAGCAAGTGCTGGCAGTGCAGGAGTGACGGCAGCCTGGTTGACTCTGTTGCTGCCCGGGCAAAACTTCCTCCTCATCTCACCGGTGTGAGTGGGGATGGATGCAGAGAAGGCTCATAGTCTTTGTGATGATTGTAATTTTAAATTAAAACACTGCTTTTTCACTGGAGTTCCTCTTGTCTCTACATGAAGTTGGAAGGGAGAGGTATGTGTGATGGGACCAGTGGCTCTGTAGCAGAGAAGGGTTCTTGAGTTAGAACTGCTTGTTTTTAAAATGAAATAACCTTTGGAAAGGTGTGGAGGGGGAAGCATGTTTGAAGTAAATAAATCACCTTTTTTTTTTCTTCACCTCCTGCTTTTTTTCACTCTTCTAAAAATATTTTGCTGAAGGCAAATGCCAAATGGTGACTTTCAAAGGGAAAGATGGGATTACTAACATTGGCTCAATAGTGAATTCATTAAATCCGTAGCATGAAAATGTATATGTTGTCTATATCAAGGCAAGAGAATCTATAAGCAAAGTGTGGATTAAAAGTTTATGGTAGGTCAGATAGAAAAAGGCTTAAAAAAGGCATAAACATCCATTCATAAGTGTTACATTTTTATCCCTGTCCCTTGTGATGTTCCTGCGAGACAGTTCATCCTGCTGGGCAAAATGTCTTTTTCCAAGACACTAATTAGGGTTCCTTCTAATCTGTAGCACTAAATTGGAGAGTGAGTGACAACAGATGAAGAGAAGCCCTGGTTGCAGTTAAATGGTAATTTTTTTCTGCACTTTTCCAAGCTTCCTCATAATTGCACTTACATTTTGCTGGACTTATGCCCAAGCTTATTTCCAAGTCTTCAACAATTAATTGGGAGCTTCTTGTGCAGGTTTGGCCAGCAGGCAAATCCCACCTGTTTTATTGCAGTGTTTGTCACAAATAGCTGCTGTATAAGAAAGATGCCCATCAGCCAAAGTTGTTGGGGGCTGCTGCTGTATCCCTGATATCCTGTGATGGGAGAGCAGAGCTGCACCTTGGGATTGGGATCTGGCCCCTCCACTGGAAGTGCAGGATCTGCCCACAAGAGGCCTGTGTTGCTGTGGTGATGACAGCAGGATAAATAACTAGATGGACTGGAACCTCAATTGCCATCTGTCCAGCTTTTTAATCACTCTGTTTGTTTCCTGGGCTTTATAATAAAGATATTGATGGGGTTAGGCAGTGTGATGCTCCTGATTGATCTGGGTATGTGCATATGGAGGAGGAACAGAGATATTCATTGCAAGTGAATTGTTGGTATATTGAAGTGAAATTTAAAGTCCACTGGGATCTTTCTAATGAGCTGCTCTGTGACTGTTGCTTCTGGCTTTCTGATGTTCCTCTCTGTTTGAGGCACCCTGTTTAAATGTGGCCTGGGAAGCAGCTTTGCCTATGTGGAGTCCAGAGAGAAAGGTGAGAGGGGGGAAAGAAGCATTAGTGGCATCCCGTCTGTGGCCATAGGTGGTCCTGCCTTGATGGAGCTGCATGTTGCCCCAGATATTATCAAACCAAAAAGAGCTCAAAGCACCTGAATATGGACTTTTAGGGGAGCAGGGCAAAGGAGCTATAACCAGCTGTTACGGAGAGTAAATACGGAGTGCTGAGCACAGTAAGGATGTAGAGAAGTCATTATGGTAGTAGTATGGCATATACCAGTTTTCATGTGGGTAAGCGCTTAGATTTAAAAGAATATCAATTCTTAAGACTCTTACCTCCCTCTCCTGATATTCCTATTTCCTACATGTATTATAAGATAATGGAATCAGCAGCAAAGCTGGATAAATGTTGTAGGTGGTGTACAATCAGCTTAGTTTTGTGGAGAGAGGGAAACCAACTGAGGGATCTGGCTGCAGGATCACAGCAGAGGGAAGGGACTTTCTCCCACTTCTCAGGCTTTTCTCTTATCAGAGCATTAATCACCAATGCTTTTGTTTCCCTACCCTTGCCCTTCTCTAGGATAGATGGCAAACTTTCTTTTCTCAGTGAGGACGGTCAGTCATCATAGCAGGTCTCCCAGAGAGATTGTGGAGTCTCCATCCATGGTCAGCTGCCTCTAGGTGATCCTGCTTGTGTCCAGTTCTGGTCTCCCCTGTATAAGGAAGGTATGGACTTACTGGAGTGAGTCCAGTGCAGAGCCACAAAGCCCATGAAGGCACTGGAATACCTCTTCTATAAGGAGAGGCTGAGGGCTGGGAATGAATTGTACTCATGTACAATTAAGAAAGCCTGGCTATCTGCAATGTAGCATAACTCATGTCCTGGGTTATGGTCTATATTTGTGAAGTCAATAGAGAAGAGAATTTCCCAATCTCTGGATTGTATTTATGGGTAGTTGAGGATGCATAAGCCAGTAGTGCTGTTTGCTATGAATTTTATGTGAGGTCACCATTGCATTGAGCTGATGTGCTGAGCCCTGGAGGATTCACAGAACCATGTCCAAGCTGAGGCAAGCAAGAATCACTTCCCCTGTGGAGGTGGGCTTGCTTGAACTGTTTCATGGGCAAAAAGCTGCTGGACAGGTAGCTGAAATGTGTCCTTTCTGCAGTGATAATTGTTTTCCTTATGAGTGGAGAATTGTTCTGTGTCCTTGCAGGAGACTGGCTTGACACATTGTGCCTCCGTGCTCCTTAAGATTTGTTTTCTTGTTCAGTTCCAGTCGCTTCATTCATGTCCTCATCCCTTGTCACAGCAAACACCAACAAACAGGCGGGAGCTTGTTCAGCCCAGTCCCTGTGTTTCCAAATCACACCAATATGTGCTGGCTTGGCTGCTTTGGGGCAGCTACAGGGTCTAAGGAAGCCACTGAGTTGCCTTCCAGTGCTGCCTGTGGTGGCACCCTTCAGGTGTTCCTTGTGTTTTGCTTTGTGGTGCTGTTTTTCTTAATTTTGTTTTAGCACCTTACCGTGAAATATACTTGGAAACAAAATTGCATATGTAGCTTTCGTGACTGGAAGGAAAAACTGGAAAGCAGGCCAAAAGAGTTTTGCAAAGGTTTAGAAGCCAGAAGGCAATGGGAAAAGATTCTAATTTCTGCCCTTCTATTTCAAGGGGGGGGGTTTAATTAAATTATTTGGAGGTTTTTTTGTTGAAGACCTAACTTTTTAGGAATTGGTGGGTGTTGCCTCTGTGTTATGGTGAAAATGTCAGGAAAACTGATAATGATTATGGCTTTTAGGAAGGTGTTTTGTTCTGCTAGACTCAATTCCCATGCAAGCCTAGAATCACCAAACAAGAATAAATAGGGAATTTTCTTTGACTTGGAATTGCAGATGTAAGTAATTTCTCTGAAACCAGTGTCCTCAGGGTAAGAATAAGCTGCTGTTTTTGATAACTTTCCATATTCTACCTTGCTAATTCTGTATGTTCTTTTCAGAAGATGCTACCTCCATGTACCTTTACTCTTCTTGCAGGGTACAAAGTCAGAATATCTGTGAGATGTCTTTTACTGATCTAGTGACAGTCCATTATTATTCAGGATGTGACAGGTTTAAAATGTGTATATATTATCTACTTAATATGATTTCATTATTTCAAGGCCTCTAATCGAGATGGACTATTTTATCATATGAGGAGTTATGCACTCTTGTATTTTATATTCTTAATCAGAGTTTGCAGTTCTGGAGAGGGAGCTGAAGGGATGCTGTTTTCAAATTGAAATGGTGACATTTCCACGTGGTGCAGACAAACTTCTTGCTTCTCAAACAGTAAACTGAGGGTGTTTTACACCAAGCTGTCCTACCTCTGCAACCATGTGGTGGCTAATGGTAATGTAAGGAGAGATTTCAGTTGCTGGTGCAGTGGGCTGCATTAAAACCCTTTATCACAAGCAGCCTTTTCTTGTCCACTTGAGGGCAGTCAGCAGTATATTTCTGTTCTGTTAGGTGGGATTATGGTTATATTGGAATGGTTTTCATGAGAACCAGCTGCTAATATGCTTTTTCATCCTTGGCTATTTGTATCATCTTTACTGTGACTTTCCCAGTAATGTTGATTGAGTTGGGTACATAAGAGTCCTGGCAAGAAAATTCTTAGTTGTAGCTTTGCATCTATGTCTTGTGTGTCTGCATCTGTTTGCTTAATTTTTGTAAGATAAGCTATGTAGGTTGCTCCCAACAGAAGCTACTGAACTCTCTTACGTAGTCTGCATTTGTCCACTGTATCTTGTGTGACAGTCACCCCTGACCTGGGCACAGGGCTGTGATTCTGGACTGCAGCATCAGCAGAGAGGCACTTCTGTAAATGACTTCTGGATATGAATAATTAGTCTAGTGATAAACACCACTGATCTCCCTGTGCGTACTGTCAGCACCTAGGTCAGACTGAGGAAGGGGGAAAGGCTTCTCCCACCTACATTTGGAGCTGCCTTGTTCTCTACCTTCAGCTTGTACTCTCTTTTCCCACAGGTGGATGCGGTGCGGGTGTACGTGAACAGCAGCTCCGAGAACCTCCAATACCCCGTCCTGTTTGTGGTTCGCCAGCAGAAGGGAGTGCTCTCATGGCAGGTCCCACTGATTTTTCGAGGCCTGTAAGTACTGGGGTCTCTTTTTTGTGACACACACCTCTACCAGCTGAATTCATCAGCCCTCACATGCTACATCCTTGTGACCTGTGTAGACTGCAGGGCTTGGTTGCAGAGCATTCTTGCTCTCTGCCAGCTGGGTGTAGGAAGAGCAGGATTTGATAGGTAACCTCTTACTTGGCAGCCTGCTCTTGGCTCTTAGCTTCTCAGATATGTGCACAGAGTACCAGGAGGCTTGTCTGTGGGGGAACTGCCTGTGGCATCAGTCACTGAATCTGCCAAACATCATCACTGCTGTCATTCCACAGTTGCCTGTCATGTATGCAGGCAGTTCCTGGGCTTGGGTTTGAACAGGCTCTTGAAAAAGCACTATAACTTCTGTGTAACAGTGCATTTGGGGAAAAAGGCTTCTGTTTCTCACCTCAGAAACATCTCAGTTAAGTTTATTTTAGGGGGTGGTTGTTTTGGGACTGCTTCTTTATGAAAGGAATGCTGCTTTGTATCTTTGTTAACCCTGAACTCGTTGGGCTGCAAATAGAGAATTTTCAGGCACTTTAGATCGTTTAAGATGTGAAGCTTCATCCTGTGACTGAATCCTGGTGCCAGCAGCAGATATCCTGCAGTGTTCTGCCTGATGCAGGCAGTGGGTACAGCGGTGGCTGTCAGTGCTCTCTTTGCCTCCCCTGAATGGCAGATGTTAGAGATCCACAGCTGTCGTGGGCATCCCCCAGGGAGGTGAAACATTGAGGATGTCCAGTCCCTTGTGCAGATTGCAAGAGGCAACAGAGGTGGAGCTTGAATGCTGAATAAAAGGGTGAATGCTCCTGGCCTTTCAGATGAGAATTTCAGTTATGCAAGCTGGGGGAAAATGATGCCATTCTTAGTGGTGCTGAAAAGCTTTTTAACTGCTCTCTTTCTCTCTCTTTCTCTTTCCCATCCAACTTTCTCTTCCCTCCTTCCCCTGGCTGTTGTAGCTATCAGAGGACCTACAATTACCAAGAAGTGAGTCGGACCCTCTGTCCCACGGAGCCAACCCCTGAAACAAGACCCTCTGACCAGATTATATTTGTAGATGTTGCTTCCATGGCACCGTTCAATATTGCGTATGAACTGCTGGTCACCAGGCTGGAGAACTTCCAACTTGAGTAAGCTGGGATGTGAGAACACAAATGCAATTTCTTCATGTATCACTTGAACATCACTTAAGGGATTTGGTCCATCTGCCTACTCTTCACTTATTTTTCCTTCCCAGGAAAAAAAAAAATTCTTTTGTTTAATATGAGAGTACTTTGTGTGTATTCCAGCTCTGAAAGTTTTAGACTTCCAACATTCTGGCATTTGTTTTCTAGGACCAACAAAGCCTTTAACTTCACTGCCAGCCCTTCCCAGCCTCAGGTAAGGAGGAATCCTGTGTAGATTGCTTGTATGTCTTACCACATCCAAGTGATTGATGTGATCTTTTGTTAGAGATAACAAGTCTTTTATGACTAGGTAGTTTCCCTCTTAGGATGCAGGGAAACTTCCTTACTGTTGAATTTTCTGTGGGTACAGCGAAGAGGAAACAGTGCTTCAGTCATTCTAGGGACACATTTGGGTCCTCCCAAAACCCATGAGCAGAGGAGATGAATGGTACTGGAACTTCAGGAAATCTCAGAAATGTCCAGAAGTCCAGAGCCCATTGGACTACTGCACTTCTGTGAGATGATACACATCAGTGTTGTGCTCCTGCCAGTTTTGGCTTACTTGCCTGAGCATAACTTGTCCACATGCAGTCTTTACTGGAAAAAATAAACACAGAAGTAAAGAAACTGTAAATGTGCAGCAGAACTCAAACAGCTATTCATTGCTTGGGGCAGCAGGTCAGCCTGAAAGGTGATAAATGAAATGCCTGATATTGATGCCTTGAGTGGCTGCCTAGAACAGAGGGTAGACAGTGTTAAAGGAATAAAGTAGATTTTTATTAAAAGGCTTCAAAGGATACTCCTTGGGCAGTACGAGAGCCTGGCCAAGGCTACACCCAAGATGGACGACGGATCATGAGTTCTCACACTTTTAGAGGTTTTGATCCATTTACCTATTGAGGTTGATTGTCCAATTATGGCTTCACGTTATGAAGTTCCATGCTCCCAGTTTGCTCTCCTCAATTAGCTGTTGTTTGTACTTTTTGGGCCCAAAGCTGCAATGGTGTCCTTGGTTCTCGAGCTGGAAAAGGATTGTTTTGTCTGACTGCACTGTGAGGAGAACTTGCTAACACTTTATAGGAAGTTCAGAGTTATGTACTAATGCAGTAAAGAATCTAGAAAATATGAAAGCTAAAACTGAAGGCATCAATATGTCTGTTTGTTCAGAAGGAAGCACCAATGAGCAGCACCTCCAGCTGAACAGCTTTGCTTAGAGCCCTGCAGATACAAATCCTCTCTTGAATGAAAATGCTGTTTTGTTGGCAGCAACTGTAGAGATACAGGAACTTGTAGAACTAGGAAGATGTATGATTTACTCAGGCTGTCTGGGAACTCTGTTTTTGTTGTTGCTTTCACTGTTAATAACACCATTTAATTTCAGGTTTTGTATTACCAGGCATCCTAGCTAATCCTTTTTGCTGTCAAATGTCTTAATCTGGTTTGCAGATTCATGCAGTATTTTATACTATAGAAGCACAGGGAATGATGGTGACTCTTAATAAGTGCTCATTACTTACGATTTTGCAATTTGAATACAGATTGTTTAGGATATGAAATTAACTTTGTGACTGTGGTCTGATTTTTTTGTCACAATTAATAATATGAATCTTATGACTTTTAATTAATAGCCAGGTGTATGGAGTAGAAGACTGCTTCTTAGTTGGTATAATGCTGAGGTTTTTGCAAATCAAAATATTAAGCAGTCTACAGGGGGAAGGAAAAAAAAAGATGATTTAAAATCTAGGTGGGCGTTGTAAAAAGACATAACTGAAGGAGATGTTGTCTGGAACACAGCTTGTGCCTGAGGGCAGAAGCAGAAATTGGATATGCTTGTATAGGTGAGAAGTGTTGGCTGGATGTGTTTATAAAACTTGCAGTGTGTGCAGCAGAGAACTGCTGGCCTCAATGCCCTTGTGTTAATTCTGTACCCTGGTGCCAGCAAGGCTTTGAGGAAATTATAGAAGAGTCTTCATGCACCTAAAACTTTCCAAGGGGAAAAAGTGCCCCTGGGAAACCAAGGAGCTCGGTCTACCTGCGTCCTTGCTTGCTGCAGGCAAAACGTGCTCTGCTAAGGAAACTGGCTTGGTGAGTTTGCACTTTGTAGGGATTTGTGGCTGGAGCCAGCAGGGAAAGGACCCTGCTTGGAGAGGGGTGATGGGAATAAATGCTTTACTAGGAATGGGTAACTTGGAAAATGTTTGGGTGATTTCCTGCTTGTCCCTGCCCTCCCACTTGGGGCCCATAATTCCTGGGAATGACATGGGGGAAGAGAAATAGGAAACAGCTGGCCCTTGCTCAACACTGAAGTTGATGTACCAGAAGGGGAGCTCTGCAGTTGGGAAGGTGTCAGGTGATGGTTTTGGAGCAGGAGTTCTGGTAGCTTCTAGTGTGGCAGCAGTGGCTGCCTGGTGACTGTATGGAAGGAAGGTGGCTGGTGGCACTCCCCAGCCTTGTGTCCCTCTGAGGGGGTAGGAGGTGCCCATCAGCCCCTCATGGTAGCTGTGGCTTGAGCCTGAGCTCTCAGGCCTCCAGGTGGGATGATGGGAGCCCTTGCTAAAAGCCTGCAGCTGGCTGGGGTAGTGCATCAAACTTTTTACTGGATAAATATACAAATAATGATATTGCCTGGGACATCTTTTGCCCAGACCTGAAAAAACCAGCTTTTTCTAACCCTACAAACTGTCCTGTGGGCCTAGTCAAAGACCTTCTTCCCCCCCACAGGAAAAATAGGAATATTGCCAGATATTAGTGTCTCACAGGGTTTTTTTGTTGTTGTTGTTGTTTTTTTGTTTTGTTTTGTTTTTTGTTTTTGAGAGTTACAGCTGAATTGTTTTCAAAGCTGAAGTGCAAAGAGAAACCCCCATTATGCTTTACCATCAAAGCAAACAACCAGCCCTAAATCCTACAACTAATATCAATAATTTATTTATGAAACTCTTGACAGAGTTTCAGCCATTTGACCTAATACTGTTCACAGTCTGTCTGTGAGGCAACCCCTTTGAGAAAGCTCTGTGATGTTTTCCTTATATAAAAGTGCAGCCAGCAGTGTGGAAACATCTGCCAATTGCTCATATCAATATAAAAAGGAATCAGGTGTAAAATGAAGTCATTTTAGCTTCATCAGGTGGAAAAAAGTTCAGGGGAGCAGAAGCTATGGTGTATTTTGCATGTTGAGGATGTTTGTGTCTAATAGCATACTGTGGAAGGGGGACAGTTGCCTGTATATATTTAATCTGCTCCTCTGTACTGTAAGGTCTTAATATTTGGAATCTGATGTTTTATGAAAGCCAGCCCCATCCAACCCCAAAGCCCATCCAGAGCTGTTCAGGTAGCTTAGGAAGGTGTTGAAGATACTGCCAAGGGTGATTCCTGGATCGTGACTCTTGTACTCTGCTTTCTCTGCAGTATTTTCTGTACAAATTTCCTCAGGATGTTGATTCAGTCATTATTAATGTGGTGTCTGATGCAGCCTACCCATGCTCAGTTGTCTCTGTCCAGGATATTGTGGTAAGTCAGCAGAGAAGGGTAAGGAGCTGCTGGAGCTGTGTCCGGCAGTGAGGGGTCTGTGCCCTGCAAAGGGAAAAGCCCAAGGCAGGGCTTTGCTCTGGTGGTGGGGGTGAAGGGAGCCCCTGAAAGAGGAACTAAAATTCTGGGAAGGAGGCCAAGACAGAGATGCTGAGTTCAAGCAGCTCATACAGAGACTTTTGTTGTAAATAGGTGAACAAGCTATTCCTTTCTAGCCTATCCATGGGGAACACATTCCAAATAGGGGATTTATGTCTCAGTTGTGAGGTTCCCTGCTGCCCTGTGATATGGGTCTGTCTCTCCATGGAGGGTATTGGGTGGAATGTCGGTGGCTGAGGGAGGGAACAGTGCTGTTCACTTGACTCTCCCCTGGCTCAAGGCAGCTTGGGGAACTTCTGATTTTCAGACAGGATGTCTTTCTTCCTTTCCAGTTCGATTTCCTTTCTATATATTTCATCCCCTTTCCTGGGATGTTCCTTGTCATGGTGATTGGCTGTTGCTTGCAGCTGGTAAATAGCCCCATACTAATTCTCTTTTCCCACCTCCCTGGATGATGCAGGGTCCTGCAGTGTAGGAGCAGGGAGAGATGCAAGATGTTCTGTTCCCTTGGATACCCCAACTGAAGCCTTTTTTTGCTATTTGGTGCTGTGTTTTCCAGCTGGCGTCTTTCGAAAATAATTTGGATGTTGTGCCTGGTTTAACCCTTAGTTGTCTGTTTTAGTGCCCAGTGTATGACCTGGACCATAACGTGGAGTTCAATGGAGTTTATCAGTCTATGACAAAGCAGGCAGCCATAACAGTGCAGGTGAGATGCTGATTTGTGTCCCTGTGTTTTCTGGTGTCTGTGTAGCATTAAAACCTGGTCTCTGGCCTATTGGAGGGGAGAGGCTTTGTGTCTCATGGATTTTCTGTCTTCTTCCATCCTTCTGTGCAGAGAAAAGATTTCCCAGGTGAGCAGTTCTTTGTTGTGTTTGTCATCAAGCCAGAGGATTACGCCTGTGGGGGTTCTGTGCCTTCTTCAATTCATGGTAAGTTGTTCTGGGAGGTGGATTTGATTGCTGCCTCTGAGTGATGGAGCAGTGGGTGGCTTTTGGGACCTTCCTGTGGGATTCTGCCCTGTCATTATGTAGCTCTGTCTCATCCTGGTAGTTGTGAGGAAGAGTGAAGTATCAATTTGATATTGTTGGGCAAGTTAAAAGTCCTGATAAATGCAGGAGGTGGCTGGCTAGTACAGTGCCTGGCATGCTGGGGTTATGTGCTTTTCAACAGCATCACTGGTGCCTTGGGAGACACCCAGGCAATGCTGCTTACAGCTTTTTGTTTGGTTCTCACCTCTGCTCCCTGCTGCTGTATTATCCTCTTGGCTCCATGGAGTCTCAGTTCCTGCAGAGAGCATCTTCTCCTACTGCTCTCTTGGGATCTGTGGCACCTCTGAACGTGGGGGAACAGGAAAAATTGGCAATTTCGGGAGAATAATTTTACAAAAGACTTGTTCTAGTGTCTTTTCCCTACAGAAGACACTGTGTCTACTTGCTGGGCAGTGGCAAAAGCAAAGTCTCCATCAGTCATGTGGTTGCTGTAACTGGAGTGGGAACATTCCTGTTCTCAAAGCCTCAAAGTTTCCTCCCTGTAGAAGAAGCAAGGCTGCAACCAACAGATATATTGGGCTCCCTCAACAGCTTTTTACTACTCCCCTGCCACCTTTCTGCTGCAATTTTTCCACATAAAAAAGAACTGTGCCCTTTGGAGTGTCATTCTCTCATCCTAATGCTGTCAGCAGAGCTGTAACAGCCCAGGTGTGCTAAGCCCTGCAGAAACAGAGTGAGTTTTTTAGAGTGGCATCCTGCACAGAAGTGTTTTATTCACAGAGATTTGGCCATAGGCAAAAGTGAACTCTCACTACTTGTAATGAGAGAATCTCTCCTTTGGGGATTAAATGAATAGGAGATGAGATGCCTTTGGGATTCAGACATCCAGATTTAAGCAATATACAGAAGGCTGAAGCAGGGATTTCTAGTCTGAAAAACAGGTGAACAGGGAGGAAGGGAGAAACATTTGGGAAAGGCTGTATATTGACAGGTCAGAGAACAGTTTAAAGCAAAACCACCCACACATTTTAGTGAAAAGCCAGATCCTGTTGTTTTTGCAAGTTCAGGGAACCAAGATCAGTGCCAGAAATCATGAATGTTGATTATTTTTATATTTGCTGTACGCTCTGCATCTCACAGGGAATGTCAACCGTACCTGGAACCTGCAGCGGACAAAGAACCTTCAAGTGACGATTGTGCCCTCCATTAAAAGTCAGTGTCTCTGGGCAGAGCAATGCAGCTTTACAGGGGGACTTGGCACTTCTGAATAGAGGGGTATGACTGGGCCAGCAGCCTCTGAAGGAATGGTGCAGAAAGGACCAGCAGAGGAGACAAAACCACTTGAAGCCTGCTGCTCCCTTCCAGGAAGGGCTGTGTGGCACACCAGCTAGCACTGGGGGTAAAGAAATGGGGGGGAGGTCATGCTGAAGTCAATTCCTTCTGAAGAGAGCAAATGAGTTTGGAAGGGCTGTTTGGGGCTGGGCATTTTTACAAGGTGGTATTGGGAAGAGTGCTGACCCTGAGAGGTGCTGTTCCTGCTCTCTGAGCTGACTGATCCCTTCTCTTTCCTCAGAGTCTGTTTATGTCCAGGCCATGTTCTTCAGCTTCCTGGGTTTCCTCTCCTTTTACCTGGGCTCAGTAATTGTTGCTTTTGTGCACTACATTAGGTAAGTCTAGGGGTTGTAAAGGAACAGCCTTTCTGTTTCCTATCATCAGGGACACCTGCAGAAAATTTGGGATGAGGGGGGTGGCAAGCGTCTAAGCAGAGCAGCTGAAGAAGTCCATGACTACTCAGTGGGCTCCTACTGACCATCAGCCAGAAAATACTTTTTCCTCTGCTGTGGGGACCATGGGAAGGATGAAAGCCTAAGGGTCTGCCCTCTAGAACTTGTAGTGCCCCAACCCTGTGTTTTCTTCTGTAAGGACACTGGGTAGCAGGTAGGAATTGTGAAGAGACCAGTCTGGGATATGGAGTGTGAGAGCATGCTGGACTGAGTATTGCAATAAGTGGCAGTGACACAAATAGAGCCTTGGAGTCCCAAGACTGCTGGTTTCCTTACTTTCCTATCCCCCCTGCCCCAAACATTGTGTGGCCAGTGCCTGGGCTTGTGTTGAAGAATGTGTGCATGAGCATGGCTTAACTTCAAGACACATCAATGAAAATACATTTCATTGGAACGATTCAATGAAATTACTTAAGCATGTGCTCTTATTTGCTGGTATTTTTCTGTGTTGTGAGAATATGTTGGTGGGGTTTTTTGGTTTTTTTTTAACCATTTTCTGCTTGACATCTGCATTGACAGAGCTGATATGGGCTTCTTAAGCATCATGCTAATGAGTACCTCTAGATCCTGCTGCCCCTTCAGTAGGTTCATACATGCTTGGTCTCCTGAGCAAAGAAGATGGGTTTGGAAAGGTGGTGTGAGGGTCTCTCCCAGCATACTGAGCAGTGAAGGATGGGATAAGTCATGGAAATGGTTGTCCTGCCTGCTTTGGAAGTTGGAGAGGTGGACAGCAAGCAGTCATGGCTGAGTTGTGTCGAGTCCAAACAGTATTTTTCTATTTTGTTGTTGTGTGTGTTTGTTTCTTTTGTGCTTATTTTTGTTGGTTTTATTTGGTTTTTTAGAGCTTGCACCATATTTACCTGTTGGTGTCCTAGATAATCCTGCCATGGCTGGCAGATGATGAGATTTGTTGGCTGCCTCATGAGTGCTGTCTGTTGCTTTGCAGGGTTCAGAGGAAGGCTTCAGCTGGAAGATTGAGTCCCGAGCATGGTAAGGTCTCTTCTGTGTTGTGTGACAGCTTTGAGTGAAAAGACAGGCCCCAGGCCAGGCAAAGGACAGGCTCTCAGTCAAGTACCTTCTGTCCTGGAGCTATCTTCCCTGGTAGCTCACACAGTCTCTGGTGCTGAAGAAAGATGTTAGAGCTTCCTCTCTGCCCTCACAAGAGAGGGCCTTTGAAGCCAGCTGCCCTGAACCTGGTCTTGACCCCTACCCTTAGGAGCTGCCTTTTAAAGTGATGGAGGATGGCCAAGCTTTGTCTAGACCTGGATAAAGGCTAATGTTCCTGATGCCAGATCTGTTGATTTTTAAACAAGGCACTTCTGAGTATGTCAGCTCTTACACTTTAAGAATTCCTCTGCCTGGTTTAAGCTTGGGGTCTTTTAATGTCTTAATTGATTTTAAATGTTAAATTGTTTTTCACTGGAAGCCAGGTGAATGAATGACTAACAGAGTTAGCTAGTGGTGTTCATGATGTTTGTGTTGGCATTGGATTCAGTTTACTTTGTGCTGCACCCACATTTCCACAAGCTGCAGCCTTCTGCCTTACGAAAACAGAGCTGCATCTAAGAAGCCACCAGTGAAAGATGGAATTTTTTGCCATGTGGATGGGGGGGATTGGGAGTTCTTGCTTTCTGGTGAAGTGTGGGAGTCTTTTCGTTTTGATTAAATATTTAGTGCCTGCAAAGTAGTTCAAAGTGGTGGTGCTGAGGTCATTTGTACCTCTCTCCTGGAGGAAGGGAGGACATGGCTTTGGCAGCATTGAAAGCTTCTTGATGTTATTCCTTTTTTGATGCTGAGTGTTTTGAGTCTCTCTGGTCCACTACATACCATCAGATACCATCAGATAAGCATGGGGTTATAGCTGAGCTGTGTTTTAAAGGGTCAGCAGTGGAACTTCACTCTGACTGGCATTAATTGGCTAAACAGTTCTGCTGAGGACCTGGGGGCATTTGAATACTTAGACTTGCTTTGTCAGCCACTAAGATCAGAGGAAAAGAAGATAAAAACCCGACACACATGTATCCCTGTTTTTGGAATATGTGTGAAAGTTGGGGTTTTTTTGAACAGGGGAACTGTAAAAATGTCCATTAATATATTCTAATTTTATATAATTTGGGATGGTTCCTACTGTAAAACAAGTGCAGGTCTTAAGGACTAGAGAAGTGGGAAAGGCCTGTGTATTGGGGAGTTTGGGTAAGCTGAAGGGACCTGTCCAAGGCAGTGGAAGAGCTCCAGGGTGCTGACAAGGAATCCCTGTCTAAGACAAGGAGGCACAGTCTCAGCCAGGTCAGACCAGAAGTCCCAGGGAGTGTTGCTGTTGCTGCAGCTGAGGTTTAATGTGCTGAAGGCAGCTTAGAAGCTGCCTTCTAAGCTGCCCTGCTGAGAGGTGGAAGTTAAATTCTGGTGTTTGGAAAGTTCCCAAAGAAGCTGCAGGGCACAGATGCTGCACTTAGTGTGGACCTGGAGAGCAGAGAACTGGGTTGCTGAGGTGGGAGGACTGCTGAACAGCATCCCTTTGAGGGGAAAGAGGTAGCACAGTTCCTGCATAGTTTACAGCTTTCCTCCCGGAGGCACCTACTGCTCCTGTGACCTGTCCTCTCCCTTGCAACCCATTGGCACTTCCACATACCTGGCACTGCATGTTGCAGCCACGTCCTTTCCTCTGGGGAGGGATCGTGTCCTACCCTCACGCTGTTTCTTCATCTATTGTCTCTTCAGGGTGTGTCTGACTGATGCTTATAAAATGGTAATTAGCATCTTCCCTGTCTTCCAGATAAGTGGATGGGGTTTCTCTGTTGTTATTTTTTTTCTCCCCTTCCCACCTTTTGGAATTTGTTTCCCTCCCAAGTACCCCTGGATCTTGCCTTCTTCATTACTTTCCATTCCTTTCCCCCACCAAAGAACTGGATGGAAATGCTCAGCAATGTGTCTTTGCCATTGGTCTTGAGATGTGCTGCCAGTCCATATGCCTCTTTTCTCTTGTTATCCACCTTATTTCTGGCTTCTGTGGTTCACTTGATTTTGGGTTTTTTTTAATCCTATGGCACACCTTCCCTTCCATGTCCTCATTATCTGGTGGAGGCAATAGCTGGAAGAACCACGCCTGGTGTGGTACATTTACTTTGCTGACTCACACTCACAGTGGGAATTGGGATGGAAATTAGTGGGTGAGCTGGGTCCAAAGTGGCTGTTAGAGACAGGACAGAGTGCCTTTTCTCCTTGGCTTGCCTGCTTTGTCTGGATTTAAATCTTTGGTAACTTGAGAGAGAAGGTTGACAGGTCACTTGAGAGAATAAAACCTGGTCTAAAATTAGGAGGGAGTATCCTTGTGGAACAGGACTGACAGGCCTAGGAATTGTGCTTGTGCCTTGGTGCCCTGAACATAAGGAAATGCTTTTGCCCTCTTCCCAGTGATCTGGATTTCCAAATGACTTTTAAAGCAACAGGAAAAGCTTCCATGAGAGAGGGAGATTGGATTAAGGGTGATGAGCAGAAGCTGCACCTTGCTCCTGTGGCAACCTACAACAACATCCTGCCAATCTCAGCTCAGGGCTCAAGGGCTGTCACCTGGAGTGTGACAGTGTGCCAGAGCCCTCCCTCTGGTGCTCAGCCCATGCCATGTTCTGGTGCTCCTCTGAGCTGTTTGTTTTCTCTGTTAGAGGGATGGGGCAGAAGCGTTGTGGTAGATGATTTCAACAAACACTCCAACCACTACAAGCGTAAAGGAGCCGAAATTTGAGACCAAATCTTAGCCCCCAGCCCAACAAGCACAGCAGACATGCCAAAGAAAAGCAGTAATTGGGACCTGAAGTATCAAATATCATTGCTGTATGGGTGCTTCTCTGACTTGGGGTCAGTCAGGGACAAGTGATAGATCTCTCTATGTTTGTGGCTAATGAAAATGGTATAAAAACCTACACAAGGTGTTAGGGAAATGCCCAGAATTTCCAGTTGGAAAGAGCACTCTGCCTGTCCTGGTCAGTTTGAGACCAGTCATGTACTGGGAAGCCAGAGATGCAGCTTGAGAAGCCAGGCCATTGCTGGGCTGCAGTAAGGCTTTCAATACTGTGCCACCTTCTGCATTGCTTTGCTGCTGACTGACCACATGGTACTGTTGCAGGGGTGAAGCTTTAAAGCAACTTAACCTGTCTCACTGTTTGTCACTACTGGAAAACATGCTCCTGCTCTTGCTGCCCTTGCTCCCCTCCCTTTTGTGACTGACCTGTCTCAGTGAAGGGATTCAGCTGGCTTTCTTCCCTGCCATGCAGGTCAGCTGCTGAGCTCCACCACTGGAAGCAAAAAGAGGGAA
This sequence comes from Pycnonotus jocosus, assembly GCA_013400435.1. Taxonomy (NCBI): domain Eukaryota; kingdom Metazoa; phylum Chordata; class Aves; order Passeriformes; family Pycnonotidae; genus Pycnonotus; species Pycnonotus jocosus. Next base: position 115,755 of record VWYP01017990.1, on the reverse strand, counting down.
TGTGGAGGCAGGAGCATGTTCCTTGCTTCATATATGTGGGCAGGGGGCAGGATGTTCCTATAGCCAGCATCATCCTTGTCATCAGCATGAGATCATTACCACTATTTGCTGAAAGCATTTTTTTTTTTTTGCTTCTCCTTGATTGGTTAAAATTATGTAGCAGCTGTCCTGCCAAAGTCTGTGACTATTCCAGGGATGGCTGAAGGTAGCAGAATTTGAATAGATTTGAAGAGTTGCATGAGATGGGGAAAGAGAAGAATTAGGAGTTCAGAAGGCTGTTAAGAACATCATGAGACTTGCTCTAAAATTCACCAAGTCCTGCAGCCCCACAGTGTGATCTGTGCTGGGTGCTGGAGTGGGGCTTATGCTGCCAGACTCACTGGCACCCTGCGAGGGGAGGCTGAAAGGAATGGGTTTCCTTCACACTGCAAAACAAGGGTTTCCCTTTTGCACGGTATGCTCTAGAGGGAGACTGCCATCTGTTTAGAGAAATGTTCCTTTTCCCAAGCCCCTCCAGCTCTTCAAGCTGCTTGGATTCACCTCAGAGATGTTTTGAAGCACTGACATGAAACTAACTGTCTCTCCTGGGTCTGTTTCCATTGCAGGATCTGGGATGATGACTTCTTCACACCCCATTTCAGCCAGCACTCCTGAGGGAAGCAGCTATGGTGCTATTGGTACAGTATATCCCAGAACTGGGGCACAGGGAGGCTTCTCCCTGGGGTGGAGGAAGGCATTTTTAGGGTGATTAAACAGCAGAGGAGAATAAAGTTGCAAGCTTCTTTAGGGGCATCTTTTAACTGTTAAAAAACCAAACCCAAACAACCAAACTGCAGTTTGTGAGGTTCAGGTTGCACTTTAGGGAAAAGCATCTACATAATAAAAGTGGCAAATCAGAAAGGGGTGCCCCAAGAGACTGTCCTTTGAAATGTGTCTTAGACAAAGCTGCAGTCACCTGAGAGCTGTGGTTGACAATACTGCTTCAGACAGGACATTTACTAGTGACTGACAAAGGTCCCTTGCAAGCAAGGTTCTAGGAGCCAGTTAGTAGCTCACAGCCTGCCTTTAAACCAAAGCATGCCTATCCCTGGGAGGGTGAAGGGCTGTGTGCCATAAAGCAAGACACAGTCGGGTTTCTTGCCTCCAGGGGTTTCACTAGGGAAGAAATAATGTCATACTGCCAACAGGCAAATCATGCCCTAGCAGCAGAGGAGGAAAAAAACCTTCCTGAGGGCTTTATGACCACTTTACCCCTCCTTCCCCTTTTTCCTAAAAAATCTTTTAAAAGCATTTGGGAGATGAGGAGGAAGCCTGTGTTCTGCCCATGTGGATGTGGGCAATGAGCTGGGAGTTGCTCAGCCTGTGGGAAGTGCAGGCAGGTCCTGCTGACTTGTATGTGACAGGTACTGGGGATGCAAAGGGAACACAGCTGGTACTCTGCCTGCTTTGAAAAATTGACTTTTTTCTTTGTCTCTTGTTCTGTGGTATTTTTAGAAAAGCTTAGATACATATAAAGCTTACCTAAAATCTGAAGGCTAACTAGATGAGTGTGGTTTTGACCCCTAGCAGTCTGCCGCTTTCTCTAGAGGTGTTTGTCTTATCTCAGAATTCCAGATTTCAGAGCCCAGGGTAGTAGAGAATAGAACATGTTAAGAGATGAAAAGCAACAGAATAAAAGCAGAGTGAAAACTAAAATACTGCAGAGAGGGGAAGATAATGGTCCTTCAAACTGCTCTTGGCTGACCACCTAAAACTTTTAGGAAGGTTTGGGATCATGGAAATTTTTTTTCCCTGAACCAGCCATATCAACTTGTCAAAGCATCAGAGCACCTGGGACAGCTTTATTCTTGCAGTGCACAGAGGAATTTAGCCTTTACCCTGCCTGTCTTCTTGTCCCCTCCCTGGCCCAGACGAGTCCAGCTCCAGTGGTGGACGCCAGCTGTCCTCCCCGGAACGCAGGCCCCCAGCAGGATCAGACACGGACAGCTCCGTGGAGGAGGAGAGCGACTTCGACACCATGCCGGAGATCGAGAGCGACAAGAACATCATCCGCACCAAGGTATGGCTGCTCTTGCAGCTGTGGCCCTCGTGCTGGGCCATGACCAGAGCTGGTCACTTCAGTGAAATCCCCAAAATCCTGTTGCCTTTCAGGGTGGATTTCACCTCGTATAGCCGAATGTGCTTCTTAGTCTTTTTTCCAGTCGCTGAAAGTTTTCCCACTGTGATAAGTGTGCTGCTGATTATGGAAAGCGTGCTTTAATATGGAAAATCAAAACATGTTGGGGGTTATTGAGAAAGGAGGAAAATGCCCAGAGAGTGTCCCAGAAAGTTCAAGGAGGTGTGAAGATAGGGAGAAAATAATCTGCAACAGTAGGTGGCTATTTAGTACAAATGGTGTAACTACAGTGTATGTACAGAGGGGCTTTAAGCCAGCAGCTCTCAAACTGCCTCCTTTTGTCATCCTGCACTGCTCCGTGTGGTTGGAGCCATTCCTGGAGGTCAGAGGATTTTGCAGAACTCACTCCCTTAGAATCAAGGGAAACAGTGAATTCACTGTGTAAAACCAGCCCAAATACCACCAAACTGCAAATATGTCAAGATCTTCTACTGGCATCTGTAATCTACATTGGTTCTTTCATGTTTTCTTCCCTCTTTCCCCACCCACTAATGTTTTAGGTGTTCCTCTATCTATCAGACTTGTCCAGGAAAGACCGAAGGATTGTCAGCAAAAAATACAAAATATATTTCTGGTAAGGAGAAGGCAAACTGGTAAGGCCCAAACTCTGGATTCAGAGTCTCTGGTTGTGGAGTCTGTCCACATGCCCTTCTTCTGAACCACTCCTGAACTATCCTGTTACCCATTCTGACCCTATTCCAATCAGTAACTGCAGATCCCACATACCTCAAGTAAGGATATTTGTGTACCAGTGCATACATGATCCTGGCAGTGGATTCTGTTTTGCATCATTGCTTTTAAGTGTGGTAACAACCAGTGCCCTGGAATGTAATGGGAAAGGGGAGAAACTGGAGCTCTAGCACATGAGCTTGTGGCCAACATCCTGGCTCTTGTTTGCCTCCTGTGTGCATGAGCACATGTGCTCCTCTGCTTCAGGGGGTCACAATGAGATCATAACCCCAGAGCAGGGAGGTGTGCACATTCCTCCAGGAGTGCTGTGGGATTTTCTTTGGGGTGTGCCCCCCTGGTTTTGGTGTGTGTGTAACAGCTGTCTCCCCTCTGCAGGAACATCATCACCATTGCGGTGTTCTATGCCCTGCCGGTCATCCAGCTCGTCATCACTTACCAGACGGTGTGTTTGGCTCCATGGCTGTCCCCTCTTGCTTTGACCTTGCCCTGTGGCTGTGTTGTGCAAGGATGACAGTCACAGGGAAACTGGGATCACCCAGGAGTTCTGCTCTGTGTGAGGAGCAGTTTACCTTAGTTGCTCTGGCTGCGCTGTATTGATGTTACAGTGAGCTTGGCTCATTGGGCTTTCACTTCTGCTGTTTCTGCTTGGGAAGTGGGAGTGCTGCTGTTTTCCTGCTCAACTGATGTCTCATTTGGGTCCTGTTTCATTTGAGGAGGAATTTGATGTTATCTCTAAGAGCAAATAGTGTTTGCTGTGACTTCTCCTCCCTTCTCCCAGCCTTTGCTATCCTGCTGTTATGCAGATATCTGCAAGCAGGTCTATTAGTGGGGGGATTGAGAGCACACAATGTTTCCTCTGAGGACTGTTATCAGGTTTGTGGCCTGTGACAACTTCTTGTCCCACCCTAAAAGCTTTGCCTGCAGACGTCAGTACTGCCCTGTGTCAGTGCTAGAGCTAGCCAGGCTGAGTCCTGGTAACACCTTGTGTTTGTGTGGTGTTTGCATGGGGCAAACCCCTCAGAGCAGGGAGGATTTGCTGATGCCAGACCTCCCAACTGCTCTCTGTCCAGGTAGTGAATGTGACGGGCAATCAGGACATCTGCTACTACAACTTCCTGTGTGCTCATCCCCTTGGTGTGCTGAGGTGAGTGAGCCCTTTATTTGTCTCCTGCCTCCTGAGTGTTTGTGCTGTGCCCAGGTTAGGATTTTATGCTTGCCAGGCTCACAGTAGCAATGTTGATAAGACCCCTGGGAGTTTAGGACTCTTATCTTTGTGTTTTGCTCAGCAGTGGTGCTCTGTTGCAGTGAGACACTTGCACCCTGGAACTTTTGGCACCTGGGTGCCCCTTGCAAATCATTGGCACAGGTATGAGGTGCTCCCCTGCTCTATTGGACACTTGTATCCAAGGAGCAGCAGCTCTGCAAAGAAGTTCAGATCACTCTTTCCAGGGTAGCATTTCTCTAAATTAATGTGTGAGTGCAAAGAAAGCCCAGAGTTGGGAATCCTGTAGAAGAAGTGTAAATTCACTGGGACAGGTGAACTATTCAAACTGAAATTGTCATCTCAAGTGTAAAATTGCAGTTCTGCAGCTGCTGAGGTGAAAGGTGGTGGAGGGGAGAGCAAAATGGATTCAGCTTATCACAACCCAGGGTTCAGCTTCCTGCTGCTGTGCTGTCTTTGTCTTAAACCTTCTTCTTTCCTGCAGTGCCTTCAACAACATCCTCAGCAACGTGGGGCACATGATGCTGGGCTTTCTTTTCCTCCTCATTGTGTTGCGCAGGGACATCCTCCACCGTCGGGCCATGGAGATGAAAGACATCTACACCCTGGTAGGAAGCATGATTGCCTGGGGCTGAGTGGAGGCAGGGAAGATGGAGTGCACTCAAAAACCAGAGTGATACACAATGGGTTTCCCCTTCTCTTCCTTGCTGGAGAGTTGAATCCTCCTCTTTTTTTCCTCCTGTGCAAAAGGGTTTAGGTGGGATGCTTATGTTTGTGCACACCCCAGAACTTTACTGCTTACAGTGTGTCCATACTGCTGTGGTGGTGACCCAGCCTGGGCCTGTGAAGGGAAGGAGATTAATAGAGGAAGGACTCCCATGGCTCTGGCTTTTCCTGCAGTGCTTGCTGTGGAGGAGCTGGGACAGCAAGAGTGTCCCAAGATGCTTCTCTTTATAGTGAAGTTTGATTTGTCTTACACAAGAGCTGCTTATGATAACTCAGAGGAATTTGGCTGCCTCAGTCTCTGAAGCAGAGCTTCTGTAGTCTCTCGTGGGAGAGGATGGAGAAATCTGCAGCCCTTTGGGCAGAGGTGCTGGTGGTTTCTGGAGACAAACAGTGCTGTTCTCACAGGCTTAGTAGCAAGTAAAGGCATTAGCAGTAGTGAGGGTCTGCTGTTTGTGGTTTTCAGGTGAAATATTGGCCAAATTGTGATGGAAATGCCTTCTCACATTGGCTGATGGGCTCTGCTCAGGTGCTTCTAAGACCCTACTGACCATAAGAGCAATTCTGGTCAGTCCTGTCTTGGTTTGGGGCAGGATGTAGCATGGCATGAGGTACAGGATGGAGATTTGCAGTCTCATGATGTCAGTATCAAGACATTGAGGTCTTCAGATCAGAACTCCCAGTGTGATTAGCTTAGGTTTGCAGCCTGTGGATTCACCTGGCCAATGCCATGTGTCTAAATCCAGAGCCTGTTGTTGCACACAGGACACTGTGCTGTGCTGGTGACTGGAGGACTTGTCTAGGAGTCGGGAGGGATGAAGTGATGGAGAATGGAAGCTTGCCTGTGATCAGGACACTGAGGGCACTCACTATACAGCTCTGCTCTCTTCCAGGACTATGGGATCCCAAAGCATTTTGGTCTCTTTTATGCAATGGGCATTGCTCTGATGATGGAAGGAGTGCTCAGTGCCTGTTACCACGTCTGCCCTAATTACTCCAATTTCCAGTTTGGTAAGCTGAGTTTCCTTTTTCCTTTTGAGCTGGAGCTAGGGTTTGCCGTGTTCTGTCTCTTGCTGAGTTGCTGATGTTTCCCATCTCTACCCTTGCAAGTCTCCCTGGAGCCTGCCTGTTTCAAAGCTCAGTCAGGAGGCTGTGATGCCCCATGGACACTTGTTTTCTGAGCCCCTTTAGTTTTTGTTGCCCCAGAGCATGGAGGATGTGCTGCTGCAAGGTGGCAAAGCACAAAGTGCCGTACAGTGTAGTGCAGCAGCAGGGCCAAGCCCAAGGCTGGCAGGCACAGGTCCCTGATGCTTTGTGTGCCCTTGGAGCAGCTTTCTGGGGCCACTGGCAGTATCTGTGTGCACTGTTTCTGTTGTGTCCCTCCACAGACACCTCCTTCATGTACATGATCGCGGGACTGTGCATGCTCAAGCTCTACCAGACGCGGCACCCAGACATCAATGCCAGCGCCTACTCCGCCTACGCCTCCTTTGCTGTGGTGATCTCCCTGGCTGTCCTTGGAGTGGTATGGCTCCCTCTTACTCTGCTGCTTCTCTGGGAAGGAGGTGGCATGGCTGGGAGCATGGTTTAGGTGTGAAAGTGATGGAGGAAAGCAGCAGAGTAGATAAGAGTATGTTAAGCAGCTGTTAGCATTTGAATTCTCAGTTCTGCTGGGCTTTTCCTCCTTCCTTCCCCTGAGCTTTCAGGTAGAAGAGCAGAACAGTTGCCTCTAGATGGGCTCTTTTTCTGGGCTTTGCCCACCACATGCCATCCTTCTCAAGAGGAGAAATTCATGCATCCACATGTACGTGTCCAAGCACACAGATGGTCTTCCTGTGGTGTGATTCACATGGAAGGAAAGAGGGGTGAGGCCGGCTGGGCTTCTAAGATGGATGGATATCTTATGCCTAGTTGCTTGTGCCTATTTCTCCCCTTTGGAATACTCCATGTTGTTTGTCACAGCTCTTGCAGTTGATTTTCATATCTCTGGAGAGGAGCAGGGCTAGGATAATGGCTGAGGGGCTCTCAGGCAAATTCCTGGTGTACCTGCCTATGGAAGGGCACTGGAGCAGAAGCCACAAGACTTTGCCTGTTTGCTCGTGGCATTGCAAGTACTGGGCTGGGCTTGCCAGAATCCTCAGGCTATGTTTACTTTGGGGGTCTCTGCTTCTCTTCTTCTGAAGGACTCATTTTCATTCATCAGTAACCAGGCAAAATCCATGGTATTCTTGCCCTGAACTAGCAGCTAGATCCCAGTGGGCTGTTAGCTCCTCACTACCACATAATGCAGAGGTCTCTGTGTTACAAGACTGTCTGTAGGATAAGGCATGCAGGAGGAGCTGGTGACCTTGGGACTTCCCAAGAATCTCTTGATAAGTGTGGTAGATCTTGACAAGGTTCAAAACACTGAGACTTTATTATGGATTGCTCTGTCTTCTTCTGTGGGGTGCTTTGAAGCTGTTCAGTGCAGCTTGAAAGCAGCATGTGTCCCTTGTTCCTTTCATGGAGAGGTGGCTTTTTCTGCCTGCTTTTTGGTGTGGGTTTTTTTTCCCTGCCCACACAAAGTGAAAATTTCAGGTGAGTGCTTTGCCTCAGAATAGGGAAGTGGTCACAGCCTGATGGCAGATCAGAGTTTCTGGACTCCTTATTGTATGAATGAAAGATTAGGTTTTAATGTACCATTAACCTGTGCTTACGGGTTACTTCCAGTCCTTAAATAAAATGAAAATGCACAGTAGGAGCAATTGCCTGTGGAGCAGTTCTGTCCTTTTTGGTCTACTTCGGTACAGTTGTTAAAGTGGTGGTTGGTTCCCTGACTGCCTTTGTAAAAATCCACCTCCTGGCCAGAGAGCTGCTGCCCAGCTCAGCAGAGAGAGCTTGCCTGGCCTTGGAGTCCCGTTTTTGCTCCCTGGGTCAGCTGTTGTCCATCCAGTCTTGTCTAAAGGGGCATTCAGAAAGAATTGTCTCCTCTCCAGGATACTGACCTCCTCTTGCTTTTCTGAACTTTGTTTTGAATTTATAGATCTGTTTTCTGGTTGGAAGATTTAGGAGGTTTTTTCTGTGTTTAGTGAGGTTGTTTAATGTCCCATGGTGATACAGGACAGGAAAGGATTGTCCTGCTGAAAGAGGGCTCAGTTTACCTTTAAAATGTCTTTGCTTTCAGGTGTTTGGGAAAAATGATGTGTGGTTCTGGGTTATTTTCTCAATGATCCACGTGTTGGCCTCGCTGGCTCTCAGCACCCAGATCTACTACATGGGTCGCTTCAAGATCGGTGAGTGCTGTGACCGACCCATCTCCTCCTGGGTGTGCAGGTGCCTCCTGTCCCCACTGTGCAGCACAGTCCTATGGGCCCTCTCCTCACCTACCCTGTCCTCTCATCCCTCTGATGCTTTCCTGGCCTCTGAAGTCCTTGTGCTGCTGCTTCCTGGAGCAGTGGGAATCAGCAGGAGCTGTGTGCTCTGTGGTGCAGGACTGCTGGGCTCTGGGGGAGCTGCCCTTCAGCTGCAGCTCTCCCTGGTGCTGTGCTCGAGGGGTCACCTACACCCTGTCCTGGGGAGAGGGTCTGCTGGGGAGCCTGGCTCTTGTGCTCTGCTTATAAACCTATTTCTTCTTCCTCTTCTGCCCCTATCTGCCTCAGACGGCCCTGACTCAGGTAATTGTCCACAGCTTTCCTTTTTCCCTGTTGAACTCATTGTGCTGAGCTGTAGCAGCCAGGGATTGCATGGATGTGTGTGGGGAGGCAGGATCGTGTGCCACCTGGGGTCAGCTCTTGGGAAGTGAAACCAGTTTGCCAGCAGCACTGGCAGTCCTGTTCCTTGGAAGGAGGGGAGTGATCCAGCACAGGAGAGCTCCGATCTTGGTGCAGGAGCCTTTTGAAGCTCTGTGTTGTGGCTAAAGGGGAACATATGTATTCATGCGTGTTTGTCCATCCCTACTGCCACTGATAGCTCTGCAGTGAAGCTTTTGCAATGATTCTGAGAGCAGGAGTGTCTTGAGTGTGCTCTGCCCCTCTAGGACCCTCTAAATCCTGTGGGACCTGTTTCTCCTGTTTCCCTGCTCTGACTGCTTTTTCCATGGAATATGCTTTTCCCCCTTCCTATATACACACACCTCTCTTCTAGAGATGGGGCTGCAAAGCCAGCCTCTTTACAAATACAGACAGGGCCTGTGTGACCTCTGGGCAGTGCTAGTGTAGAGGAGATTTTAAAATTTATTTTTGTTGTAACCTGTTGTTCTGGCCAACCGCCATCCACATCCTGTGGTGGATGCCCTTCTGCTCAGCACAGACTGCTTCCAAAGGGCAAGACATTAATCCACTGACACCTTGGGTTCTCTGTTGTCAGCTGGTGGGTGTCAGCTTCTCCCTCATAGGCATTTTAGAGCTCACTGTGCTGGCTGTTCTGGCTTTTTATCCTCTCCTTTTCCAGACGTGGGCATATTCCGGCGAGCAGTGATGGTGCTGTACACGGACTGTATCCAGCAGTGCAGCCGACCAATGTACATGGTAGGTGACTTCACCCCAGCACCTCTCAGCAATTCCTCACTTCTTTAGGCAATGTGTAGAGGAAAGAGGTGGGGCTGGTTGGAAAAGTGATGGTCCTTGCTTCCCTTGTTCTCCTTTCCCCAAAATGGCTGGGTAAGTGTAGGTCTCTGGAGTGGTTTACCCCCAACCTCCAGGCCTCTCCTGATCTCAGCCTTGGTGAATAAAAATCAGGGTAAAGTGTGACAGGATTTGCCTTTGCACCTGCTCTCTGGGAGCATCCATTCAGAGGAACAGGTACAAGGCTCTGTGCAGTGCAGACTCTCTGGAGAAGGCTGCAGCTATTTTGGGTCTGTGGCTTAAGCAAAAGCAATTGCCATTTCTGCAGCACCTCAGGGCAGATAGCAAAAAGTTAAGAAAAGGTGGCTGTTACCTTGTGTCCCACTGATTGCTTTCTCCTTAGCAAAGAGTGCTAATTAGGGCTTGAAGCCATATGGAGTTTTTATCTATGAGCATCCTTTCTTAACTTTTTATTTATTCTCCCATTGCTGAGTAAGCAAACTTGGTTCACTCAGGCATGAAGTAAGCCTGGCCAGCCTGGAACAGCTGCATCATGAAAGCAGCTGTAAGCACAAATGCACATGCCCCACAGATATAATCCTTCTGCTTGCTGTTGTTTCAGTGCTTCCCCAGCTAATGGTGAGATGGCAAGAAAGAAAAGGCTTCCTGAATATATGCAGGATGCTGTCCAAAGCTTCCCCTGCTACCTCTTTCAAGCACATCCTTGCTCTCTGCAGTAATTCTTTTGTAAAACAGTGGGAGGGAAGGAATCTAACTAGAAAAACAGTAGAAGCAGTCAAAGGGTTCACAGAACCTCCGGAGGCTGATACCTTAAGTGCTGAGCTTGTCCTTTTTTTAGATGTTTAGTCTCCTTGCAACACTTCCTTAAAATTGAGGGTCAGAGCAGTTTCCATCTGATAAAAGCTCCCACAGAGCCAGGTGTTTGGACTCAAAATCCTCACATAATGCTCTCCTGAATTTCTGAGGCAAAGGCCTTTTCTCATATTCTTTTCATTTCATAAGATCATCAGTGTCTTTTCTCCAGGACAGGATGGTGCTGCTCATTGTTGGAAACCTGGTCAACTGGTCCTTGTAAGTCCTGGCATGTTGGTGCTTTGTGTATTTGTGCATGTGGGCAGCAGGATTTGGTGCTGGGACACAGGTCACCTGCAGTGATGGGGAGATGGAGCAGTGTCTGTGCAGTAATCCTGTGCTGGTGCCCTTCTGCCATGTTTTGGCAGGCAGGCTGGTCTGAGGGTGGTAGGCAGATCCATGGCATGCAGATGCAGCACTAGAAGTACAGAGAGCATCCCCTGAGCGTTTCAGCTGGGGGTGTCTCATGGCTCGTGTTTGAGGGAGCTTGTGCAGAGTGACCTGGTACTGTGCTCTGTGCTGCTGTGTTGTGCTTCCCACAGAGCTGGGAGACCTCTGGCACAGCCAAGGTGCAGGAGACCTGGCAGACACTCAGTCACAGAGCCTGTCTGAGCAGTAACTGCATGGGAGAGATCAGCTCTTGGATGAGACCTAAAATCATTGCCCCAGGCTCTTGCTTTTCACTAAAGCTGCTTCTCAGGGGCATGCCTTCTATCAAATGTACAGGTCTAGGGCCAGAATCTACGGAGTGAGGTGTGTTTGGCCATGGGGTGGAACCAATCCAGGGCCCTTGCCTGTCCACTGGGGTCTCCAGTTGCTTCAGCAGCTGACCATGGCTAAATTTCCTTGGCTGGGAGCAGAGGCAAACAGTGCATTTCCTCCAGGGAATTGGGAAGCTGTGACACTGGTGCTGTATCCTGCAGTCCTGGTGGGGGGTAGAACAGTGTGTGGCTGTAAGTTTGGGGGGATGTACCTGTTCCCAGTGAAAGAAGCTGGCTGATGTCCCTTCTATCCTCTCTCTCAGTGCTATCTTTGGGCTGGTGTATCGGCCCAGAGACTTTGCCTCCTACATACTGGGAATCTTCATCTGTAACCTGCTGCTGTATCTGGCCTTCTACATCATCATGAAGGTAACAGGAGGCAGCTGTAGCTGTCCTCGAGGCCCCTGTCTCCAAAGGGGAAGGGATGGACCTTTTCTCTGGCTGCAGTTTGGGTTCCTGTGGTGCTGCAGAGGGATGTGGGGGACCTTTGTGGGGCTCTGGATGGGCGAGGGTGTTTGGGGGGGTGGTGTTGTAGCCATTTCAGGGGTGGCTGGGCTGTATCTTTGGGGGGTGGGCAGCCCTTCACAGATGCAGATGGTACAGGTTGGTGTGTGTCCCCTGTGCATGGCTCTGTCCCCCGGGAAGGACTCAGGGTGTGTCCCTGTCTGCAGCTCCGCAGCTCTGAGAAGCTCCTGCCCATCCCCATGTTCTGCATTGTGGCCACAGCAGTGGTGTGGGCAGCTGCCCTCTACTTCTTCTTCCAGACCCTCAGCAGCTGGGAGGTAAATTTCCCTTTTACTGTTTTTCTCTCCATCTCTTTCTCATCATCTTTCCTTCCTGGTGTTTGTTTTGCACAAAAAAAAGACTCTGGAGAAGAGTCTTGGGCTGCTCATGGGGAGCAGAAAGGGTTCAGCAGACTTGTGAAGGGGGCATGGGAAACTGTGCTGAGCCAAAAATGACTGTAGCTGTGTAGAGGCTGTTTATAACCAGGTGATCTGGAGGTGACTGGTCCTTCCTAGGGGACAAAGGAGGAGCTGGGGATCTGGAAGGAAAACTGGGAAGAATCCTGACCAGTGCTGGTGGAAGACATCCCTGGAGCAGATGGCCACCTGGGGTCAACCAGGTCAACCTGCCTGGGCTTGTTAGGGCTCTTGGTGACCTGGGAGGCCATTGAATCCTGAGTGCCTGCTAACAGGGTGTCACATCCATCTCCATGGAAATGAGGGGCTTGCTGCAGTGTGGTCTGGTGGAGGCTGTGGAACTTGCACTGTGCAGGACCTCAGATGTGGAGACAGAGGGTTCCCCTTGCATGTGGGTTGTGGTCCCAGATCCATTTTGAGGACCAAGTATAATGTTGTGTTGTTTCTGGCCTGGATCCTGCTTGGAGGGTTAAGACAAGGTGATCCCTATAGGGGGTAGCAAGGGCCCAGCAGGGGTGGATCTCAGGTCCTGACCCTCTGCCTGCCTTCCTAGGAGACTCCAGCAGAGTCCCGGGAAAAGAACCGGCCGTGCATCCTGCTGGGATTCTTTGATGACCACGATGTCTGGCACTTCCTCTCTGCAGCTGCCTTGTTCTTCTCCTTCTTGGTGAGTCCTGCTGAGCCTCCCACTCTGCTGGATGGCCTCACCCTATCCTTTCACCTTGCTCTCCTCTGTCCACATGGAGCTGTGACTGCTCCAGAATTCCACAGAAGTGCCCCAACTCCTCCAGCCATCCTTCACGGTGGGATGCTCCTTGTCAGGGGGATCAGGTTTCAGGCTTTCTCCTTTACCTTATTTCTCTCCCAGTGCCTCCTGGCCTCAAATTCCCTTTGGGGCTGTGGGTCACGCAGCTGTTGAGGGGAAGCTGAGGGGCTGCTGCTGTGTCCAATGACTCATGGATTTGTGAACGCCTCCCATAAAGGCAAGGCCTGAGGGTCTGAAAGGAAGACCTCCCTGGCCAGCAAGACCTGAATCTGGCTTGCACTTTCCTCCTCAGGTCCTGCTGACCCTTGATGATGATCTGGATACGGTGCGCAGGGACAAGATCCCAGTGTTCTGAGTCCCCAGGGACAGGGGCGCAGAGGTGTCCCAAACAGCTCAGCCAAAGGCACTGGGCCAGTGGTGTCTGTGGAGAATGAGCCTGCTTCCATGGCCAGCAGCCCAGGGGGAGCAGCGGACCCTGATCCCGTGCAGGCATGAAGGGGGGCTGTGCAGCTGAGGTGGAACCAGGAGGGAAGATGATGTTACCCCTTTCCTGCCACATCCTCCAGAACAGGCTTGATCCAGAGGCCCAGGCCAGTGCACAGCCCTCTGGCTTGTGGGTGCAGTGGGTGCTGGAGCCAGTGAGTGGGGAGGAAACAGGAGGGAGGCATTGTTAGAGGCCTTTGCTTCCCTTCCTTCCTGCTGATGTGCTCCACTCCCTCTCTGGTGAGCAGGCTTGAGAAGTGCCATGCAAGTCTTCTGCACAGGGAGCTAATGCCTGCACCCTGCAGTCTGCTGCCCTCAGAGAACCCCTTCAGCAGCACAGGGAGAGCATTTGGTTCCTGTACTGCAGCAGCGAGGGAGCAAAGGACTCCAAACTGAGGTGGCAGTGGGGGGACTGTGTTTTCTTTTTTCCTCTTTTCGTTGGAGAGACTCCTTTGGTAGCTAGTGGGGAGCCATGGTACCAAGGCTGCAGCACTGGTGGGAGGTGGTGAACTAGAGCTGCCTGTGAGGGCTCTGCCAGACTCAGAGCCTCCTGCCTTGCTCTCTTGCAGCCTGTGTGTTGCTCCTGTTGAACAGCCACACCTCCCTGGCAGCTCCGGTGCTGGCACTGGGCACTGCGCCGGTCTCTGTCACAGCACCACGAGTGCTCTCCTCAAGAGACCCTGAGAGAGACCACACAGCAAAGCCACAGCCTCGTGTGGCAGCCCTTGACTCCTGCTGTGTGCCTTGCCAAAGGGGCAGGGTGGAACAGGGAGCTTTTTCCAGCAGCCTCAGGCTTTCTCCTCTCATGAGCTTGCCTTGGATGACCTTGGCAAAGCAGGTTCCCTTATGGGCTGGGAGGGTGAAGGAGATTTGGGGGAAGTTGGTGTTGAGCTCTTTAGCTGAAGATATGGACCAAATTTTCTTCTCCCATTTGTCTGAATCTGAAAAGAGTTTTTTAATGGCTTCTGCATTCTTTCCAGTTTCTTAGTTATTTAAAAAAACCAAGAATAAGGTGTGAATTATTTCAGGCCTTGCATCTAAAATGGGACCTGTTTTGCTAATTTGCAATTAAAAAGTGTTTTTTGAGGCCTGCTGTCCTTATCCTTGTCTGCCTGAGCATTTTTACTTTGGTGTATGTGAATGTAGGCAGTGATGCAAAGGTTTCATTCCACTTCTGCTTACTAAAGCAGGTGACTGTGATGTTTTACTCCAAGAGTCTGTATTTCCTTGAAGTTTTGCAGCAGCTGGTTTTTATTTTTTTCAAAGTTGGAGTTTGTCGAGATGGTCAATAAAATGGATGTTCCTGGTTCCCTGCTCTGCAGGTTGATCTAAATTCTTCTTGCTCCTGCTCTCAGCAGCAGCAGAGACAGCAGTCAGGGCAGAGGGGTGCCCAGTGGTGTCACACAGCTGCTGCCATCCTTGGAACTGTCACAGGCATTTGTGGAGCGTAGGTGTGGATGACCTGCTTGTTCTCTTAACCAAATTGCCTTTGTGAGGCTACACAGAGTAAAGAATTCTTGTTTGTCACTGTAGTCCCCTGGGCAGGGTGAGGAGAGGGCTGGAGGAGGAATGACACAAGAGGCTGCCAGCCTTTATCTTCCCAAGCAGAGCTGTGCTGCCCTGGAGGGTGTTGGGGTAGCTGTGCCAGACTGAAGGAGGATCTCTCTGCCCCCATATTTGTCCAGTTCTGGGAGCACATTTTTATATCATGTACTTTCTCCCTGTGTTTTCATAATCTGTAGTCTCAGACCTTGTTCCAAGCTTGTATTTGTTTCTAGACAGGAAGCTGGTTATCTTCTCTAAATTGAAAAGTGAGGAAAAAATAATGTTGAACAGCAGTTGCAAGGCTCGACGTAGGAGGTAGAACAGCATATGGGCTTGCTGGGCTGAGCAGAGATGAGCACAGCATGGAATGGTAAGGTGGCAGCAGGGAGGGAGAGAGAGGCTAGAGAACAGCACAGAACAAACAGAAAACCATGACAGAATTCAATTAAATACAAGGAAAGGCACCTCAAGCCTGAGAGACAGGAGGAAGCGTTCTCCCTGCTTCTCCCTGCTGCTTCTGTGCTTCCAGCTTGCTGCATCAATTTTTAAAATCTCCTCCTAGCCTAATCCCTCACAGGTTAGGAAAACTACCAGTTATGTGAGCTGCTACAGCTCCCCCTCGAGCCTCTGGACTGGCAGAAGAGCAGGGGTAATGCACGGCACGGTGAAAGAGGAAGGCAGCTCCCTCGTGTCCTGTTGCCCCTCCCCTCTGCTATGACTGAACTGTACACTGGCTGCCACTGAAGGAACAAAAGCCCCTCTGTCTCAATAGTAAACTTCAGCCTTTTCTTGAGACGTTCCCTAAAGGCAATTTCCACACCTGCAAGAATTTTGATGTTTACAAGACAGGTTTTCTGGAGCCCCTGAAAAGAATTGTTTCCTAGTAATTCTGTCAACTTCAGTATTGTGCAATCTCCCAAAAAAGCCTTGACTTACCTTGCAGGGTCTCTGTACTGCTGTCATCCAAACCACATCCTTTAGTTTCAAACTGTGACAGAACAACTGTCTTAGACCACTTTCAAACCAATGCAAGGGGACTGTGATGAGAAGCACTGTAGAAAATGAAGTTGTATCTCTAACAGTGATCGCTGTCACTGGGGCAGGGACAGCACTTGCCATGAATGTTTTAGATGCTACACCATCAGTATTTATTTCTTCTGAATTACAGTTTTATGTCTCCAGCTACTATGGTGCAATACTGTGGTATATGCTGAGAATGTACATCAGTGGGAAACTCTGACTGCAAAGCTTTTATCTTTACCTCTACTTAAGAGTGAATGGCATTGCTTTCTGTGGGGAAAGAAGCTGTACCAACAAGAACACAATATTCAAAGAGTGTTTTTCTCCTTTTTTTAATAAAATACTATCATGTTCATATCTATACAAATAATTATTACAACTATTAAACAAAGTATTACATTTAACAATAGAAATCTCAGAACTCTGAACAAGATCATGGTTTGGGATATTTACACCTGAATGCAACACATTTGTAAAAAGATGTCAAAATAAACAGAGCAAGATCTTATTTACAATTGGAAGATGATGTTCCTGTTCATTCATTATAGATTTCTACTGCAGAGTTCCTATTTTCCATTACAAAATAGTAAGGACTTTCCACTGGGACTGTATCCAAGTCATTTACAGCTGTATAAAACAGAAGCACAGCAGAATACTCTGGACTGAATATAAATAATTTACATTGTGGAGGGCAACAGCATCTTTGATTAATCTCCTGTGGCAAAATCCATACTGCTTCCCTTCTCACAGTGAGCAGGAAGGAAAAGGGTGCAACCCCCCACAAGCTCCGTTGTTTCACATTTGTGATTGCCAGAACAGCAGCACATATTGCAAACTTGGAAACCTTCTCATAAATATACTTCTGGTGAGGCAGAAAAAAAAGCTTTTAAAAAAAATTCTCAGAAAAACTGGTAGCAGCAAATAGTAAGTGGTGTCTGTGTAACCAAGCAGGGCTTGCTCACAGAGAGTATAAATTTGTATTGTCAGGACCAAAAAAACTGCTGAATTTCACCAGTTCACAGAGTAACCTTCTTTCAGTGGGAAAAAAGCCTTGGTGCTCTGAGGTTTCCAATTTACAGGTTACAGAGGCACTAGGAGATTGAAAACACCCTCACAAACCTGTGTCTGCTACCCAAGCTGGCTCATGGCAGTGGGAGAAGGGAAGAGCAGTAGGTGGTAACAGATCAGGTAAAAGCAAAGAATGGATCTCCATATAGAACTGTATCAGAAAACAAAACAAATATGACTGATCTGGTATAAACAGATTCATGCTACTCTGTTTTGCCAGGGAACGTGGGATCATTAATTAAGTGATGAGCATGAAACTTACTAGAGGAACAGCAAAAGATGACAGCTCTCAGCACACTCAGTCATCCAGAAACCGTGGGAGTTTGACTGAGTCCTTGAGCCAGGACTGCACAAGTACCTCACAAAAGGTGAAAAGACAACAGGAGACCAGGAATAATTAAAAGGCCCCTCTTCTCCAGCCATGCCCTCTGCAAGTTGCCCTGCCACATGACTCGTTTCCTGCAACAGCACTACAGACACCAACCACAGTAGCAGCAGCAGCTCAGCCTTAAAGTGCAGTAGGAAATCTGTGCAAAGTTCCAGAGGTTCAGCACCGTGCCTTTGTTTTTTCAGAGAGGTGCTCTTCCAGCTGGGCAGCAGCACAGTGACAAGCTGGAAGTATGAGCTGGAAAACCCATTCCAATAAGGCTCAGCCCCCAGCTCAAATCTCTTGAGTTCTTGTTTTCTGTAACTGTTCCTAAATGAGGTCCTTTCTCTCAAGAAAAAAAGATATATAAATATTAACACATTACTATTTTATTGCCTGCTTTCACATTAGTCTCTCTCTGCTCTTACTCTCCTAGGCTGTTTAAGGGATTAATATGGACTGCACTGATATACATGCAATCCAGCTGAAGATTATTTACTAGTGTTTGTTGAATCCCACAGCCACACAATGCCTGTCAGCTGTGGCAGTCCCACCCCAGTTAGTGCCCAACCTTTCCCTTCCACTGCTGATTTTTCTAAATTAAGCAGTACTGGGTGTTTTTCCTTCCTTCAAAGCCAATAAAAACCTCATGTAAGTAACCATCAAAAAAAGTATTATGGAAGAGAAAATGCCATTCTCAGGCTAACAAACCGCAGCTAAACCCACAAAATCTTTTCCAAGTATGTCTTGAAAAACAAAGGAACTGTTAATTGCTGGGTAGTCCTCAGAAGAAAAAGAAAATTGATGTCATTGATGCTTGCTGAAGAAAATGTATTCGCTTGTTAAATAGTTTTCATAACAAGTAAACCAGAATCATTCCATCTGCAGAAGCTCCTTTTTCCAACTGCCCTCTCCAAGCACAGATCAAGGTAAGGTGAGCCTTATCAACCTAAGTACAACAGGTTCAATGGGAGGGGAAAGGAAAACTGGAGAAAAGAAGGACTTGTAAGATGTTGCATTTGCTCCTCTTCCTGAGAGCAGAGGCTGAGGCCCTGGGGAAGGACTGAGACACTGATGTGTCAGTGCCACACACTGACCTACAAAACTAAGTGCAAGAAGCCTGGTGGGATTAGTTTACAGTGACAAGGAAAACACCAAACAATTTAATAATTAAAAACTAACAGAAATTTAACATCTATTTTCCTCTCTTTTGATGTGAAATATCCAGTCCCTCACTGTTCCTCCTAAAGGCAAAAGAGCATGAACATGAGAGAAGCTGAAACCCACAAGCTGCTCTCAGACCAGAGGACCAGGCCAGGTTCAATATTCAAAACCCATCTTGGACAATTACACCAAAAGGCTACACAACAGATCCAATTTTTCTTTAATTAAAGTTACCTAGAGGCCAGTCAGCAGTGTAGATAGCAGAATTTGGATGAATGTGTTGATAGGAGGCCCTCACAGAGAGGTCTGCCTACCTTTCTTGTCACAGCAGTCTCCTGATCTCCCACTGACACCACAGGACCATTTAGCGTCACTTACAGCATGTAAAGAGACTCACACAGAACTTCAACAGAAATTGCCATGTTTGGGGAGGGGAATTAAATTATATTTCTCCATCCTAGTCTCCTAGTCAGGTTTCAGAAAAAGGCCTGAGAAGGACAACAAGGTGCTCTGTCACAACACAATACAGTCCTCCAGAGAAAACCAAGGGTTACACAGTAAGTACTTCTCAGCCACACATTGCAAAACTATGCAGGTCCTGCAAAAGCCCAACAGTCTCTGTATGGCTGAAATGCCTGTGCTGTGATTCCCTGCTCTGCAGGCATCCTGTGAACAAGGTGGAGCTGGTTTTGGTTGTCTTTGTAAAGAGAAAGGGGGGATGTGAAAGTTACTGACAGTTACTGCCTCTTCAGAAAATTATGTGCAGTATGAAATGTATGCACATTGTACAGATGCCTCTTAAACATGCTTGAGGCATCAACCACTTTTCTTGCAAGGTTGTCTGATCACCTTCCTGGTAAAGAGATGCTTCCCAATGTGTAGTGTGAACCTCCCTTAGTGCTCCTTTGAGCCATTCCCATGTGTCCTGTCAGTGGATCCCAGGGAAAAGGGATCAGCACCTCTCCCTGCACTTCCCCTGTTGGGGAGCTGCAGAGAGAAGGAGGTTGACTGTCTATCCAGATCCATCTCCAAAGCATCTGTCAACAGCACCTCCAAGTTTGGCATCATCAGCAAACTTGCCAATGGTCTGTCCAACTCCTGTATCCAGATCAGTGATAAATACATTGGATAGAACTGGCCCTGGAACTGAGCCCAAAGCAACACTGCTGGTGACCAGATGCCAGACAGATGTAGCCCCATTCACTCTAGTCTTTGGAGCTCTGCCCTTCAGCCAGTTCTTCACCCAGCACACCATGAACTTGTTAATCCCGCAGCTGAACAGCTTGTCCAGAGGGATGCTGTGAGGGACAGTATCCAAAACATTACTAAAATACAGAAAAATTACATCCACTGCCTTCCCTTCACCCACTAGGTGGGTGACCTTGTCATAGGAGAGTATCAAATTACCTAGACAGGACTTTAACTTTGTGAACCCATGTTGCCTGTGTCTGATGTCTGCCTTATTCCTTAAACTCCTTTCAGCAGTACCAGTAATATTCACAATTTTTCCAGGAACCCAGACTCTCACAGTCTGTAGTTCCCTGTGTTCTTCCCTCATGCTCTCTCTGTAGATTGGAACAAAACTGGCTGCCTTCCTGTTAGCAGGGACCTGTCCACACTCCCAGGTCTTTGTAGATGATTGAGCGGGGTCCTGCTGGATGTCCTGCTTGCTCCTTCAGTATCCTGGGATGAATCCTACCTGGCCAATGGATCTGTGGGCATTCAAGCATTGCATAAGTGTCAAGTTTATAAGCTCTCTCCAACTTTCATAGACATCATAAAGTAGTGTAGTTTTCCCAGCAGAGGAAACTAACATGGTTTTCTGTGAATGTCTGGAATGATGAGCAGGATTAGCATCTTTATATGAAGTCCTGGAAGCCAGGGCTTAATTTTTCACTAGTTTGTCTAGAAAGCCAAACCCATTACTGCACACACAATCCCATTTAAAGAGAGCAAGAATGGGGGCAAGAATGCTTCCCTCCTCAAAGACCAGACAAGTGTGTAATGCACAGAGTGGCTGCTGCTTCAATCCCCATCCTCACCATCCAGAACCCATGGAACTGTTATGGAACTCACCTTACCACCTGAGGCAGACCCTTTGAGACCTACAGCACTACAGACACCCCTTTGGTCATGAGTCTCACGAGGGCACACCCAGACCTGCAGTTGGCTTAGTTGGTTTGAGGCTGAGAACTGACTCATTCCTAACCCCTGCATGTGGTGACTGCACTGTGGCAGAGAGAAACTGCCTTGCTGTGAACTGAAATACTCAATTACTCATAAGAAACAGAGAACTGATGCACCAATTAGATTTAGTGTCTTAAGAGAAGCTCCATCTGAATTAAACCATGATGCCAGGCAGAAAGGGACCTGGGGACACTGGTGACAGCAGCTGAACAAGAGCCAGCAACGTGCCCTGGTGGCCAAGAAGGCCAAGGACATCCTGGCCTGTACCAGGAATGGTGTGGCCAGCAGGAGCAGGGAGGTCATTCTTCCCCTGTATTCAGCACTGGTGAGGGCACACCTTGAGTGCTGTGTCCAGCTCTGGCCCCTCAGTTCAGGAAGGACATTGAGATGCTTGAGCACATCTAGAGGAGGCAGTGAGTTTGGAGAGGGACTTGGAACACAAACCCTGTGAGGAACAACTGAGGGAGGTGGGGGTGTTTAACCTGGAGAAAAGAAGGCTCAGGGGAAACCTTATGACTCTCTGCAACCTCCTGAAAGGTGACTGTAGTCAGGTGGGGGTCAGTCTCTTCTCCCAGGCACCCACTGACAGAATGAGAGGACACAGTCTCAAGCTGCGCCAGGGGAAGTTCTGGTTAGATTTCAGAAAAAAAATTCACTGAAAGATTGATGGAGCAATGGAATTGTCTGCCCAGGGAAGTGGTTGGAGTCACCATCCCTGGATATGTTTAAAGAAAGACTGGACAAGGCACTCAGTGCCATGGTTCAGTTGATGAGGAGGTGTTAGATTAGGTCATAGGCTGGACTTGATGACCTCAAAGGTTTTTTTCAACATAATTCATTCTGTGATTCCAGCCAGGATCAGAACTGTTTTACTTCACCTGCAGGAAAACACCAGACCACAGGTTACAAGAGCAGAGACATTGTGAGGACGGACTACAGACACAGCCCCATTATTTTTCATGTTAAAGTCTCCTTACTTTCCTGGATGAGTGTAAAAGGGCTTAGTAGAACCAAAGTCTGGGCAGTCACGCTGTGGAAAACTATTCTAGGTCCCTCTTTGTGGACAGGGAGGAATATCTTCCTTTCCCCCTTTTAAAGAAAAAGAAACAAACAAAATAAAAAATCCCAGGGAGCCTGCTCCTGCCCATGCCCTCACCAGGAGCTTCTGACAGGTCCCAGGAGCAACAAGATGATGCACTGGTGAATAATGCACAAACAGAGGATGACTGCATCCCAGGGAACATGAAGTTATTATGTTGTTTGAAGAATCAAACTCAGAATGGTAGTTCCAAACACACAGAAGACAAGTATTTTTGCCCTGTTAGAAGAAAAAGCACACTGCAGAGACACTAAATAAATAAAATTTACCTAATTCTTCCCTTTCCTCTAAAAGAATTAGGACCAAAATTTGTGAAAGTACTGGGGATTCAACCAGCACACACACATTCACTCCATCTCTCATGCATCTACAAACACATCATCCTTCCTCAAATCCCAATATCTTCTTATGTGTTTCACTCGATCCATCCATGTTGCTCCTTCAGCCACAATCACACAGGTTTAGATAAAAGGTGCATTCAAGTGCAGAGTACTGATATTAACTCAGACTCAATCCTATCAGCAATATCAAGTAAAAACTGTGCCCCCAGAAATCTCCACTCATTTTGTGGGATGCAACAGGCTCAGTCCTCCTCCCATGTGCTGCCTGGTACAACAAAGGGCTGTCACTCACAAAAAGCTGGTGTTAGAGCATGGGCCAAAGAAAAGTAGAGAGAAAAAAAAAAACAAAAAAACCAAACATTAGGAAGGTGCTAAACAAGGTACAAAACCCACCCTGAGGTAACTTGCAGCAATCAACAATGAAATGGCAACAAACACGGCTGCTGTCTCTGCTGACGGCACCAGGAGTCGTGAACTACACTGAAACATTGACTGAGTTCAGCAGTAACTGAAGTCACTGTTGAAACAGCAAAACAAGATTCTAAGAAACAGAAAGTCGTGGGTTAAAGAAATCTAAATTTTCTAAACCAGTATTTTTAATTGCTGACCATGGGAGCACACAGTAATTTTCACCAGGTAAAGTCAGCCTTAAGTCAAGTGTATGTGACAAGCTTGAGACAGACAAAAGCTGCACAATAAATGCCTTTTCCAATCAGCACTGGGTTAACACAGACTTGACTTGTGTTGAAGCTCCTGAAGACATTTTACAAAGCAAAAAGAGAAACCCAAACCATTACAAGCTCCTATGCAGTCTCAGGTAAACAGATCAGGAACAAACTGACACCTGCAGCACTTGTTTGCTATCTCCCATAGACATGCTCTCACTCCATGGATTACTGAGGGTGGCCCTTACCTTGGGACAACTGGACATCAAACTTGATTGTTGGAAAATCAACAACCAATATTTGCACAGCTCTCAATGTTGCATCCTTACCATTTTCCTAGTAAGTAGGCATTGCTATAGGCACTGGTGCTTTAGAGCTAGTTAGGTGGGTGGAAATACAACGTGTATTTAAATATGGAAAGTACCATATACATACATTTAGGCAAATAAACAGTGATGCTATGAATGGTCTCTCCAGGGGTGCCACTAAGATCTGCTTCCTTCTTCTTAAATATATAAACAACACATCAGACCAGAAGTCGGTCTGCCAGTTTTCATACAGCTGAGCTGCAGTCATGACCTAAAATATGGCTTATATTGTGGGCAGGGCGGTTTGAGGGCTGCTTGGAAGAATCTGAAGCAGATGTGTTTGCAATGGAAAGCAAAGGTGACATCGCTGAGCCATCTGGAGGAAGAGCTGTGGCTATTTCTGGAAACAAAGAAGTTAAGTTAAAATTAGATAAGTGAGACGTGTTGGTCATGTGCATTGGTGGCATATCTGGAAGCAAAGGAAAACTTGGCTGAGCAAAACCAACAGGCCTGGGAGGAGACAAAATGGATCCAAATCGATTGTTTAAACCTCCACCGCTCGGCTTCTCTGTGCTTGGGTTTGGAAACATTTGATTGGGAAAGTAAGGGATAGAAATGTCATTGGAGAGGGTAGGGTGGGCAGGGGAGTAAGGTGGATAGAAGGATGGCAGCGTATTCTGAGGATCAACTGGGATTAGAGCTGGTGTCCGAGTGGCACTAGGCTGAGTGACTGGTGGGATGAAAGAAGCATTAGCATTGATTGGTGGGTTCATGCCACCCTCCGGGATAAAAGGGAATCCAAAATTCTGGGAGAGAGTATGTTGGTCAGGGGCCACATTATCGTTGGACACTTGAGGGCCATCGGACATAAATCGGACAATGCTTCCTCTTTTTTCTATCGTGGACTGCTGGCGCCCAAGGATCATGCTGCCACTGGTGGACAGAGGAAGATGGGGAAGACTAGGGTCAAAGACATTTCCATGTCTCTGATTTCCCGAGCGATTCCTTTCGGGCTGACGTATTTTAGAACCTCCATTGTCTTGCAGAGGATGCCTTGAGCGCTGAGTGACCGAAGAATTTGGCTGACGAACAGAAGGCTGCCCTTGCTCGCCACTTCCATGAGAAACTGCAGGGTGAGGGTGAGTCGGCCTCACAACTCCATGCATATTGCTGGAAACGGGTGTATTCATGTGATTCTTAGTTCCATGACTGTCTGTCATCCTCATAGGGTTGGACTTCTGCACAGAGATGTTTGGGCTTGTATTGCGACCCTGAATGTCTCCTGAGGAAGAAGAACTCGAGAAAGGAATAGTCAAGGAAGTGTTCCTTGTGTTAATTGCTCCAATGGACATGTCACAGCTTTCCCTGCTCTGGCCATCACCATCCCTTCGGATGTGGACGCTCTCCCGTGCTGGGGGACAGTTGTACTCGATTGTGGAGGAGGCACCGCACTGCGTGTTCCTTTGATGTTCTGGGATTGATCTTTGGCTTCCACTGACTTGCTCTCCAAGGTGAGGGGCAAGCAAACTCTGCATGAAACTTTGGTGGCATGAGTTTTCATTTTCCCTTGATGGCAGGGTATTCCCCGTTGGAATACCCTGTAATGGCTGGTAGGGTAGTCTCTTCTGCCTCTCTATGGATGGCGCAGCATTCTGACTGATTCGGAACGCTTGTGACTGCATGCCCCGGAGGGATGACACAGAATTGCCAATTTCACTGTTTCTTGAAGCCTGCACATCGAAATTGCCCGTTGGTTGTTGATTGGGTCCAGAGGGCTTAAAGGTTTGGCAATCAGAAAGACGCTGCACATCTGAGCCAACTGTGTGGTCGACTGACAAGCGGCCCTGCATGTTATGAATTGCCAACCCTTTACTTCTAGAAACATCAAGATAGCTTCTCATTTCAAGCTGGTCAGAAACCCTAGGGCCTTGAAGAGATATCCCTATTCTCTGCTCCGAATTAGAGGGTGTCTTCCCAATGAGAGCCTCAGCAGAGTAGCTGGAAACTCTGTTTCTTTCCTGCCTGTGAGGGGTGCATGTCATATCTGATGGTCTGGTTACAATACTGGCCTGGGACACCATTTGCTGCTCTAAGCCCCTCGAGGTCATAAGTCTTTGCATCTGATTGTGCCCTGACACGTGTTCTGAAGTGGAACCTTGCTGTCTGCTACCAACATCTTGTTGCTGTTGATGCATAATATCCTGATTGATATGGCTCTGAGGGTGGTTATGGTGGTTTCTGCTTGTTCCAGGATTTTCACAGTTCTTTTCTGGCTGGGAAGCTCCAAAGTGCTGCTGCATCTGCTGCTGCATTTGTTGGTGGTGAGGATGGGGCTGACCACCTTTCTGCCGTGTTTGATCACTTCCATGGTGTTTCTGCTGTAGAGAAAGCTGTGTGGCCTGTGTTCCCTGGATGAGGTTTCGTTTCTTTTGCATCTGCACCTCCTGCTGTATTGTTCGCTGTTGGTGAACACTGTGCGGTTGAGAGTGGACTGAGTTTTCTCCGTGAGTGACGTGGTGCTGCAGCTGGTACAAGTGGTGCCTCTCTCTCAACTGCCCAGCCTGCTGCTGCTTCAAGTAAGGGTGATTACTGTGAAGGTGAGAGATGCCTTGGGCAGGGACATGTTGAATTGGCTGCAAGTGCTGCCCTGCCTGGCCTGGCTGCTCTGAGAGCGGTGGCTGAGAACCGCACTGAACTTCAGTCTGTCTCAAAGCCGGCGTTACGAAATTGCTGTTGGGTGGGAATAACCTACTGAGGCCATCAGCGTGCCCTTGATTGCTCACTGGTGCCACAGAATTGGATGAATTAGGAGGAATCTGACTAACCAGCATCTGTGTTTGATCAGCAATACCCTCTGGGGTTCGGTTCATCAGCGCCATCCCCTCAAGCCTTATAGGTGCTGTCTGGCACTGCTTTTGCCTCTTTGCAGTGGAAAGCAGGAGGTCATCCTGAACAGCCCTCTTGGCAGAGTCTTTGCGACCTTCATGGCTTTGCTGCTTTAAGTGTGGTTCCTGCTGGGGAAGCTGCATGGTGCTTGCCCTGATAGCATTCAGCTGTTCCTGAGCATATTCACTCATTAGAGCAGGTCCCGGAGACGGATTGATGTATGTACTGGATGGAAGGGACAGGCTGACAGTTGCAGGGACACTTGCAGGCTCTGAAGACTGGGATAAACCCGAGCAGCTCACCAGGGGATGGACAATGTGGCTCTGGTGTATCAGATTATTCACACTTAGACTGGTTATGCTGGGTGTCTGGGAAGTGGAAATCTGCAAAGGAGTGTTTGATGTTTCCACACCTCCTACAGAGCAGCTTGGCTTCTCAACCTGCCTGTCAACATTTGTCTGTACGGTTTCACGAGCACTGAATTTGTTCGGTGCCGCTTCCAGCGGCCCTGCGTTGTTTTCTTTCGCTGACTGAGGTTTAAAAGGCTGTTGCTCTCTCTCCAAAGGTGAAACCTCAGGCTTAGAGATGACATCCCTTGTGTTAACCTGTATTCCCCCTCCACCTTTCTCAAGGCTTTCCTGGTCAAAAATTGCTCTCGCTGCAAGAGCTACAATGTCCGTCTGTTCTGAAAATGTGCAGCTGTTACAGGTACTGGTTGAGCTGCTGCTTGTGACATCTTCTCTGGTGGTATCTGGCAGCATAGATGCAACTGAGAAGCCTCGACTGCTGCCAGAGCTGGTTGACATGGGGGAGTCTGCCTGCCTGCTAGTGATAAGGGAAGCACTGACTACTTCCTGATCAGAGATGCAGGAGTGAGGCTGGGAGAGAGTGTCGCTTTCCGTGTTCATCAGCAAGAGTTCTTGCTTCTCAGGCAAATCAACATTTGATTCTGCTGATTTAGAGTTTTCCATAGGAAAATCAGAATGCTCCCCCTGAACAGTAAATGAAGAGGTTTTTTCCACAGCTGTTCTTTCTTTTGTGAGATCAGACAGCATTTTTGTTAGACCCTGTCCTTCTAACAAGTCCGGATCTTGCATTACCACTGAGGAATCCTGCGCAACGTTGCAGGACTCCGAAATCATTCCTGCCTTAGAAGTATGACCTGCTGTGTTGCTCTGTACTGCTGAAGTCCCATTTGCAACCTGCAAATGTGTCACCTGTGCTTCTTTACGAGAGGATGTTAAGGTGCCGGGGGGTTCACAGGGTTTGAGAGACTCTGACGAGACAGAGGCAGTGGGTGGATGGCTCTGAGGTCCCTGGGCCTGCTGGCGAGGGGCAGCATCTTTGGCCGGCGGCGGAGTGAGCAGCAGCTGCTCTGACACTACAGGCTCCAGCGGTGAGGAAGCAGGCACCTCTGCCGAGCTCTGCTCTGGAGCAGAGGGGGTTTTCACTGCCTGTTCGGAGCTCGCAGTCTCTTTGGAAGGAGAGTCAGAAACGTTGACCCCGCTCGGTGCAGCCGCACTGCCTGCCTGTGATGTGGTTACAGCCTGTGACGCTGCTGGGGCGTTCTCCGGCGGCCCTTCGCCATTTGAAGGCTTTGCCACCGTTTCCACAGGAGCACAGTCCACCTTCCCTACATCTTTGCAAGGAACTGCTGGGCAGGACACTTTATTGTTGACTGCTTGGTGTTTCTTTGTGCTTGGCTTTTTGTTTGTCCTTTTTGATTTTGCAGCAGATGGCAAGCCAGCAGCCGCTTTTTGAGGGGAAGCATTTACGGAGTTAGATGCACTGGTTAATACCGAAACCTCTGCAGGCACTGAAGATGCCACAGAAGTTGGCAATGACACACAGCTGACTGTGGCAATCTGGTTATTGACAGTTGCAGGATTGGTGGGGTGGCTGAGAGACAAGTGCAAGCAGCTCTGTCCAGCCATTTGCGATATGCTTTGATTGAGGTTAGCTAAAGCACCAAATGTATTGAGGGCAACATTGGTATTTGGATCCTCGCTGGTGGTGGGCTGAATAATTTGCATAGGGGCTTGGTTTGAAGCTCCAGATGAAGACATCACAGGCTGCAATGCAAAAAGCTGCCCATTTAATGAGATAGTCTGAGGGTGCTGTTGATTGGACATTGTCACTGAAAATGTCTGCGTGGAGCTAGAAGATGGCAAGGAAGATGGCCTTGGTAAGATATGGACAAGGTGTTTCCCTCCAAAAGTCTGTGGAAGAGAGGCATTTTGCATGGAGCCACTGCAGTTGGCGACTGCAGTCGGCCCATTCACGGGAACTCTTACAGAAGCAGAAGGCTGAGCAGAGAGGAGGGGAAGAGGATTCTGATTAGCAGCTTGTATAATTACAATTTGCTGACTAACATTTTGGCTGGGAACTTCCGCTCTCACAATGGGCGGGCACGGAGCAGGGTTTGGAGGCTGGAGAATGATGACATTCTGATTAGCTGGTGCTCCTGTCACAGCTGAGGCAACTGGTTGAGCCATCTGAATCACCTGCATAGCTGAGTTTAATGGAAGGATATTTCCTGCAGCCTGAGCTTTAACCTGTGGCTGGCTGATTAAAGGCTGTATAGGTACGGGTGGGCATGAGGGCAAGGTAACTACAATCTGTTCAGCTGCCTGGCCATCTCCAGGCAGAGAAGCATGCAAACTGATACTTGTAGTCAAAGGCCTGCTGTGGGCAGACGACACAGTTCCAGCACCATTGACTGGCTCGTTGAGGAGGGCAGTCATTATCCCAGATGGTGTCTGGCTCAGCGGCTGAACAGTGTTTCCTGCCAGCTGCAAAGTCGTCCACGTGGTCTGTGTGTTCCCAGCTGAAGGCATCCGGGTAAGGCTACTCATGTTTTTCAAGTCTGAAGTGCCAACACCTGAAGAGCCTGAAAAAGACCAGCAGTTCTCCAGGGGGCTGGCAGCCAGAGTGCTTATTGCTGTCACAGCCTTAACTCCTTCTGCTGCAGATGTCGCAGGCATCCCAGCGCTGCTGACCACATCCGTACTTTTGAGGACATTTGCAGAAGAGCAGCTCTCTGCAGTAGACAGTCTCACAGGTGGCACACAAGCTGTGTCCGTGGTTGAAATGGCACAGCTCTCCTGGAGGTCACTCCTGGAATTGTGTGTGTTTGAGCAAGTTGCATTCACCTGCTGAACTTGGGAGGCTTCCACTGAGGCACTGGAAGGAAGGCTGGTTCCCTGCGGGAGTGTTTTCTTTGTTGATTTAGTGCCCTCTTCATCATTTTTACTTTTGGGGGGATTTTGCTCATTCTGTGTTGCATTGCTAGAAGAACACTGGAGTTCCTGTTCTGCTGCAGGTCCAGGTGTCCTCTGTGAGCTGGCAGGAGCAGTGGTGGGCACACCTCGCTCGTTCTCCGGGGTGGAGAGCTCAAGAACATTCCCTGCTGGAGCTGTCTGAGCGGATGCCAGGGGAGAAACTGTAGGTTGTGACCATGGCTTATTTTCTGTGGGATAAATACCAGCAATTGTCACAGGAGTCACTAGGTTGCAAGTTCTCTGAACTGGCACAACATTGGCTGTTTGCTTTTGCAAATTATGACCAACATTAAACGTTATTCCCTGCACAGATGCTCCCTGGTTATTTCCATTGGGTTGAGTCCCATTTGAATAGACAATGATGTTCTTTTGAACCTGATCACTGGGAATAACAACTGAGACCTTGGCATTTTTGAGGTTTCCTTTCCAGTGGATTGTAGGGTCATCATACAAGCAAATATCATTTGCTTTCAGCAGCTCGATGTATCTCCCGTTTTCCTTTTGCAGTTCGTCCAACTGTTTCCGGAGTTTTTTTATCTCTTCAGCTACAAAAAGTGAGAGCACTCCATTACATCAGCACCAGAGCAAATAATGAAATAATGTTACCATATGATTTAGAGAGTAAACACTGTGTAGTAATCAAATAATTTGTAGAAATAAATTGAATAAATTGTTAGTAATGTATGTTCTTCTCAAAGGGTTAGCACAACCTATGTGGTCTTATCCTAATAAGTCTCTCTACTGAACAGGAAAGTGAATGAATTTCAAAGACTATTCCATTACCAATAGCAGGATATATCAAAATTACTTAGGAAAAAAAACATTAGGACTAACTCAGATGAAATTGAATTAATCAAAATTGTTTAATTCCTGAAGGAAAGCATATTAATATTTTTCTTTTCCCTGCTCTTTTGCAAACACCAAAACTGTTTTAATTGATAATCTTACAGCTTTCCAGAAGAATTAAGTTTCATTACATCTAAAAATTACAGGCAAAATGAAATACAAAGCACTCATGTAAAGCCACAAAAACTGTCAGTGCTCTTGGGAGATGTCTCACCAAACTGGGCAATCACAATAAAGCAGAAATAAAAATCACAAACCACAACATTAGCTCTGAGATTATTTCTGTCATACCTACATCACTGTAATTTTACACATCTATTCAAGTAAATTTTATATGATACATTATATTTTTATAAAATGAGCTGTTATAACTTTTACAGCTTTTCAAAGGAAAAAGAAAAAAGCTTTATGAATGAAGAAAACTTAATCTTTTTGATGAAAAGAAAATCTAATTGAAGTTTGTCAGAAATCATTCTGGTCACTACAGTAGAATAAACTGGGGCAGAATTTACCAGATGATGCCACATCACCTATAAGCTCTGTAATTACTTTAAATGATAATGCAATTGCTTCATAATCTCATAGCTGAGAACAGAACACTCACTTGGGCATTTTGTTGGCTTTTTGTTTCAAGATATTCTAAGCAGCTGTATTTTTCCTGTATGTGCATAATTTCTTGGGATTCTTGTTTGTGGTTCCAGGCTTTGTAGTTAGTCAGTACAGAGACACAGCAGAAGTGAGGGACAGAAACTCCAGAGCCCCCAGCAGCATCTGTACTCACCCTGCTCATTGTTCCCTCCATTTAACAGAAGTTCATCATTCTGTCTTTTCATTTCTGTTATATACTTAAAGGCCTGATCCAGGATCATGTTCTTGCTCTGTAAAAGAAAACCCACATATAAAATTAGCAGAAAGGCCTAGAATTTGTAAATCCATTAGCGATGAGGCTGCACTTACTCCAAGAGGTCTTTACTTCAAAAATATGCTCTGAATATCACTGGGTAGGGTTTGTTTTCTTTTGGTTTGGGTTAGGTTTTTTGGAGGTTGTTTTTTGGTTTGGTTGCCTTTGTAAGACGAAACTACAGGTTTTGTGAGTGATATTGACCCTAAAATGCCGTGACATTTTACAGAATAACATTGTCAGCGCTGAAGCTGACACTTTCTGATGCCCAGAGCTAGGTAACTACGGACACAGATCCTGAACAGCCAGCATCCTTTCTTGCTGATCAGCCTTAAATTCATGTTGACTAATAAACATACACATCACATGAAATTTCCAGGATACTGCCTTGTAAATATTTTATTAGAAAGGAAAAAGACATGGAACAACTATCCAGGGAGATATATGTATAATTTTGAAAGTAGTATGCTAGGGAATATGGGAAGAGAAAATAACCCATCCACAATCATCTTTTTATGAAATGATGCTTATTCTGCTTGCAAAACCTTTGTTCATATCTTAATTTCTTCTACTGTTCAGCAGGAACAGTCTCTGCTGAGGATTCCTCTATCTTGAAAAAGATGCTTCTGTGCACCAACCTCAGAGCCTTTGCCTTGCTTCATCTTTTGCAAGGAGAGTGTCTTAAATTACTATTATTAAAATTTCAGTTTCTGAATTGCTTTCAAGCCACTATATGAAGGATGACAAAAATAAGCAGTCGGCTGCAACACTTTCAGATAAAATGCTCAAAATCTGTGTAACTACATTCATGTGACCCTGCACTTCCAAATAGGAATTCTATTACAAGTAGTTTTTAAAATACTAATAACTAGTGGTATTTTTGAGTATATCAATTCAGACAGTTTTGCCTTCTTGCTAATACAAATAGTAAAATAATTATACTTCTACAGACAAAGAAACATTTGAAAACTTGACAGGAAACATGTATGCACCTCTGGATGGACACTCACCTGCTTAAGTGCTGGAGAGCAGGGAATGAGTTCTCCAATTCTGTTTATCCCAGCATTAATCTTCTTCTTTCGATGTCTCTCCACTAAGCAAAAATAATATGTACTGTGTCATCTGGTTGGGCAAGTCAGCACAACAGCAGCACAACTAGGACAATGTAATGGCTCATAAATACATTATTTCATTACACACTGGAACCTGGAGTAACTTGAGTGAGGAAAGAAGTTCTTCTAAAGTAAACCTCAGTTACCAAATTAATACTTAGTGGAATCAAAGAGCCATAACATAAATAGCTATACCTTTAAAATGTGGGGATATTTTGGACCCCTTCATGAAAAAGTAAAGCTCCTACAAGTCAAAATTCAGGTTTTGAAACTGCTTTCTAACACAGTTTTATGACATTCTCTTCATAAGTCTGATTAAACTTAGGCATACAGAAAGCAAATGGACAAAGATTATGTAAAGAATCTGTTTCAGATTTGGGAAGCAAACCTATGCCTCTTAAATTCTAATATCAGATTTAGCACCAAAAGAGAACTAATGTAGATTTTATCAGTCTTCAGGCTTAATTTTAAATTTACATTAACAGAGCAGGCAGCCAACACTAAACATAGCTGAAGCTCTAGGTATATGGACTATCAGTTACTCTTTTCTATGTCCAAAGGTTTAACTGTTCCATTAGGTCTAACTGACTGGGAGTAAAGAAAATATTGAATGGAGAGTAGTTCCAGTGAATTCACCTATTTTGGAGAAGGTCAGAAAATGCTTCACTTATAGTCTTCTAGTGATAGCATTTACCTCTTCAGTAGGTCTGAATATTGGCAGAAACACTAAGTCTAGGAGTGCAAATACCTCCGGGCATGTTTTTTACAGACAGTGTCTCTGTGTTCCATTCACTACAGTCAGCTTCTTTCATATATTGTTAACTCTCATGTAGCTATTTTTTTTTTAACTGAAATATTTTCATGTTCTACACAAACTTAAAACTATTAGATGTCTTTTTTCAAAAAAATGGAAGAAGTTCTGACATGGCTTTGTCAGGATTCAAACCATTGTGTTGTTTGTTCATGGTGCTAAATGAACCTTTTGATTTATGCAGTTGCTCTGCTTTTGGTGGCACACAGAAACAAACTGTGACCTGCAGGTAAACTACTCTTTTGTTTTGGTAATATTTGCAACACTCCTCAGCTTTTCCAGATATTAATTACTAAGAAAGTATAAGCTTGGAAGGAGCTGGTCCCCACATGCTGCAGAGTTCAGCACAGGTGATAAAGATTTTGGAAAGATATCAACAAATGAAACAGGAACTGGGAATTCCAATGAGGTCAGCAATCTTAGAAGTAAACTTGATAAGACTGTTTCCTGATTTTTCTCAATTCTTAAGAAAGTGGCCACACCCTGAGCACACTCAAGAAGCACAACACTGCACAGGCTTCACATGGAAAATGTTCAGTGGTTTTTCCAGCTGAGTTTGTGAAGACCATGTGATAGTGCTGGTCAGCAAAAGAAGAACTGCAATCAATTTCTTTGGATAAACCAGGCCAAAGCCTGCCAGACTCTTCCCCAGTCCATCTTTCTGTTCCTGCTTGTAGAAGATGCCATTGGTGCTAGACACTGACTGGGTGCTGCCCAAAGGATGCGATTCTTGTAACATAGAGTCAACATTTGCACAGAATTTCTGGGGTGCCAACATCCAACTGGGTGCCTTAGGAATAGGCTAGAGGAATATTCTAATCCAGGGAACTTCTAAAGCTCTCAGGCAGGACACCTGTCTCTGTTTTGACAGAGGTGGATATTAGTTGCATGTGAATGCCTGTGCAGTTGTTTTCCTTTGGAATTGAACAGAGCTGAAATTATTTACTTTTTAATTTGCTAGCTTTGGAAAGGCAAGGGCACCGTGCTCCTTCATACTTTAACTTTGTACTGTGGAAAACAGCAAACTAGAAACAATATGCACAGATATTTTTCACAAGGACACAGAAAAGTGTTTGATAGGGTGAGGCTTTTTCAGTGTATTAAACTCCTGTGGAGGAACCTTCTCCATGCAAAGTACGTTTTACTTCTCCAAAGTATCTGTGCTTATTTCCAGACCAAATGGAAAGCAAAGCATGATGTTCCTACCTGCATTATGTGTCTCACGGTTTTTCTTTCTGTGAAACATAAAGGGAAAAGACTCATGTGAAACTGAAGGTTAAAGATCTGCAGACAAATAAATTCTTCTTTTATTATTTCTATTACAGCTAAAAATACTCCATATTATAGTCCACTCTGTGAACTAGAACAGCAGAAGTCACAATCAGATGTTCTTAGACATTGGTATTAAACAGTTTCTAACAAAAATTCATTCCTGTTCAGACTTAAATCAATTGCAATATAACAAGGCACAGTGTAATATTCCACTTGATTATTGGTACATATAGTGGAGAGCTGGGTTTTTATGCTCCTGTTACACTATGCAGTATTCAAAAAGGCCAAAGATTAAAAAAAAACCCTAGTTTTGCTTCTGAGGAGCAAGACAGTCAAGTATTTGTGCGAAATGTTACTTTTACATTCACTGGATCACCAAAACAGGAGAAAACTTTACCATGCAAGTTGATTTTCCAGCCACATTGCCTTCAAACATCATAGCTTCTGGTGTCAAAGAGGCTTCCTTTGTGAGAGAAACCAGAAATACTGATCCTCTGCAGCTGCTGTTTTTTACTGTCTCAAAATTCTGAACAGGTGTGATCTGGGCATGTGAGGGTTGTGTTTGGTTTCAGGTGTTCACCTGGGACTACTGGACTGATGGCAACAATCATTGTGCAATGCCCCAAACTGCATTACTGGCAGTCAATGAATTTCAAGTATATACTCTACATATATAAATAAGATGTACTATACACATGCACTAAGACAATACTTCCAGAAAGTATAGTAAAGCAAAGCATGTATTTTCTGGAAAAAGCAAAATTCCAGAAAAAAACAATTTCAAAAAACTTCTGTCCAGCAGCACACTCTCAGTCTAGATGTCTGCTAGGGTATGCAAAAAGCAGACTAGCATCTTCTGCTTTCCTTTTAATCTGTTAGAAAACAGTCCAGATGTAACAAGGAATCGGAGGTAAGAATGCATGATAGGTGTGGAAGAGGTGTGATTAGTATGAGGCACAGTATATCCTTTATGCTTTGAGTTGATCCTTATTTCTGGTAACTCACTAAAGATAGTGTGCACATAGAGTAACTTAGACAAGGATTAGGAGACAGGAATGTTAATGTTAGAGGTCAGACCCAGAAACATCTGCTAAGAAATAATGCTTAAAAATGGTCATTATACTACATATGCGCAAGAATATAAGGACTGGAGAGACTCAGCTGTCTTTTGGTTGACATTACCATTACAGATCACAAAATACTCTATTAGTCAGGTAAGAAAGAGTCGTGAAATCTGCAAAGGCTGAAAAACTTTCTATAGGACAAATCAGTGTTCCCTCTGAGCTTTTCTTGATCATAAATCATATCCTACATGGTTACCTAGTATAAGATGAATGCTGCATTTCACTAAGGACTGAAGAACTCCCCTACCTATCAGGTATTAGATCACCCATGTTAATACAAACAAACAAAACACTGGAAAAGTTCTAGTGAGTGCTGAGTAATTTTGTTACAAATTTTGGTCACAGTGCTGTTGTACAACCCCAAGGTCTACTTTGAATTTCAGCAGAGATTTGAGCTGTAAGATCCAGATTCCACTGGGAGTTGATGAAGAGATCTAAATTACCCTGTGAAAATTACTACAGTTACCCCCTGATATCTACAAGGAGCCTGCACAGAAATAGAGACTGTGCTCTAACCAAGGCAGCGACACAGTTTTACACACATCAGAATAGTCAGTGAAGTAACTAAAGATTTTCTTTTACCTAAGTGAACCCCGGCAGAGACATCTTTACCAAATAGTTTGGCAGAGACAGGGCAAGAGAGAAACTTTTGGATCAACCCTGATGAACACACAGAACTTCTCATCCATACCCTTACTGTCAAACTTTTAGCTAGAAACTTCATAACTGCAACATGACAGCAGACCATGGAAGTACAAAATAGTCATTTTCCCACAGAAACTCACCGATGTTGCTTCTTAGTAGGTGTCTCATTCTCTGTCATCTCTGGCATGGTTTCGGAGAAGAGAGCCTGAAAAATCATGGAAGGAATTAACAACTCCTGCACTTTTCTGAATTCTTAGCTCACGACATTTACATGGCTTTGCCTTGGACCACGAGGACAGGACCCTACTACAGTGCAGGCACAAGTCCATCCCCTTGACTCAGAGCAGTTGATTTTGTGACATTAAAAATTAAGCATGTGACCTATCAGGATATTTTGCAAAACCTGTCTGTAATGAACTGGTTTCCATTTCCTTGATTACTTTAAATACAAAAACTATTATAATCCCAACCACTTTAAGCAAACAAGAAGAGAAGAGTTTATGACTGCTTTTCAAATGGGAGGAGGAACAGCTGAATTCTCTCTTACCAGCTCTTTCTCACTGAATCTGCACTCAATTCCCAGTTTGAAATAAAGCATGGATGCCAAGCAAAGAACAAGCTACAATGAGGACATTTCATTAACTACAAATTTAGAGTGCTCTTAATGTAGCAGAATACAAAATTTACTTGCTATTAAATTACTGTACAGATTAAAACAACCCAAAATGACACCCCTACATTCTCAGATATTCAGTTAAAATTAAAGTTATGAAATGAAGTTATTCACAACAGCCTAATAAATTGCACCTAACTTGTCCTCATCTTGAGCAGATTGGTAGCCTGTATTTAGACAAAAAAAAAAAATCATAAAATACACAAAAGATGAGAATAAGTCAATGATGGTTGAACACCTATCTACCAGAGAAATGAATTTTAAGAGAGCAAGTGACATAAGTATACTGTAGATGACAACAGGAAAAGATAGATGTGGTTTTTGGTATGTCTGAGCTCCGTATTTACTGTCACAGTTCCGTTCACTCTCTCATCAACCAACCTGTTATTGCAACTCTTCCCATGGGCCCTCAAAACTCCTTGTGGCTTCACCTTTCCCTGGCTCCTCCTGGAAAGTTCACTGGCTTCTTTTAACAGACTTCATGTCTTTTGTTTGGACTGCAAGGAAGTGGGGGTGGTTCATACTGTAACTTTAAACACAGAGCAGTTCTTAATGTAAACTGACTCTACCACTACTGGCACTGACATCAAAAACAAACCCCCAAAATAACATCCTTACAAACTAGAAAGCCAGACAGCTATGGAGCTCCCAAAGCACTGAAGCATACACTTCACCAAGTGCTCTGTGCACACACCTGTGTGCATTTGTGTGTCAAACTAACAGAAATAATCTGTATTGTACCAGAACTGAATTCAGATATTGCTTTTCAGCATTTATACTCTAGAAGTTAATTGAATGTAGTGCATTCAGTAAAGATCAGAGGAGGAGAAACCTTAGGGCTGGTGCTGTTTACCACTCTAATCTTGAAGTATTTTCTCTATTCCAGGGAGGACTTGGGAGATGTTGGCAAACCACAACATAAAGCAAACAAGAAACAACCTAAGAATAGATCCAACTCAGGGAACTCAAAGTGCCTGAAGATTTCAGGAACATAATTCAACTCCACCTACACAACAGTGTTCACACCATCACAGAACTGGACACAATCCTCTCTAAGTCGAGTTACAGCATTCCATTGCCTCACAGGCTGTTAAACACAGCCCACCTAAGCAGAGCCACCACAGCCCTCTCCAGCCCAGCAATGGGAGCACATCACCTTCTATTTATATCCCTCCACAGACTTTGCTTTCTCCGTGCTCACTGACCATCCCCTGCATAAATTATGAAAACACTTGACAGAGTTAACAGACAGAAAACACCTGACAGAGTCTTTTACTGTGGGAGAAAGCAGTGGTGCAACTTCAGGACTTCCATGCACGCTCTTATAAGTTGTGGTATCTCATCTTAAAACAAAAATTTCTTCTCCCTTGAATCCAATTCGTTTACTTCACTAAAAAATTTATTTGAATTTATATATAGTAAGATTAATCCAGTTGTTACTCCAGGTTGTCCAAGTTAGTGAAAACTCACAATACTGAAAGCCAGGAAAGCCAGTTTCCCACCCAAGGCAGCTATAACTCATCCCTCCTGTGTACAGCTGGTGATGGTCAGTAGTACTTCCTCACTGATTCTAGCTGCATTCACTGTACCAGGTGATGCTGAAGGGGTTGGCTGGGAGACTTTAGCAGGTAAGTGATTCTGATCATAAAAAAAAAAAAAAAA
>VWYP01017990.1:65966-77606 GCA_013400435.1 Pycnonotus jocosus | reverse complement strand
AAAAAAAATCCTGGTTAGAGCCCAGTCGTCTTGGATGCTGTTGGCAACCAGAGATGTTCAGGTGTACACAGAGTGACTGAGGCCAGCACATCTCCTGAGTGTGCAGACTTTCCAGAGTGCCAAAGCAGCCCAGCAGAACCTCTATCCATTAAGGCTACCAGCAGAGACAGGAGAAGCAGAGCAGCTGCCTGGTGACACTACACTCATACATCCATCACTGAGGCAGCAACTCGTGCAGCAGGTGAAATAACTCCTCAAGGGGGCAAAGAGGTCATTTAATTTAGTGTACAGTAATTTAGTACAGTACTGTTTCTGTTCAGTGAGGATGTCAGCACTCGGGCATAGTGCTGGTAAAGCAAAGCTCTCAAACATGCTTAGTAAAAGGAAGATGCTGGATTGTATCGTGTGGCAGTCACACACCCCGTTTTTTCTTGATTTCTGCAACACTTACAAAGACAAGACCGTGATGTGTCTGTTATTGGGCATTATGAGACCATAGCAAATATGCTAGAAGTCAGAGCAAAAAGATAAATCAGGTCTTAGTTTTGGTGAACTTCGCAATGTATTCACCAAGAAACTGTATCTTTTTAACCTTGCAAATTTATACAGCTTGAGAACCACCAAAGGACTATTTCTGTATTGCAGTGTATTTAAGACAGACAGCATTAATGTGGATTTAGATGGCCAGCTACCATGCAGGGCTACAGATAAAGCACAACTGTGTGAAGATAGGGGTGTAAAAAAGCACCCACCCACAAATCCCCTTCCCCAGAAGAGACACAGCTGCTCTGACTCCAGCTGCACAGTCCAGAACACACAATCCCATCCTCCCCCTGCCCTCAGTCAGAGCACCCACTTCTTGAGTTCTCCATACTCCTATATTTTGGCCTCTTCTGTGTCCATTTAGCAAAGTTCATTTTCTTAACAGCAGCCATCCCTATCTCCCAAAGTCATGCTATATACAATATTCCAATTTCTTCAACATTCCTTATTTCTTCATGCTGAGCAGATGCCGAAATGATTCAGCAATTCATTGCATAGAGCATTCTGGAAGACAGATAGACAAAGCCCTAGGGAAAACTTGTGCTGTAATTTATTAAAACAGTTCCTAACAATTTTTTTGATCCTCAAAAAGAACAGAAAATCTTTACTGCATGTCAAAGACCCCACTTCTTTCTTCTTCTGCCCTTTTTCTAAAATTATGTCAGTAAGCTTTTTCCAAGCAATGCTGTTCCCTGCATATTTCAAGCCATTTGCTGCCACACTGAGTGTATAAGCCTCACAAATGTAAATTTAAAGTCTGTACTTGATATGCTTCAGTTCCACTGGGATCTGCAGCCCATTTCATATAGCAGACATAGCACAGGAATGCTGTGATTGTTACCCTTATTTCACTTTACTGTGGAATTACTTCAAGTGAAGTTGATCAGTTTACCACTCAACCAATGCTCTCACTTTCGTGGTGCCAATAAGAAAAAGCAAGGCTGTGCACTATCTAATTAACCAGTTAGTTTATTTTGAGCTCCACTGAAAAGAGGTGGTTAAATTTGTTAAACAACACTTGTATAAAACTCTGGGCTTTTTACTTATAGATTGTACCATAAGAAATACGGTGAACTGAAATTGTTTTTTCCTGTTCTTATTCTGTAAGGACAGAAACCTTTGCATTTTACTTGATACTCCACGGAACAGCTCAAGCTGGCAATACCAGGGAGGAGGATTTCTTAAGGGCTGCTGAAAATATGGGCTTTGTGATTTAAAAAGGAAATACAAATACTGCCTAGGTGGAGATTTCTGAGGGCTGATGGAAGTTTACACTGTCTCCATTTCTCCCCCTCAGTTGTTGTATGACCAGAGCTTTGACAGTGGGTTTCCCTTTACTTCTTCCGCCTCAGGTATTGCTTCTTCATGGCAAGATCCTTTCACAGACTCCCTAAAGCAGAAGACATGTACTTGCCTCATAAGCTCAGAGACAAATGTATTTGAAGTTCACTCATGAAATATGCTCACTTAACTCAGCTTGGCTGCAGAGAAAACGTAGCAAAATCCAAATTCTTAAAACAGATGAAAAAGCAACAACTCATCATTTATATCTATTTAGTACCAAGCTTCCCTCAAGCTTTATGTAGTTAACAGCTTTCACAATGTCAACCTAAAATACTGGTTTTAATTTAAACACAATGTCATCCTCAGAAATTAAAGGATACTTTGTGTTCTGAAGATTTAAGTTTAACATCATTTAATCTCTTCTATAGTTCTGAAACACAGGGTATAAAACTTAAAACTTATTTAAACATGTTCTTGTCTACCACTCATCTTTCCAGGTATTATTCAGCAAATTTTATGAAATCTCTTCTTCAAAACATGTACCCAGCAAATATAAGAAAAAGTTAATTTAGATTATTTTATTTGGCATTATTTTTTCACTCCTTATTTAGGAATTGCTCCCAAACTTAATATTAATTTTAAAAAAGAAAATAATTATTCCAATCTTTATCTTTGGCTGTACAAGACAATCTTCCTCAAATTAGTAAAGCCATTCCATTCTTCTGCATCAGGCAGAATCGTTTCTATATGCAACTACACATATTCTGCAAACCCACCAGCAGTCCAAATCTTTCTTCCTCTTAATAACTCTCAGCAAGCTTATGCTGTTAACACTGCTGCAATCTCACAGTTCTTACTGGTTTTGTATATACCTCACGTAATTACCCTTAATGTAAAGCTAAGATCAATTCCAAGGCATAGATAAGAACCACTCAAATGCTTTTTCCTGAGACAGAGTGTTTTCTTCATCCAAGCAAGTGCTGGAGCTCACTTCTCCAATCTTCCATGCACATTTTAGAACAAGGCTAGCTTTAATCAGGGATTTAATCCAAGCTTTTAATGACAAGCAAGGTGCCCTTGAATCAAGAGACAATTTACTGCCCTTTCTTTTCTCCCCCTTGGAATGGTTCTATTCTAATTTTGCATTTACCTAATAAAATGACTGCAGGAAACATAAATCAAAGCTTTATTTTGTGACTGTTACCTGTGTGTATTAACTGCTGTGGCCTATCAAAGCAACCTGGTAAGACTATCATATAGGAAAATGAAAAAGGCTATTGTTCCTGATAGGAGGAAAAAAATTGATCAGTTTGGTTTCAGAAGAAATTGAGATTTCCCTGTGTCCCTTAATCCACTCTCTCACAACAGCTGGGCCCAGTGACTGACCTAACTGCAGTCTCTCAAAGAGATGAAGTTCCCAGATGTTTACAAAAGCCTGGGAGTGAGCAGAGGAGGAGGAGTGAGGTCAGGTGAGGGACTGGACACGGCTGGGTCTGTGCCCAGCTCTGCAGCACAGATGTGCTGGCTGATCAGCTGGCTCAGAGTGGGCACTGCCACCTTGTGCTGAGGAAGATATTCCTGATGCAAACCAGCTGAGAGTTTCCCAGGCCAACCAAACTGTTCCCAGAGCTTCTGCAAAAGTTAAGAAAATAAAACCAAAGCAAATAAGCTAAAACTTTTTCTTGTTTTTAAAGGTGCTTGCAAATAACAGAAAGAAAACTTTATTGCTTTTAGATATTTCTACTCTGCCTCTTCTGTTTGTATTATCTAAACTCAAATACATTCGCATTTTTCCTCCTGCTGACTTAAAGCAATAAAGTTTTAGTAAGAGTCTTATATAAGAACACAGAGAACTAGAGAGAAACTAGAAATAAAATGTTTGGGGTTTTTCTGTAATAGCATTGGAGGAAGAGAAAGGGTAATTACTCAAGTGATATTCCTTCATATCTACATTATTTTTGTTTTCATTTGTAATTTTCAAAATATCAATGGCAAATGCACCGATCATTTAGTAACATGCAGTTTCAGGACAGCATAGGTGTAGGGTCATTCTGAGAAATCCTGACCAGATCTGCTTAAGAAAAATTCATAAGAAAAAACCCCCAAAACCCAAACCAAACAAACCCACGAAAAACCTTTCCTGTTAATCACTAGAAGATCCACCTCTCATATTTATTCTTCTTTGTCTACTGTTGTTCCCTACCAAGTCTACCCAAGTATAGCATCATTTCTTTTTACACCTTAGAAGAGGGACAGAGAGAGCACTCATGTCCACAGAACCAAGTCTCTTACTCACTGCAAAATAATTTAAGGAGCAGTATCTCTGGACATTTTGCACCCAGATGAGAGCTGCTGTCACCTTCACACACCGTGCAGATGATCTTGACGCTGCAAACAAATTGAAGTGCACACAGTGCAAGTAAAGGAAGAGGCCTACAGGAATTATCTCCTATGGTCTGGAGCAATTGTTATAGGGAAGCAGGCATTTGGGAGCTAAAGAGCTGTAATTATGCAACCAGTGCACAAGCCAGAATCACAAAGACCAGAGCTCTCACCTCTTCAGCTACTTTAGACCAGAATAAGGAGAACATCACACTTTTCTTTAGGAAATCAAAAAGGAATGACCAGGAAATCCTCCTGTTCTCCTGTTCTCCATGTATTGTGCTAAGATTCACAA
The DNA here is from genome assembly GCA_013400435.1 of Pycnonotus jocosus. Lineage (NCBI taxonomy): Eukaryota > Metazoa > Chordata > Aves > Passeriformes > Pycnonotidae > Pycnonotus > Pycnonotus jocosus. The sequence continues at coordinate 73,102 of VWYP01017990.1, read as the reverse complement.
GTTACCACATACCAATTTCACTAAGGAAGTGAGGAAGGGTGAGCAATGCCACTGTGTTGCAAGACAGTGCTCCTCTCCCTGGCTTCCAGTGCCCAATGATCCGAGGTGCACTTCCAAACAGAAAATGATTTTCAAAGAGAAGACAGACATCTAATGATGCTGTGCTTGACACAGGAACTACAAGTGTGTTTTGATGGTGAAAGCTAAGTGGATACAAAGTGAGCTGCAGGCAAGTTCCTCCTAACACAGGTCATCATCTGCGTGTGGGTTAGGGTTAGGTTACCTGTATCAGATGGCAAAGATTGCCTGCACCAGGCTGAGGCTGACAGCGCTCTCCCACTCACTCCTGTGCAAGAGCAGCTGCTGGTCAGCCCAGCCTCGCTGCAGCATGTTGCCTAAAGAACAAGAGATTCTTTTTTTGATGACTTTTGAACAAGTCATCGTGGTCTGCAAATACTGTGACCAAGATGGTTATTTATAACTCAGGAATCCATCCATGTAAGAAAGCTGTATTTGAAACACTGAAGACTGACTGGACAAAGTTATAGAATCACAAAATGGTTTGGAAGAAACCTTAAAAATCGTCTCATTCCAAACCCCTGCCATGGGCAGGAACACCTCCCACTAGACCAGGTTGCTGAGAACCTCATCCAGCCTGGCCTTGAACACTTCCAGGGATGGGGCATCTGCAGCTCCCCTGGGCAACCTGTTCCAGCGAGAGCCAGTACAATTCTGCTTTTTCATGTGACCTTATCTAAAAATGAAATCTCTATCCAAAGAGCAGTACCTTGTCACAGAGCCTGATAACCAATTTAGAATTGCAACATCAAAACATTCATTTAGGCTACAATGATTTAGCCAGAGCACTATTCTTTGCTTCACTGCTTTGGTTTTAAGCCGTGTTCTTTTTGTTCAGCAACTACAAAGAATCCTCCCATAGTCTGTTTATAAAACCACATACAGTCTTGAGGAGGTATCAAGGCATTTTCTGACACTTGCCAAACTGCTTTGCTGCTCTCTCCTGAGGACCCTAACTAACAAGCAGCGCAAAATATCCTAGAACCAAAATGTTCAGGGCATCCAGAGAGTTTATGTGTCAAGTTTTTTAATTCATCTTTGCAGATATGAGTCATTCAGTACAAAGGATTACACAGACAAGTTCTTAAATATTTTATAGGCTTGGGATTTGAGAAATCAGACACAAACTAAGAACTCATCAAGAGTTCCTAATATAGGAAGCAATATTCTATGGGCCTGCACTACAAAGTTCCACTACAACATGCAGAAGAGATCAATCCTGAGATTCTTACTTACACTTCCCTTCCAGAGCTAAGGGATTTCCCTATGAATCTTAATGGGGCCAAAGGCAAAAATGGCTGAGGTAGAAAGTACCATAAAACAGAATTTCAGTTTTAATGTATAAGCTTATCAAACAAACTCACTATTTACATTTCAATGAGCTTTCAAAAGCAAGCACACACACACTCTGCCCCCAAACCCATGAAAACCAAACAAAACCTCCACAACTTTGCAATGTCCATTTTATAGGCAGACTACTCACAAAAGGTTTTAGCGGACAGAAGGTGGCTCATTCTCCTTCACAACCTCAATGCAATTACACCTTTGCTTTTCAGAGTTTTTTTCCTTGGACCCATGAAGTGGGTGCACTGGGCAATTACTTCAGTTCCAGGAATAAAGGACTTATCATGCAATCGGGATGCTTGACAGTTTTGAATAATATTGGCAGGGATAAAGCTGCACATTATTTTAATTATATTTAACAGAGAGGTCCAAACTAAAGTCATCTGAGCCCAGATGACCAGAGAAAGTAAGCACACTTTGTTAACACTTTCAAAGAGGAAATTTAAAATCAAAATCAATGCATGTTAGACACAAGAAAATGCAACTACTAGGTAAAAATCCATAGAAAACCTGAATTCAATGATTCTACCACCTTAGGAACTGTACATGAGCTATCTGGGGTGAATAAGTAGTTCTGAAAGCACTAGGAAAAGCAAATAAGACTACAGTAGAAATTTAGCACTGACAATGGAGAAAAAAAACCAAACAGATTTCCAAGTTAGTGCTTTGCATAGGTCTGAAAGGAATGGATAAAGGGAACAGACTGATACCATGATACTGCAAGTTTTACTTCATTAAAAAAATCATTCCATAAAATGAAAATGCCTTACCTCTACTCTATCATCTTTTTCTATAACTGTGTGAAATCACTTCCCCATTGCCACCTAAGATTGACTTGGTAAAATTACCTTTAAGCAAAACTAGGAGTGGGAGAACTCCATTGAATTCTTTAGCAAGGGATAGCTCACACACTTCATGTTTCCACATTAGGAAACACGGGGTCTTCCCATTCCTGCCCAGAATGAAAGAGAAAAACCACAAAGTAAGATGGACTGTAAAGCCTCTTGAGACAATTTACAGGTGGGATTCTCCCTGAGCCTTCTCTTCTCCAGACTGAACAATCACAGTTCCCTTGGCCTCTCAAGACAAGAGATGCTTCTGGACCTTAGCTGTCTTTGTGGCTTTTCAATGGACTCTCTATGGAACGTCCATGTCTTTCTTGTACTGGAGAACTAAAAACTCAACACAAGATGCCAGGAGTGGCCTCACCACTGCCAAGTGCAGTGGAAGGATCACCTCCCTGAGCTGCTGACACTCCTGTATCAAATGAAACCCTTTGCCACAAGGACACTTTGTTAGTTCATGTTCAACTGGGTGTCCACCAAGTCCTTTTTTGCCAAGGTGCTTTCCAGCTGCACGGCCCCCACTATATACTGGTGGACTGATTTACTCTTCCCCAAGTGTAGCATTTTGCCCTTGTTGAACTGCACAGAATTCCTGTCAGCCCATTTCTCCTAGCAATAATGGGAAAATCCTTGAGATGGTTATCTTCCCCTACTGTTCCAACTCCTTCAAAATAACACTGAGAGATGTAACCTCTCCTCTGGTTCACTGGCACTCCTCACCTAGGAGGCCACTACTTCAACTTCAAATTTACTTTGCAAAAGGATCACAGAGACATCCCACATTCCCAAATAAGGATTCTGAAACAACAAGATTGCTTCTCATGGTGGCAGTGCTGGCTTGATACTTGTGAAACTATGAGCCAAGATGATGACAAAACTAGTTAAACTTCTCCAATTACACAAGGATTTCCAGAATTTCCAGCAGGTGAGAGACTTATGTGGAAGAAGGAGGGATTTAAGCTATAGATGCACAATATTTACACATTTCTGAATTAAAGCATCTCTGAATATTAGAGATACTCCAGTAGTGAAAAAAATATGTTCCTTGTTGCTGATTTGGAGCACCATTTTACTACTGGAGTAAATGAGCAAGAAGAATTGTAGCATGAAGCTTTGTACAAGAACTGCATCCAATTTCTAGCTAACAGCTTCACTGATGCATGAAAGCAAAGCAGAGTCCAGCTTCAAAGGTTGAAGGCTGGCATGAATTAAGTGTCTCTGAAGCCAACCACATTACAGACTACAGATGCAGGCAGACAACCCTAATGGACAATATTATTTTCACTTAAACTTCAGTTACTTGACAAATAAACAAATCTTTAAGCTCTCCTCTCCTCATAAAACCCTTACACTGCTATTAAGTGTGTCAGCAGGCTAATGGACAATGTTTTCTACAATCTTTTCATGGCACTGCCCACCACACCAAAAGCTGGAAAAATGATCATAGGTGCTGAGGAACCTGGATTTAGACCTAGAAATTAATAGCTCCATACTTGGATCATTCCAGCCTCACTAGAGATGGACCACAAAGAACCCATCCAGGTATCAGAATACCAGCATGACTGAGATGTGCTGTGAGATGGAGCTGATTTCAATTGATGGTTTTCACGTTGGTCAGTTAACCTGACAGAAGCCCAGGTAACTGAATGAGAAAAGCACTTGTTACCAGGAAGCCTGAAACATTTTTAGCAGCCTAGTACTTTCCTCTTATCTGAATCACAATAGTACCCAGCGTGGCTGATGTAAGAGATTGCTATCATAAGTCATAGTTGCAAAAGTAACTCATTCACCTTAGAAGACTAAAGCCATAGCTTTTCATACAGGAAACAAACCCAGTTTACACACAATTTGTCAATCTTGTGCACACAGCAGAACCACTTACTCTAAGTGCTTTGTTTTGTCTTTGTACTTTGGTTTGCTACCTTGCCAGTCATCGTGCTTACTCTAAGCATGACAACAGCACTACACTGGTAAGGCAGCAAACCAAAGTACACTTTGGACACATTATATCCACACATAAAAGCTGGAATTGTATTTTAAACAGCAAGTTAGGTCAGCATTACATAAACTGGGCACTGCACAACATTTCCTAATAAAGGAGTTGAGACCTTTACATGTTTTACTGTAATCTGAAACACTGCTTGAACGCTCCCCCCCATTAAAACTGAATACATATCACAGCCCAGGGTTTCAGATGAGACAATTTTCAACTAAATAACACTACTGAGCCATGTTCCTGATGAAAATGCCAGTGAAGCTGTGCATACAACCCATGTTTTGAAATGAAAATGGATGTGTAAATGTGTGCATGCATACCATCTAACAGCTTTAATGTTCCTGATCTTTTCATAACCACTCAAGTTATAAATCTCAGGGCTCTGAAGAAGTGTACTTGCTTCCAGCCTGATGGACTGTCCATCCACAGTATTGCCAGTCATTTTATAATTCTTCACCTCAGCTGTGTTTGTGATTCCTTTAATTGAATTAAATCCCACAGGAACACATCTTCCTATTTTGAAAGGTCCTTCAAAGTGGCACAGACTTTGTGGTACTTTTCACAAGTTCTCATGACACCACCAACCACGATTCATTGGGAAACCCTTCATATCAAATGCTATGCTTCTTATACCTCCCCCCAGCCAGATGTCACTTACAAAGTTATTTTTAAGACCTTAAAAAGCACTACTGTACAAAAATTAAACTACAGAATGGCTCTAATCCAGCATGTCTCAGCCCTTGACTTCCTCATATGTCTGTTTCTTTCTACAGCATCCAGCTTCATCTCATACATTGTATTAACACAGATCAAGTGGGACATGATTGGTTACAATGTCACACTTTGTATCAAGGCATTTTGCAAACTAAAAGCACCAGGCTTAAATATTTGGAACACACCATCCCCAACCTCTCTGTAGTCTAATTTATTATACTTCAAGATGTGCAAGCCAAAGGTGCTCTTACAACTTCAGCACATGGTGAGAAACTATCAACAACTAAATGACGCTCAAAAAAGTACCTCTGTAACTCCGCTGCCTAAAGAGTCAGGAGCATCCCCTACATTCACCTGAGAAGAGCTGAGGTGAAAAACAGCTGGAGCAGCTCAGCCAGCAGAACATATTCAGAGAATCTTCACCTTCTTGTTCCCAAGATGTTCCCTTTGACATTTCAGAATAGAGCTAAACTTCAGCTACAAAAAGGAGTCCACAATGCCCACAGCAGGTGTGGGCCCGGCACATGTCACAGGGCCACTTGAGTGACAGTCACTTCAGTCTGTCCCTGGCCAGCTCCTCAAAACACTACTGGAAACACCAGGAATCAAAGCAGCAAAGCCTCTATCAAAAACTTACATCCTAATTATCGCTTTGCAGCTGTCAGACTCCTCCAGGATCCACCACCAACTTTCATCTACTCCATTAAAATCTTCCTGTGTATCCATAACCTAAGGGAATAAGTAAGTCTCTAAGGGAGTAAGTAATTTCCAAACACTTCAAAATTTGCAATGTTCTTGTACTGTTTCACATACCTGACATGATATTTTGAATACAAGTACCTTAAAAATCAGGCTCATTACACAATAATTTTTCTAAGCTTATTTCCCATTCAGTGGCAAACAAACTTTCAGTTGTCCAATGTATTTAACCCCAAAAAGTACCTATGAGTTATTGTTATAGCACTAATTGAAAATCAAAAATTAAAAGTTCTAAATCTTGATAATAATAAGCATTTACTTAGAACAAGTTTCTTTCTTTCCATTTGTCTGATTACTGCACACAATTCATGAGCAACAAACAAGGCTCTGCAGTTGGTAAAGGGCTACATAACACAATCATAGCAATAAGATAGTCCCAATGACTTGTATATTAAAAGTAAAGCTAAAATCATGCCTCTAAAACAAGCTGTTACATTACCTGACTTCTGAATGCTTAACTGTGCCTTCATTATCTCTGCTAGAAGTACCTAATAATTACATGTCTAGATGAAGTCTAACAGAAATCCAAGCTATTATGTGAAAAGTGAAAATACAGTTTTGTGATTTTTGTACTTATGGACAGAAATTCAACACATCATTATTCCCTTTGTCTTTGCCTTAATTCCAATTTCTCCCTACAGACTTCCCTGGACAATGTGCATCATGTGCCACAGCTGTATCCAGCTACAGCTGTGTCAATGGACTCAGTTAATTTGTGCTGTCACAGGGAGCTGCACTTTAGGTGCCCTGTCCTCAGTGTGAGCAGTAAGTGTGAGTTACAAACACTTCTGTGTCTGTCAATGTTGATTTCCATGAAACTGAAGCCTTCCAACTCTTTAAAGCATCTGCTGCTGGCAAATTTGACTAAAATTGGCCAGAGAGCTAAAATTAGCAGGCAGAGAAGGAATAGAGGGACACATCCATCAGACATCCTTAGGAGACCAAGCTTATAACACGCCCAACGAGAAACGCTAGCTACGAGTGACCGAAGAATTCCAAGGAAAGAAGCTGTCCCTGCACGCACATCATCCTCTGAGGCGGGCTGCCTTCCCGCGGGGGTGTCACTCCACACGAGCACACGATGCACAGAGGACCCCGCATCCTGGAGCACGCCAAGATGCCAGGCTGAGGCACAGCGTCCACCTCTCGCTGCCTCCGAAGCAAACTCCCTGCACGGCGCCTCACGCTCAGTTGTCTCCCACACCAAGTCCGCCAAGCGGTCCAAACACGCCGCTCTCCAAACCTTCACCGCTGCTCCCCCGACTGTTCCCCACCGCAGCCCTGGCACGGGCAGCCCCCGCAGCCGCACCGCTCCTGGGAAGGGGAGCCCGGGCACCGCCACCCAGCCACGACCGCGCCGGGGCCGCAGCGCCAAGGGCCGCCCGCGCTCCGCAGCGGCG
>VWYP01017990.1:41674-58557 GCA_013400435.1 Pycnonotus jocosus | reverse complement strand
AAAAAAAAAAAAAAAAAAATCCAAAACCAACCAAAACCCAACCCCAAACGTGATTGGACAATCCTTGGAAGAAGCATTATATTTTGCTGGAGAGAGGTCAAGAAAAAAAAATAAGATGAAGGGGTGTAGTAAAAAAAAACAAACCAAAACCAACCAAAAAATCAACCAACCAATNACCCAACAAAAATTTAAAAAAAAAACAACAAAAAAAAAAAAAAAAAAAAAAAAAAAAAAAAAAAAAAAAAAAAGAGGCCTCTCTTTCCTTATTTGGCGACAAGCAAGTGCAAGAAAGTGTCCGCTGGGGTTTAGTTCAGTTGTCGGTCTTTTGCACATCTGCATTCTGGCCAAGACAAGGGGCTTTGAGGTTTTTCTGCAGCACGTGAGCATCTGCAGGCTCTATCCTCTTGTAGTAGTTCTTCTTCGTCTCGATGATCTCAAAGCCAAACTTTCTGTAGAAGTCAATTGCAGATTCGTTGCTGATCTGGACATGCCTGGGACAGAAAAGGGCATAGAGAGAGACAGGGGTCAGTATTCTGCTGTACTTAGAATGGTCAAAGACAAGAAAAGCAGCTGTCTAGATAGAGACAGGAACAGTGCTGTAAATCCAAGACTGAAAGTGTTGGTCTTCCCAATTCAATTCTGGGCTAACACTCAGCTCCTGGATGGCCCATGGTTGTCAGTAGTAGTAAATGTTTCCCCTCAGTAAAACTCTTCCAAGGAACACAAAATAGCAGGGAGATTCTGAAGCATTACTACCTCAGTGATTTCAGTTTTTCTTCATCTCAGTAAAGCAATATGGCAGATATTTAGTGGAAATATGTAACAGAGTTTCACTGTAAAGCCAGCTTTAATTTCCTGTAGTAACACCTTGCAGGTGATCAGAGGGGTTGTCTCAGCCATGATCCCAACACACTGTAACACACAACTGGCAATGGTGTTTGATATGATTTTAACACCTTGCTCTACTCTAACTACTCCTCTCTCCTCACAAAAAACTGTATACAAAAAAGTCCTATGGATTTACAAAGTCCTTTTCCCTTGTATTTACTTCCCCTAGAGTTTTACAGATTTTGCTAGCGTATTTCAACGTCTCCAAAACAAATAGCCATCAGTTCCTTATCCTAAGTGATTAGGACATTTATTTGCACAAGTTTCATTTTAAAAAAGAGAAAAGAAAAAATAAGAGAGAGAGAAAAAAAAGAAAAATGTTTGGCTCAACAAAAGGCATTCATTAAACACTCCCAAAATTCAGTGGAAACTGCACAAGTTCATGAATCGCTTTGTCATGACAATGGACTGCACAGCCACAGAACCAAAGTAACTGTGGAAGCAACAGGAGAACAAAACAAAATATCTTAACTGTTAAGCCCAATAAGCACCAAAAAGCTAAAAGGGAACTTTATTATAATGACAAATTTAGGCACTGGTATCAAATTTGGTGCTAAACTGCATAATATGTTCAGATAGGAGATGCACAAGCAATAGACACAGTAATAAATCAATGGGCCACTAAAAGAACTTTAGCCCAATTTTGGGGGCTACTTATTGTCATGCCAGAATCTTTAGTCTGGGAAGCGTAAAGAAGGATTAAAAAGGATTTGGGTTTTTTTTTTTTTGCGTTTGAACCAGCAAACAGTTCCTTCACTTGTGCACACAGTAATATGCAAAGCTAAAAAGGAAAGCCCCTGTCCCATTAGCAGGCATCTCAGAGTGTTCATTACCACTTCTTCTGAGGCAAGAGAGCAGGAATAACAAGCCAAAAGCAGTTTTACTCAAGCCACCTCTTTAAAACACGTTCCTCTTACAGAGATGACACAAAGCAACAACTGTAGAGGACGTGGAAGAGTTCACATGTCCATGCCAGAAGTGGACTAAGTTTGAGGAGAAAGTCACTCCATTTACAGTGACATCACTGTATGAAACATTCCTCACAAAGCATCTTCCACAGTCCTGGCAAGTACTCAGGCTGTAGTTCTGTGGCAATGTAAGTTCATCCCACCTTCTGTGGGCTTATCCCTAGCAGTGCATCATGCTGCCCTGGTGTGACAGCCAAGAGGGAGTTGGCTCAGAAAAGCGATGAGGCCAAAAACTGCATCAGCTCACTTGGTAACCACACAGACACCAAAGCACAGATAAACGCACAAGTGTGAAACCAGCAGCAAAGGAAAAGCATAGTTTTGGCATTTAAAGATTTCAGACTCTGTTTCCAGGGGGACTATTGGGGTGATTGTCCTCTACCCCAGTGCTTGTTCTCTTGTCTGCATCATGTCAAGTGCTTATGCAGACACGCAGTTGATTTAAAAGAAAAACAAAGCAACAGAACAAAGCACAAGAAAACCACTCCCCAAACCCAAGAACACACTAAAACAAAAAAACAACACCCAGAAATAAAACTGAAAACAGCTTCCCCAGCTGGGTCAGGGCACTGATCTAGTTTATTGTGTTGCTGCACAAATAGCTGACCTGGCAGTGTGCAAGAACGGGAATAGCAGTTGCGTCTTATTACTGAATGTAAACTTTGAGTGTTTGCAAACATCCCTGATACTCTAACCCACTAAGTGCTGTCATAAAAGACAGAAGGCGGATGCATCAAAACTTGCATTATTTTCCACTCTGAAGATGACCTTGTCTGATAAAAATAAAATCCTTTCTAAAAAGGTTTTTTCGTCTTACAGTGGAATTTTGCTGTAGAACATAATGTTGTAACTAAACTATTTTCAAATTCAGCAAATTTGCAGAACCCTTTCTAAAGCAAGCACACTTTTAGTTTTCTCAGTATTACACAACAAGCCCAGAATACGACCCCTGGCTTTCCTGCTAGTACTTACAAGATGTTCCATGATCCCACTAAAATATACACTAAATCCACACTTACATCTCCATCCCTTTGCTCCCATATCTACCTCTATCATCTCTCAAAAATGCATGAATGTAACTTACAGATAGATGTTGTCGAAAGTGCCATCTTTTTCACAGATGTTTAAGACATGATTCAACATTTTAGTTCCTGCCAAAAGGTAAAGAGATACTTAAGAAAACTAGAAGGGTACAATTAAGTCTGTACTTAGCCAGGTGCTTCCCTGAGGAGAGGCAGGTTGACTGTAGGTAGACTAAAAGAGTGTGAAAACTAGGAAAGGCAAATAAAACATGATGTGTAAGCATTTCACTCTCTGACTGCTTGTAAACCTTAATTCATTGTTTCTTTCAAGAAGAAATAAAAATCACAACAGCCCAGAAACATATGTATAAATCAGCTTATTTTAAGACTAGTTTCAAGGTCTCAAACAGCTCAAAATGCAGACAAAACATTGCATAAAGCAGTGAGGGCATTGGTAAGCTTTTCTACTAAAGAGCTAGTGAAACGATTTAAGATAAAGTTATCTTTTTAATCCAGTTTGTCAAAGCAAACAGGTTACTATAGGTCTTGACTAATCTGTCCTGTGGGTTTGCAATGTGGAACAGAGAACTAAATGAAGTATAGACAAAAAGCTGGTACTACCCCTGAGCAGCAATAATCAGTAGTGATAGAGACAAAATAAATTGAAAGCCCCCACATTTAGAAGAGTGAAGGGAGAAGCCAACGAAGGAATGTTGTGTTCTACTTGTGTATGACTTGCATACTGGCTACATATCTCTGACAAATTATGTCATCTCTCTCAACAATTTTCACATCCATAGAGGCAAATTATTTGCATCACAGCATGATAGTATGATTAAGATTAAAGTAATCTGAAATCCTAAATTAAAAATTTCTACAAAAGGTTCATTTCTGAAAGGCAGGGAAGAATGAGCACATGATAAATCATACTCTTTCTCCCAAGTCCCTTCCAAAGAGATCAGTAGTCTCAAGCGCACTAACTTGGTTAAAAATCTGAAAGAGCATGTAGAAAGCTGGGCAGCAATCTGGTTTCTTTGATTGTTCAGACACAAAAGAAGACCCTCCTTACCTATTCCTAGCCTTCGGTAAGGTGCCAGGCATCCAAGTGTCATGATGTACAGTCTCTTCTGGTTCTGGGAGTGATCCACCCTACAGCACACTGCTCCCACTGCAATATCATTGAAATAGGCTGCCAGAGAGGGAAACAAAGGCTCATCAGTAACAAGTCTCAGACTACACATACAGCTCTTCCATTACACCTGGTATCTTCCTTCTTCCCTCCCTCCCCTCCTGCTAATTCCACTATCCAGATAAAGTAACATACATTGTGGACCCACACTTGGAATGAAGTCACCAATGCTGCTTTGACACAGTGATTGCTTATTACAGTTCACACCAACCAGCAGTGACATCAGGAGGTAAGCTGGCAATGCACAGCTGCTTTCTTCTGGAACAGAAAACATGCCTGTTCCCAGTGGGATGTCATCTACTTAGAACACAGACCCTCTGTGGCTTATTTGAGGTTCTTAAACAGTTATTTTTCATGATGTAAAACAACTAAATAGAAAGAGCTGCTATTCAAAACCATTATGGATAGCAGTGATGACCACTTCTGCCACCACAGCCCACAATTAGCGGCAAGAACATTTGTACCTAGTTTGGCAAGCTCGCCAACCTCCAGTACATCCTTGTAGAACTTGTCATTGTAGCTGACAGGAAAAATGACCTGGTTTAGCCTCTTCAGCTGCTTAATGTTGTGTGGCGTCACATCTCCCAGCTCGATCCGGCTACTGGAACAAATCAAAACATGCTTAACATCTGACATACTGCAACAGTGTTAAGGACACCCAAGATTAATTTTGTTTGTGCTTATAGAACTGTCCCACCTCAGTCAGCTCAATACAAATTTTAACTGCCACGTCCAACCCATACAATCAAGTCTTATGCTGGTGGCTGATTTAAGTCCCAAACCTAGTTTCAGTCAGTCCTATACAGTCAGAAGTTTCTCAGGACACACTAAACACTAATGTACCATAGTGTATGTGTGGTTTTACTGGGTGAGAGACAAGAGAACATGGATCTCTGTACAATATTAGCCTTAATATTATCCCACTCATTTCCCCTCTAATCATCAAGATCGTAAGAAAAAAAAATTGAAAACCCCAAAGAAAATATAGGAGAAACAGGAAGCTAGAACAGAGACCAAGGAAATGAAGTCCTTATCCATGCTTCAGAGACAGCCTCCATTCTACTACCTATCAATATAAAGCTTAAGCTTAGACAAAGTCATTACTAGACATCTGTCTCTAAAAACCAACAGCACTGTGTGCAACAAATATATTATGCCTGTTAATATGCAAGTGTGCTCTTCTCAAGGTGATATCTGAATCTGCTTTGATCATCACTGAAATCTTTCTTCCTGAAAGCTGAGAGCAGAACCACAACCTTAAAATACACTGAATTATACTGAGAAGAAACAGACCAAGCTTCTCTCTTTTCTAAGACTAACGTCCTGACAGAAATACTATATACATACAAGAAAATTTAAAAAAAAGAAAAAAAAAAAAGAAAAAAAAGAAAAAAATTTAAAAAGAAAGAGATTAGTTACCCTTGGGTGAATGCAAGTAGTTTTAACAAGGCTTACAAGAATGAAAAATAAAAAGACCAAGATAATCAAAATCTTTTCCCAAACGGTCACCAGAATATGTAGGCAGGTACAAAGCCAGTGCACATGGAATTAGAAAAGCACACAATTCTAGGTTCATATCAGCCCTCTTTTACTGAATAGATTTGGGCAACCAGATTGTTTTCTGCCCAAACAGCAGTAAAGACACTGTTTGCTCTCAAGATTCCTTTCTTCATGTAAGGCCATTTGCACAAGTCCCTTTGAGAATTATATTCCAACACACAGTAAGTCCTGAGCTAATAAGGATGATGTTCTCACATTACAGAAGTACTCCCAGTGTAAACAAGCAGGCAAAGTTATTAGATGGTGCAGAAACTGTAGTACTTGTTTTATGCCCAGCTTGGCACAACTGCTCAGCCTAGCACGGCAGGGCTTCTTTAGGCTCACAGAAGGCAAATCCTGATTCCAGCCAGCAGTGCTGCTGCCTTTTCCTCACAAAGGGCAGGAGTAAAACTGTGGCATGTGGGTTCCGGGGTATAGCTGTGTCCATGAAAGAGTTTTGCTGGAGTAGGGCACCTCAGTAATGTTGTACTAGGAGGGAAGAAAAGACTGAAGAGCCGCTTGTGCTGCAGTCTGCCTGAGAGTAGAAACCAAAGAGAGGAGGTCTCAACTGCCCAGCTAGGTCAGATGAGCTGCAGGGCAGGAGGTCAGTAAGGGAAGAAACCTCACATTCATACTCAGTTACTGAAAGCTCAGACCTCTTCTCCAAATAACACTATATTTATTAATTGGTGATACAAAAAAGTATCAGTAGTTCCAAGCTTCAGTATTGCTGAACTCACAACGAAGTTGCTATACACCACTTCTACTTTTGAGCAAAAATTCCTGATACAGACCATTGCCAGGTAGTGTTTTCTAATATTATTTTAAGATTAATTAGTTACTAATCAAACAAACCAGGCATTAGAAGACATTAACTATAAAGTATTTATGATGACACTGCAACAGGACAAGGATATACTACCACAGGCAGCCAGGACAAGATGGCTAAGAAAGGGAACATGGCTAGAAAATGGATCTTCACCAAGGTTTCAGAGAACAAATAAATAAATGCAGAAGCAGATCCTAAGGCTGGGAGCTGCTGAGCCAAGACATCACCTCTGAGGCTGGCACCAGGCCAGAGAAATGAGCTCTGTTAGTAGATGGCTAAAAGGCACTTGCTGACACATTTCCTCAAGCCCCTAGACTTCCCCCCTCTATCTCTCACCACTTGCCACATTCACTGCTGCCTCCTGCCATCTCCTGCTGCTTGTATCCTGTGCTCTGTCACTATCGGTTTGTCCTTGCAAGAATTGGACCAGGGACAGTATCTTATCCTGGAAAATAATATGAAAGAGGTTTGAGAAACACTGCAGGAAGCATAAATCAATACGATAAATATATCTGTTTAAATAGTGTGTACTCAAACCATTAATTACGTTAATGTATAGCACTGGCTGATTAAATCAGCACCACATCTATTATGCACAAAACCATTTAATACGTAAATTAAATAAGAACGTGGAAAGGAAGACCCACAGAATAAGAATTCATCATTTTGCCTGAGAGAGTGTGGCAAAAGTGCCACTGGGGCCTTGACTAAAAGCATGGGGAAGCTTTCAGCAGCAGTCTTGCTGTCCCCAAGCCACTCATTTCCATCCTCTTGCTGGCACAAACATTTGTGCAACAACGTGGTGAACTAACACCCATTAAAACCAACCCAGACAAAAAAAGAAAAGGTCAGTTTTAACCCACATCAGTCCCCTGACTGGGTTCACCACACAAGTCCTTTGCCAGCATAAAGAAGAGAAAGAAGGTTGTCATAGCCAGAACTAAGTGGTTCTTGAGCAGAAGTGCCAGCTCACCTCGGTTAAACTGGAAGTACTGTTCAAGAGGACAGGGATGTAGATTATCCAGTACATCTGTGAACACAGTCCAGAAATATTCTGCAACACTTTATCATTCATGGAACAACGTGCACTTTGATCCTAGGGACTTAAAAAAAACCTACTCCAAATAGCCAAAACAAAGCACCTGTAACAAATTACTTAAAATCACCACTCCCTTCTTTTCACCAGAGTAAAGCAAGCAGCTTTGTGGAGTCCTTTTCTTTATTGTTGTTAGTTTGTTTGTTTTTAACAGCTGTTTACAACTAGACCTGCTTCTTCAAGTGAAGTCAGCCAAATCAGTAACTTACATAAGTTTAGTATGTCAGCTAAGATCTGACTAGGCCAGTCCTGTGCATTCCAACTTAGTAGAAGGTGTACTAGAAACACTTATCCTCTGCTGTTGCAAAGAAAAAAATTAAATTACAAACTCAAATTAGCATATGAGAGAACATAAAGATGTGTAAAGAACCTGAAGTGCCCAGAAGGGACATGCCCTTCCGTAACAAATTATTTGACTCTGTGATGCCAGTAATACTCCCAAGAAGATCCACACTTACTCTTGGCACCCTACAGCTCAAAGGCACTCAGTGGAGGATGCAAGTCAGCTGTACTCCATCTTAGATGGACCAGCCAGCCACCCTGTCCCAAGCAATTGTTTTTAGCATAGAGGAATGAGGGACTCCCAGCTTATCAGGTCAGGTCTCCTACTACTACAGTGTTCTACAGATCCACACGCTTTCCTCAATGAAACACCAACCACTTCAACATCTTCCATTGTAAGGCTGTTCCCAAGCTACCATTATTTTCAGTTAGTTATTCCAATGTACTCAAATGTACCTCTATGCTGTCTGGAGATGACAGGTACTACTGCACAGGCTTTTTCAGAGAGTTACTCATGATCTCTTCCTACCTTTCTTCTAACTCCTGGTCTCTTCCTGTAAAACTGGCTCTTAATCCCATTGTCATACTAGCTCTTCCTTACATTCCTTTTGATTAAAGCTGATTTTTCTTCAACATGGCTAACCAAAACTGCTTACAACAGCTCAAACACTACTGTCTCATCCAATGGCAGTAAGTTTTTCCTGTCACTACTGGAAGCATTTTTGTGACATATCCTAGGACTACGTGTTCATTTTTTACAACTGCTACATTCCATCACTTGGTCACTGGGGAAAAAAACACTTGGAGAATTCACTAGTAACGGGAATTGGTTCCTGATGCCTAGGCTGCTATCTGTTAAAAGTGCACAGCAACACTGCCCAGCGATATAAGAGCGGAAGTGAAGAGTGATCCACCAAATCTGAACAGAAGTGTGACTTTAGTGAGGTGACAGGCACCACTTCCTGAAACTGGATGCGTGCCCAGAACATTGGCATTAACACTCCTGCTCTTGCATGCCAGTGTCCTAAGATCCTCCAGGCACTGCCTAGAAAAAGCCTCACATGTTTTGTAGGACCAAATGCAACCTAGTCAGCCCTGCTGCAGTTGCATTGCTCTGCCTGCAGCTTACAGGGCTGTGACTGGAACAGTCTGTTTTTCCTACAATGTCTTACATTGATAGTGGTGGAAGTATCACAGGCTACAAGAGACATTAGTGTTACTTCTGCTAGGACTGCCTTTTGGTGCTCAACATGTTTCAAAGGAGACCTGCTGTACAGAATGACAGCTCAAGAGGCAGCCAACTTCCAGCTACAGTTCAAGAGGAAACACTTGGAAACAGGGAAATTCACTCCCTGGGAATGCCAAGTGCAGAACACTAGTTTAGAACCAACATGAGGGAGAAAAAGGGCGAATTTCGAGTTTCTTAATGCTCTAAGAATCTCAGTCTCATTCAACTTTAAATAGTGCAAGTCTCTCCCCAGAGGGATGTGCCTGACTGAAACAGATCTCCTTGTAACTGATAGCTGGGCTCAGGCTTATTGAAGGCATCTGGCAGGCTAAATTTAGCAGAGCTGTATCTGAAACTTGCAAAACTCACTGAGGAGTAAGTCAGGAGAGGCAGCACGGAGAAATGGGCCCTAACAAATTAAGAAGACTTCAGAGGAGGTTTGTCACCTGCTAAGCAGCCAGCTAGCTTTATTGCTTCTATTTTGGCTCCCAAGTCAAAGCAGGAGTCTAGACAGGATAATCCACTCATAAAATAAAACCAAACCAGAACTAGGAAGGCTATAGACCTGCTTAGATACTACTCCTAGGCCCAAAGAGCCTCTCTAGTGTTTTGGGGTCTGGGGTTGTTGGGATTTTTGTGGGGTTTTTTGGATTGGTTTGTTTTTGTTTAGGTTTGGGGGTTTTTTTAATAGATGAGCTGCCTTGCTACATATACAAGTTAGTCGAGTTCATGTGGGCAGACCAGAATGTTTTCAATTATCTGAAAGATCTGTGGGCTGCATATCTACTCTGCTTCGATTGTCAGAAAACCAGAGGGATAAGTACAAACCTAGCATGCAAAAAGTCTTACCAATTTGCTCTGAGACCCCTGATCTTCTTTAGTCCTGCTTACTACCGAAAACATGTATTGCATGACACCTGATACCCTGCTGGACGTATGAAGCAATTTTAGAATCAAAATTAACAAAATACTTCATTCAAGACCTGCAAATCTACTGGATCTCTCTAAATAGGTTTCACACATCACAGTTCCCCAAGATATACATCAGACCCTAGCTGCCTCTCCCTTTATCACAAAAAAATAAGGAAAAAAATTTTTCACAACACATTACAGTCACGTTTCTTCATTATATCTGGATATTGTATAATTTACTGTGCTTCAGCCTAGAAAACCTGACCACATACAAAAGACTGGCCAGTCTTCACATGCAAGAAGCAAAGTTATGCTATAACAGCCTCACAGTTTTTCCAGCTGAAACATGTCTCAAATGTCAGGTCTCAAATCTTCAAGTGAAAAATAAACTTTCCCAAGAAAATTGTAAGCTATCCCATTCTGCAGATGGATACAAAGAGCAGGAATCACTATGCCAGGCTGACAGAAGTTTCAAACTGTAAAACAGCAAAAATAAATGTAGCTGGTCTAGAACAGAAAAGCAGATGCATGTACATCACTTAGCTGTCCATGAAATTCCTCTGCTGCAGAGCACCTCACAAGGTTAAGGCCTAAATATTTCACCAGCCTATCCCAGGTACATCAATATCAGATGAAAGAGGAAGCAACTTGTCTGCAATCATACAGCAGATAAAGAGCCGCCAGAAATCCCAACTCTTCATTGCTGCTCTGCTGCTAACCACTTTTCCTTGGTCAAGTAAGATTACTAGAACATTGCTTTTGATCCACGACTGCCAGACAGAAGTACTTCACTATTTTGAAACAGCTTCCCTCAAAATTAGTTTTGTGCCTCCACTAATTATATCCTGAGACACCTTATAGATAACTGCTCCTTTCCACACCCTCAGTGTCCCCAGATCTAACAATCATTTGCCTCCCAGATCATGACCTTTGGCTAGTTAGTGTTCATGAAGTACCTGATGATCATCAGGTAAGAACAGAGGCTTATCTTCAGATTCAAAATAGAAGTTATGCTTACAAAGTACCTTATTTACATAAATTCTGCTTGAGGGCACTTCTTGTATGTACACAGGTAACAAACTACAGAATTGACATATCAGGAGAAAATAATTTTTCTGCTTCACAAAACTATTTCTATAGGTCACTGAAAATATAAAAATATATTTCTTTACAAATGCCTTTGTCAATTAGAATAGGAAAAAAAAAAAAAAAGTCAGTTCATTGTGGGTTTCCTACCTATACATTGGATTTCAGTCCCAGAGTTGGGTTTTGCAAAGTGTTCAAATCACACATTGTATTAATAACATACCGTGCAAAATTAACTGGATATGCTATCAGTTTTATGTGCTTACCTTAAAAACACTTCTAAGGCAACAATCATTTCCCCCGCCCCATCCTTTTTCTAATTTTCACTAAGAATGAATTGTTCTCAAATAAAAATTTGTGCCAAAGATCTAAAAAGAAATAAATCTCCTTTAACTGCAATTTTCAACCTAATTTGTGAACTTTGCTGACAATTCCAAGTGTCATGTAGAGAAAACTTTCACAAGCCTTCAGCTACTGCCTGGGTCTCATCATATACCCTCGAGAACATAAATACGATGCTCAGATGGTGGAAATCAGAATTTTTTTCAGGGTTATTGATTCTAGTCTGCTAAGCGCCAAAAATCACATGGAGTCTGGAATAGAACAGGGAGAGGGAGAACAAAGGCCAAGTGAGCTCAGGAAGTACTTCATGCATGAAGATCTTACTGTCAAGCACAGTATTTTCAATTAATTAAAGAAAGAAATACTCTGCCCCCAGGAGAAGTCAAATATCTTAATCTTAGCCACCCAGTGACAGTGGAAATGGCTTTGGCTTTATTTTCAATAAAGCCTGAAGTATAATTTCCTTCTCCTAATGAATTAATTCAACACGCTTTGACACAAATACACAGTTACCCCATTTCAGTGCTGTGCTTCTCCACTCTCAGGTCTTCAAGGCCAAGAGTCTTCAAACAACCAGGTATTCTTCTGTGCACAGACCCTCTCTTTCCCCCGCCTTCCCCACCTCAAACTCCCTCCTGACAAACTTCTGCTGCTTTACAACTAACTCCTACATGGGCCACTTCTTCCCTTTCCCTTTTCCAGCCAGGAGCAGAAAGTAATCCTGACACTGCCTGCCTCACTTAGAGCAAGAGGGATGCAAGGAAGTACTGCACTTCTCTCTTATCAATTCCCAAACAAATATAAAGATCCAACTTCTTATGTTCTTTTCTCTTCTGGATAAAAATATCTAGCGCCTTCTCAGATTATTGATCTGAACACTTCTAATGCTTGCCAAATGGGCAGGCTCTTCAAGTTCTGAATGATTTCCACTTGGATTAAAGTATTTTTCTGGCTCAACCATCACCCATTATTCCCCATTTTAAAAGAGATTTAGTGTGGCAAAGGAGGATGCATCATTTCTTGTCCTCAGGAGATGGCAGCAGAGTCTGTGGCATTTGGTGATTAACTAATGTCAGTACATTTTTCACAGAAATGTCCCAAACCACCAAGCCACATCTACACACAGAAAGAACTGAAACAGTACTCAAAACACAAGACTGGGTTCTAAAGTGCTCCAGTAAAATGGCTACAATCCCTCTGCTACCTTCCTACCCTCCCAATCCTTCCTACTTTGTGGAATGTCTTAATCTGGTTATGGAATTAAACTCAAAGTGGTCAGAGTTACAAATCAGTTAAAGTACCTATAATAAACTGCAGTGAGTTTTTTATAAACTCATTTAGAAGCTGTTAAGCCATCTGTAAGCTTGCATATAGGCAAGGTCTAAATTTACCGTCCATGAAAATAAATGCAGACTATAGCTCACACTTGGACATTTCTAGATTCAGAAAATGGCCAAAAATAAAGTGATTTTCAAGCTCAATTACCTTTTTTGTCCTGCCTCCAGTGCATATGACCATTCAGCAGTTTTCTCATAAACTTGGAACTTCCTCCCATATATGTTAAGCTTAGCACTGTGCCGAGCAAAGGGAAATAATTCAGCAGCTCGGCACAAACTCTGTCACACTAACTCAGGAGAGAAACATTCCTCCCTGTTCTCCTCAGAAACATGATCATCTTCAGGACCTTGAAAGGTTTATTACTCTTTGAATCCAGCAAAACAAGCAGAGGTATCAGAGCTTACCCATAATGACTCCCCACACTTCAGAAACAATATAGTTATTTTTCTGCTATGTTCACTACCCCCAGCTGTGACATCCCTCCTGCAAAGGCAGCCAGAGCCACACCAGCCTGCAAAGTCCCAGGGTCAGGAAGTTCTCTGGGGCAGCAGGTACCTGCCGTGGAGGATGTAGCCTGTAAGACTCTTCCACAGCAAGTCAGGAGGACCCTGAGGATACAAAACCTGAGACTTAGCTACAAACATGACAAAGTTGAGAGGCAACCTCCTAGAAGTGTCTTGCCCAAAAGTAGCTCACGTTTCTTTCTAAGGCTGGTTTAACACACAGCACTCTACTTACTCCCTGTTTCAATCAGTTTTCCACCACATGGCTCAAGAGGTGCTGCTGCATGACATTCTCCCAGGTGTTTCGCATCAAAACTGGAGAGGGATTTGGTCAATGTGACAAAATAACACATGCACAGGATCACAGGCACTGGGCCCTGCTGGTAACATGCACCACCAGCTCCATGTGTGTGACAATCCTGGTCACACAGCAGGTACACGCACGCAGTGGAGCCCACAGGTCCTGCAAGAGCCTCATGTAATGGGATTTTCAGGAGGGCCATGAGGGAAAGGCGGGATGCCCTATTTTCATAGGTTTCATCTAAACTGAAACAAGTCAGAAATGCACCCTTACTCTAAGATATCAAATGTCACAGACAGCAATCAGCAAAGAATCAGTGAATCAATGGAAGACTTTCAGTTTTCTCTCCTTAAAAACAGCAGCATAACAACTGTAATGAAAACTGCTGAGCAACAAGTGGATCAACACCATGAAAACAGCAAAATGTAGGGAGTATTATTTACATCTGCTCTACAAAAACAGCCAGATTACTACAGACAGTGGAATCTGAGTCCTTTCCACTGGTATTTTTCCACATGCAAACACAGTTCTAAAAGAGATTTTCAAATTCAAGAACTAATAATAATGTATAAGAAATGAAAAATTATTCTCTAGAGGATCACAAGGATCACTAATAGAACAGTGAATTACCTCAGTTTTTCAAGTCACATTTAAGAAAAAAGGGGAAACATAATGAGACTCTAATCTATTAAAATTATTCAGAAGGTGAGGATAGGGTGAACATAAAGCCAAGTCTCACAAAACCAGGTGGAAGCTAACAGCAGTTCCCAGTTCAGAAGATGGTGTTTGACTCATCAAACAAGAGAAAACTCACAAAATTGTAAGCAACTGAGAAAGCACAAAAATCTTCTGCTATTTCTGAAAGCAGAGGTCCTAGGTAGGTGAGGCCACCTAACCTCAAACATCTTGATGACAGAGACAGACAACCAGCTGTGCATGATTAACACACATCAATGTGCTATTTTGAATTCAGAGAGCTACAAAAGAAGGCTGCAAGCAACACACGTTGACTACAGAGTCTTTCAGATCTGAAATTTCATGTCGATGAACTGGATATTTTCTTTTTCAATTCTTTCTCTGCCAAAGCAGACTCTTCATAATGACAGCTGATAAAACATCAGCTGTTCTAAGCGCTTCCAAAATCATCTCTGCATTTTGTGGTGTGCGTTACAATGCAGTGCATACATTCCCAGAAAAAAATAGTCAGATTGAGTCTGTTTGTTCAGAAGGACCTGTCCACAATTTTGGATTCAATACTGAAGACAAACCAAATTCTCTACAAATCCATTTCCCACACCTTCAAGCCCATCAGTTTCTGTACGCTGGGAGCTGAGGCTTTAGATCTGTTTTTGGACCCATCTTTTGACATGACTTGTACTTCAGGGATCTTCACCGATCTTTGTAACTTAAAAAGCAATTTGAATTTGTTCCAAAGTACTCCTGTAATTTTCACATTCCTTTTGAACTGTTCTCTAGTCCTTTGAGTCTCATTGTCTTTAAATGGGGTTATTTTTCAATTCGAGCTCTGTCGGCATATTTGCCTCCATCTGAATTTTGAGAGAACACCTGGATTCAATATGAGAATCTGCAGAGGAATATGAACTGATTCTGCACCAGAACTTGCTGTGTGGTGCTAACAGTGTTTTGGCAAGACAGGAATATGCTCTTCTTCAAAGAGATGAAAGAGTACCAGAAGAAGTACAGAACCCAAAGCAGTAAGCCCTGAATTTGAACCAGAAGTAAAGCTGCCTGTAAGTAAAAGTAAAGGAACAGAAATGAAGTTTGGTGCTCTGGAAGCAGAAGAGTGGTATGCAGGTTTTTTCTCCATAGCTTTTTATTTTTTAAAAAAAGTTACAAGAAGTAAAAAAGTCCATGAAATGAGAACTCCTGATGAGTGCAAGCAAAGCCAGCTCAGTTCCTCGGGGAGCACGGAGCACGGCAGACAGCTCTGGCCGTGCCCTGCCAGGAGATCCCCACAGCTCCAGCCTGGCACGCCTGGGCCGCTTTCCCACTCCCACATCCAGGCCCCAATAACCCCGTCCCAGGACTGACACACAAGCAAAGCAAGGCTAAGCTGCAGCAAACAGCAGGACGGTCAACAAAGGATAAAAGGAAACCCAGTTCTGTCGGGAGCGCTGCGGAACGAGGATCCCATCAACTGCCACCTCATCTTGGCTGATCCGTGCTGCTGCTCTTCCGAAACTCCGCTGTCCTCCTTACAAGGTCACTGAGAGTGGGGGTGCCCTGTTTTATGTAGGGTGGTGCAGGTGGATAAAGGGTGGTCCAATACCCCAAACACACCTATTTTATGTCACCTGAGAGTTTGTTCATTTGCAATCATCCTGAATCTCTTTCCACAGACACCTGCCAGCCCCTCACGATGCCTGAAGCTGCTTACATACTGTAAGAACCAGCTAAGAGTCTATTATCAAGCACTCTTGTATGACCTCAGCCCTATTGCTAATAAGCTAAACCCCTTACCATTTCTTAGTAAAAGCTTAAGTGATTCAGCTTCCATTCACCCTGCCTTAAGCTGCCAAACTGGAATAATAATGCCCATCATTGCATAACACCAGTTCCAAGGGGACTGGTTTAATGCTCTTTTGAGAAACAGCTGGGGAAAGCTTCCTTTGTGTCTATGAAGAAACTGAGGCACAGAACCGGAACAAGCACGTTTTGTGGAGCACAACTGATGCTGAAATTAATAAACATTAGGTGGTTTATCCAGCACTGAAAAACCTGTCCCAAAGTGACCTGGACAAGGTCAGGCAGGTCATCTGACACCAAAGCACAACTGTGAGTGTAAAGGCCTCCACTCTCCTGTACAAAAACGGCGCCTCATTGCCCCCATTGAGAAGGAAATCAGTGTTTGCAGCCATCCAGATTTGAAATCTCTGGTTTTCAGGAGACAGAGAGAAGCGATGTCAGGCCCAAAGCAGCGGGTGTGCTACAGAAACATGACACAGAACACAGCTCGTTCGTCATCCATCCAAGCTGTACTGCCTCCACGTAGCAATTAAAGACTTAAAAAACCAACAAAAGTGCGAAGAGAATGTTACACACAATAGCACTGCAAAACCACACACATCCGAGGCTGGCAGATTTTTCGCACACAGTGAGCGGCGCTTCTTTGCTACCGCCAGACAAGGACCAGACAGGGACACAGCGCGGCCGGCGTCCCCGCCCGCTCTGCAGATCGCCAGACCCCGCAGGGCGGGATCCCCCGAGCACGAGGAGCCGCCGCGTCCCGCCCGCTCCAGCGCGGGGCTGCGCGCGGAGATTCCTCGCTCCGGCGGCGGCACAATCGTGACGGCGCGGGAGCCCCGCGGGCAGCTCCCGCTCAGCCCGAAGCGCGCCAGC
>VWYP01017990.1:7678-41269 GCA_013400435.1 Pycnonotus jocosus | reverse complement strand
GCTCGGGCCGGACGGGCGAAGCTCCGCCCGGATTTGGGCACGGCTCGCGCCCGGCGCTTCCGGTGTGCGGCGCGGCGCATGCGCGCGAGGCCCGGCGTCAGCTGATCCAGCGCCTCCTTTGCCGCCGCCGCAGGGACTCGGGCGGATTCGGGCGCGCCGGGCCGGCCCAGGTGAGACGCGCTGCCCCCTCTCCCTCTGCCCCGCACCGCTGCCTCCGCCTCTCCCGAGCTGCGCCTGGGGGTTGTTCTCTGCAGTGAAGGTGGGGGTCGGCTCTGGCCGCTCCGCGCCCCCCTCGGACTCTGCCCGGGAAGGACGCGGTCTCCCTGTGGAGCCGCTTCCAGACGGAGCGCGGCCCCCGGCTCTGCGGAGCGGGTGTCGCCAGGCCCCTGGGCAGCCGACCTTCACGGAGCCGTGTCCCGGCAGGACAGCCCGCTGCAGGTGGCCATGCGCTCCCTAGCCCCTTTTCGCAGGGAGAAGAGACCTGGAAAGCGAAGCAGCCCCTGAATGAAAAACCTGCTGAGCGCTCGTCGAAGACGCCCAGTGAGACGGTTTAGGGTTATGCCAGAATTCCTTACAGAAAAAGGAATGGAGTGATAGCGGCTGGGTTCCAGTGCTAGGTCATCCCACCATCTTGAGTGGGTGGATATGAATCTTTCCGTGCCTTGACCGCAGCCCAGCAGAGCGAGCAGCAGGGTTATGGAACAGGAATGTTGCTGCGGGCTTCTCACTGCAGTGCCCATCCGTGGCAGAAGAGCCCCGCTGTTGTTCTAGAGTTGAATATCCTGGTGGCACATCAAATGTGCTTCCTATTTCTGTAGCCAGTGACAAAATTCTGCCTTAGATGAGGTGTTCCAATCATCACTCTTGGCCTTCACGTAAAGGCAAGAAAGAAATCTTGCATGACTGGATTCTGAATGATATTGTTCATGTTACAGGTAGCTGTGAGATTGGAGTATGTGACACATATGTGTCAAGATCCATCTGTTCCAATACCGTTGTCCCAAGTGATTTACTTCATTAGGGAGAAAGTAAAGTCTTCCTAAGGTTTTACTGTCTTCCCTCAGAGAATTTGCATAAAAGCAATTTGGTGATCGTTTTATTCATTGTAATGCAATACTTTAGCAAAGTACACTGGCTATTTGATCTAGCATGGTATTTCAAATGCTAATTCTGCTTGATGAAGTGGAGAGGGGGTGGAAAAATAGGAAAATCTTCTGACAGGCTGCTAGAAGTGATTTATTAGCAAGAACATGCCAAAAACAAACTGGCATTGCAAGTGGGAGTTTGAGTAACTGGGGCAGATCTTCAGTGTAAGTTGTGCTGTGTTTGTGCTGACTTCTGCACTGTGCAGCTGAATGTTTGCCTTCTTTGTGTGGTACTTTCAAAGGCCTTTTCAATGACCAGCAAATATAAATATTTAATAATATCCACATTTTATTATTTTCACATGTAAGAATATGTGAAGTGAGATCAGAATCTATGGGTCTGAATTACCAAAAGTGCTGCAGATTATTTTTGCTGTGCCCATTGGTCTGTAATGGGAAGGCCTCTGGGAAAGCTTGATACTTTTATCTGGGGAAAAAATTAGTCTTAATTTTATGATCAGGTGGCAAAGACTGACATTCAGAAATACTAAATCACCATGGACATCAGCTTGAGAGAACAGGGAAGGAGAAATGAAGGCAACAGTGGAAAATGGCTGCTGGCATCAGCTGACTGTTCAAAGGGGGGTTGTAGTCTTGTGTTGCAATAGTAACACAAGATCTCTGTTTCCTGTAAGTGCTGCCTTGTCATTTTCCAAATCAAGAATTATTTTCTACAGGTAGTGCTAATACATGAATGATTAGTGTTGCTTCATTTTTATAGAGCATTAGCTTAAATTCAGCTTTTATTTTGGTCTAAGTATATATTAATAATTTTATGCCCCACTGACCCTGATTTACAAAGTCTGTGGGCCTTAAGTGACTTTCTGTTGCCTAAATTTTTTTCCCAGTATGACTTCATGCATTTATCCTCCAGACTTGCATGGATGCAGGTGTTACACATTGTCATCCAAAGCTGCTAGAGACCAGCAGGTTACCAGATGATTTCCCTGAAGATCCTTTTAGAGGCACTGTGCATTCCCCCTTGTGTTTCAATGCCATAATGGTGTGTCTTTGGGTTCTCAAGCTCTGAAAGTTCCTGCTGATAGGTTTCCCTCCTGCTTTTAAATTGCCTGTTTGTGAGCTATGGCTGTGTTCCTAATTACTCTTCTAGAGAGTAAAAGGATTACAGGATAACCTAGTTGGAGTCTTTGGTTACTTTGATGATGACCATAAAATGTTGAAAGCCACTGATGACCAAGTAGTAATCCCTCTTTGTGTTTGGTTTTTTTTTTTTTCTGTCTTTTTAAAAGACAAAAGAAAACTACAAACACAAACCATGCATCAACGCAATGCTGCATTGCCTGAAATATATTCTTTTCTCCATGCTTGTTTCATTGGTTAAAAAGTGGGGGATTTCAGACTTGGAAATACTGAGGCATTGTTGAACAATGTTATCCACATGATTTTTTTTTTTTTAGGCTGGAATTTTACCAAGGAAAACAGACCATGTAGTCAACTGGAATATCATGCTCATTCATTCTTACTTGATATCTTAAATCATGTGACTTCTTTAGCCTTCCAGCTGGACAGAGAGAAACAGGATCCTAGTCCAGCACAAGATGCAGAACAATATTAAACTTTTCAGCCTTTTTTTTTCCTGTACAGAATAAGCCAATGATCACCTAGATGTCCAACATGCAAAACCAGTTTTGGCTGGATCTTCTGTTTGTCGTTGTTGTATCTTCTTTTATGGTATGAAAAGCCTTTTCCTTGTCTCTGATGTGCTCACTCCATTCTTTCCTCTGGAATGGACTGCTAAGCTTATACCAAATTCTTGGGTTTGGTCATCTCCCACAGCATTAAGTTCTGCACTCTCATAAATATTTTTTGGTTGGTTACTTTATTTCATCCAAGCATTTACTTCTGTGTTTGTCGAGCTCTCAAGTTCAACACTCCCATTGTCTCAGAAACATTGACCATTTGCTGCCATCTTTTTAGGTGGATGTATGTGTATGTATATGTGGCTCTCCTAACAGACTTTGTCTTTCAAGCCCTGGCTTCACTGAAATGATACATTTACTTTGAAATCCAGTAAAATGCATATGGATACATCCTGAAGGTCTAACAGACCTTGCTGCTATCACTTAACCAAATGGCAGATAAAGACCAGTTTTTTCCTTGCTTCATCAGCTTGACTACTCCTCTGAGCTTCTGTAATAGTAAAATTTAGTGTCGCTGATCACTCTATTCAGAAATAATTTGTCTGACAGTGGCCCCTCTTTAAATTTTGTCATAGTTTACAACATTTTGGGAAGTCTGTTATGTTCAAATCAAAAGTAATCAGCAAGGACCGAAACTAGTATGGGAAGATGCCCCAGTTAACCAAGACTCATTGTGCTGAATAGGTAAATGAACGAAAAAGCCTGCTGAAAACAGGCCCATTGCAGATACAAATACTTGAGAGAAGTGGTGTTCTAGAGGGTCTCTGTAATATAAAAGCCTTATCTTTGTCCTTCCTCGTCAATTGAAAAGTGCTCGCATTGTAAGGATTCTCATAGCCAAGTTGACACATTGGTGCTCTGGTGAGTTTCAGCTGACCAGTCTGCCCAACTGTGTTTCTGCCAGACAGCATCCCCTGAAAAAAGCCAGAATGTGTGCTGTGGGGATGCTGTGTCCAATCTTAAGGCTGCTGTAAGCTGTGCTTGCTTACTGAAGTGATTGTGGTGATTCACGTAAGAGAGGTGGTTTGGATGTCTGCGATTCTGGTCTGTGTTCTGTGCCCTAAGCAAGGAGAGCAATCCTGTTGTGGTTGGGATGGTTGGTGGGAGGAGGTATAGAAAGGATATGAGAAAAGCCATGGACTTCATAGAGAGAGAGCTGTGCCTTTATGGGAATAACTTACAGCTGGACAAAAGCTTTCAGGTATGCAAGTTTTGTGTAAGAGCCTGAAGAATGACTTGACAGTTTTTTAATATCCCAGCAAAGAAACTGCATCTTCCAAGAGCTTCAGTTAGTGGGACAAACATTTGGTCCTTGTTGTTGTTACACTGTATCATTACTTTATTTCCACTCTGAAAGTAAGACCTCAGAAAGCAGCTCTTCAGAAAAAACCCTAAGATGGTATTTCAGACTATATTGGTAAAGATGTCTAAATAGGCAATTTTTTAATGTGAATTGTCTATAGATCCTTGAAATTTTGAGGGTTTTGTTATGGGATAAATTTGCATGAGCTGGTAGATATTCAGACAACCGCCATAATATGTAGTTTAAATGATGTGAAAATTTAATATGTTGGAAGGCCTCTGGCTGTTCTAAAGAAGCTATAAATACTTCAGGTAATTGAACGTAAAATTTCCAAATGTAGCTCAACTTGCTTTAAAGCATAAAGATGCAGTTTTTCCATTACAGGAAAAGTTAACCTCAACTTAATTTCCTTTTGCTGGAATCCAGTGCCAATAGGTGTGCTGTGGTTCCAGCCAGGTGTTTCATTATACCAAAGGTGCTATAAAAGAGTACTTCTGTCTGCTAGGGGTGTGGGATATTTCTCAAAGACTTTCATGCAGACTTACTCCTGGTTCTGCTCTTCAAACTGCTGTCAGATACCTTGCATAATAAATTGAACAGTCCATAATATCCTAGCTTTAAAGGTGATCTGAAACTTAAGTGTAGTGATGAAATGCTTATTCCAAACTTATGCTCAGTATTTTAGCCATTGCACCTGGGGAGAAGGGGTTAGTGAGACTTAAAGATGAGACAATGTGTTTTAATGAGCCCAAACAACTTGTGTGATTCTGCATGTAAAACTGAGCCTGACTTAAAAATCTGGCAATGGTTGTTTTGTAAAATTGCACACCTTTTGTCTGTTGAGGTAAGATCTTCAACTCTTCAGAAGTGACTCTGCTGAACTGTAGTAAAGTTTGCTGGTATAGTTGCTTACAGCTATGTATTAATTTAATTTTAATGTTTATCATCCTAAAGGTTAGAGCAACAAAAAGTATTTCAGTTAACAGTGCCAAATACACCTGAAAATCTTGTGACTTTTAGTTAATAAAAGCTCGGGTGGGTTTTAGTCTGGCAGTAATGTTAGTGAGGTTAATGAAAACTGTTCATCTAGAAGAAATGACTGAGCATTGCACTGAGCAGATGGCTGCAGAACTTTTCAGCCCTAGCAGCTAGATGACAGGATCAGGATAAGAAAAGAAGGTCACTGTAGAACACAGAAATTAATTTTGTATTACTGTTCTGTATTATGGTTTGGATTTCAGTTGCATTAGATCTTTCTTTTGTGTGAAAGTCTATCAAGCCAAAGAAAGGGCAGAATGTGTAGCAGGTTGAAAGGAATGCCAACTGTTTCACAGTAATAAAATTGTGAAGCAGTGTAGCAAGTAAGAACTAAGGAGAGGCTCATCAATTTCCTCCTCTGGAGAAGCCTCAGCTGAGAGGAAGGAATTTGTATAAAAAACCCTATTATGGAAAACCATAGCATATGAGTCAGTTGATGAACATTCTTTCACATGGACAATGTGGTTTTCTCTAGCAACAGGAGTATTTTAAAGGCTTGGCTAGGATCTTTATCAATTCTAGGTATAGCATAATAGCTGTGTTTGATGTTTGAAGGCTGCTTATCTACTGAGCTGATCAGATCTTCAGTGGGTCAAAGCAGTTATCCAAAGAACACCTTGCCAGCCTTTCTACCTAGTTTTATTTTTGCTGCTGACTTCTTGGCCATGTTCAAACAGCTTTGTTCTAGTATTGTTCTGGGCTAACTGAAGGAATTTCCCAAGCTGCTGAATAAAAGCTTGGGTGCTTGAGTAACAGCTTGTGATGGTGGTACGTCTTGCATGAACAGACTTCACACCCTTGCTTTAGGAATATATACTTTTTGTATAGATGTATCAAATAGAAATATATTGTTATGTCTTTAGCTTGCATGCAAGGCATGATGTTTGTTTGAAGTATCAGACTTGTATGTATTGACATGCCCACTGGTAAGCCCCCATCTGTTTTTAGGAAGAGGACAGAAGGAGCTTGTGGTGGACTTGAAGAATTCGATGTTGTGTGTGCCATCGTGTGCTGCAATGACAGTGGCAGCATGATTCTCTTCCCTGTCTCTTTCCTTGAATTTATGTGTACATGTGCTGAGCAAAGCAAGCCTCATATGAGAGGAAGGACCTTATAGGGACCCAAGGAACAAGTTATATGAAAGATAAATGGTCTTGTAGGTTTGCAGATGGGTCCACAGTATGCAGCTGGGCATCATTTAAGCAGGTTCTAGGTTTATCTAGAGCAGAGGTGGCCTCAAAGTGCCCTGTGGCAACTGAAATTGTATGAATAAGTAAATGGAAAAATGTCTATATTGTTGAGTTGAGAAATAATCTTTCTAGCTCAGAGCTTATGGCAGGAAGGTTGGTGCTGTTTGCTTCACAATGTCGGTGTCATGAGAAGACTGAGCCACATGGTTGTGTTGAACACAGGACGTGACCCCTGCCTGGTTTCATTAGAGTGCAGATAACACAGTTGGAAGGTGTTTGATACAGCAGAGGGTTGTGCTGCCATACAGAGGGACCTGGACAGACTGGAAAAATTGGCTGACAGGAATCCCATGAAGTTTGACAAAGGGAAATGCCAAGTCCTGCACCTGAGGCACAATAACCACATACCCTGCTGCAGGCTGAGGACTGACTGAGTGCTGAAAAGAACTGGGAGTCCCCAAGCTGAACATCAGCTGGCAATGTGCCCTTGTGGCAAAGGCAGCCAGCATCATCCTGGGCTGTGTTTGGAAGAATCCCACTAACAGGTCCAGGGAGGTGGTTTTTCACCTTGGTTAAACTTGATGGAAACCACATCTAGAGTGCTGTGTCTGGTCCTGGGTTCTCTGGTAGAAGAAAGATGTGGCTTAATGGTGTGCATCCAGAAAAGGGCCACAAAGACTGTTAAGCATTTGGAGGTGGGAAATGCAGATGAGAGAGCTGGGATTATGTAGCCTCAGGAAGAGAAGGCTCTGAGAATCTCATTGTAAAGTATATAAACACCTGATGGGAGGGAGCAAAGAGGATGGAGCCAGACTCTTCTCAGTGATACCTGCTGAAGTAACATGATGCAACGGGGACAAACTGAAATACAGGGAATTCCCTTTAAACATAGGAAAACACTTTACTGCAAGGGTGTCTGAACACTGGAACAGGTTGCCCAGAGGGTTGTTGTCTTCATCCTTGGAGGTAATCAAAGTGCATCTGGCTGTGGCCTTGAGCAGCCTGCTCAGCTTGTGTGGAGCAGGGCGTTGGAAGTAGATGATTGCCAAAGGTGCTTTGCAACCTCAGCAGTTCAGTTGTTTAGTGACTGAGAAATCTGGAGTCATTTTCCCTGCTGTGTTATAGTGAAGTTATAACTGCATAGTAGGAAGGAGCTAGGTTCCTGAGAATACTATCGGGCTTCCTTTCCCAGTGACCTGTGCTAGAGTTCTGGGCGCGTTGTTTTTTGTGGGACAATATCTGAAATTCTAGATATGAAAATGGTGCCAAACTTCTGCATTTGTCTAGTAATTCAGGCACTGTATTTTTTTTTTTATACTTCCTCTTAAAGATATCATCTGTTAGAAGGGGAAGTATAAACTGTCCTTGTTACAGGAAATCTGTGGCAGTGATTATCCTGTTGTTTATGAGGCCCTTGCAACAGATCTTCGGGCAGCTGGACACTGGGATTTATGCACTGTGCCAGAGTCTGCTCAGGTGAACACAGTAAATGTTGGCAGTCTTGAATCTGAAGCATCACTCCAATGTGACACTAAGCTGATTGCCCAGTGTGGGTGGTGATCTTTACTATCCTGCAATGTCCAAGTTTTTACTGAGAAGAGGGGGAGGTATGATTTTCTGTGGAAAATTTCCTTTGGCTATGTTTTACTGTTCATGCCTATTAAGCTTTCTGGATATCATATGTAAGGGCTTATATTCTGACTCCATTTTTCTACCCTTGAAAATCAAAACACATTAGTCTGTTTCAGATATACTAAAATCTATGACCCTCAAGTTCAAAGTTATTCCAGCAAAATGAATCCTAGCACTGGTGACTTACTGATGTGATGCTGCTGCTTCCAAATTACTGATAAAACATTTGAAGTGTTGGTAATCCTAGAACTTGTAAAGATAGGCTTGAGAAGTTGTGAAGACTGCAGGGAACTCTTCAGCGTCATGCAGGTTCTTAGGGAGGGATCACACAGCTGCTCGTTCGATCTCCAGAAACAGATTCCAGCAGCTGTCACTCAGGTTGGCACAACTCTCTGCTTTGTTGAGGTGCTGCATGTTGTGCAATTGCATTGGTGCTTCTGCTGGCCAGGGGAAGGGCTTCTGAGCAGAGGGAAGCCCCACAAGACTCCTGGAGGCAATCAATATTGTTCAGCGTGCTCAAGCAATTAGTATTGCAGTGTGTTCAGCGCCCCCCTGTGCAGTCTGTTGTTAAACAGTTGTTCTGTTAAGCTCTTCCAGAGCACAGCACACACTGACATGGCTGTGTTACACCGGAGGGCTGGCAGGTGAACGAATTCCAGCAGAAAACACGCACCTCTTTCAAGGATTTTCGAGTAGTTGAATGCACCGCTCGGGACAGTGGAATTCCCGGCCTTGTAGGAGGCCCTTAACGCCAGAGCCTTTTCCTTTCTTCCGCTCGGTCCTGTGCAGCAGGGAGGGCGCAGATGGGAGTTCAGCTGGGCTCGAGGTGGCTGGATTTGCTATTGCGGCATTCCTCGGTGCTGGTGGGAGAGAGAGGCAGAGACTGATGACTCATCAAGTCAGGTGGTTGTGCCTCTGCTGTGTGTCAGAAATCTCTTTCCCCTCTGCAGCAGCTTTCTCATCCCTCTGTGGAGGGGCACTAGAAGGACGATTATTTCGCAAAGGGTGATGCTTCACTGCTGAATTCTAGCTTGGAATTGGGCCTGTGGGTTTTTGGTGCTCCCTGCTTCTGCAGAGTAAGGTAAGGATCTGTGTTTATGTGACAAAATTGTCGTAGATTTTCTTCCTTGCTGCAAGAAGGCTCCTTCTAAAAATCTCACTGGAGTCTGAATTTCGAAAAGATCTTTGTGTTAAGGCAATTCATCGTGTAAATTCTGCGTCTGATCAAATGTTAGATGCAAAACACAGGAACAGTGAAGGAAAATGGGTTTCTCCAACATTGAGGGCAATTACATTTTTGGGGCTACTGTGTAACCAGATTACTGTGCTGAGGAGAAACCAATATAGAAAGCTGAGGTTGTGGGCTCTTTCTTGTTTAATTAGGACTTTAAAATCAGTGTAATAAATCGTCTTTTAGTCAGAGAGGGTTCTGCTGCAAGTAATTTCTGGCACTATTAATCAGAATATGACTGCTAGAGCTTAAGAGCATCTTTGAAATCAATTGCTGAACTGTTTTAAATAAGGAAGACATAAATTGTAAAGGATACAAGATGCATCTTTACTCATAAGGAAATTAAAATTAAGCTAATATCCTATGTAGGTGTGCTAGTGGACTTTTGAAGGAGGGAATTGCATGTAGTGCCCAATATCCTGTGTTGGCAAGAGGCCTTTCAAAGGCCTCAAGGGCTCTCAAGATTTGTAAAATGGTCAGCTACCATGCTTTCTGGGGTACATACATGCTTTAGGGAATTTAATTTTCTTTGAGTAATGGCAATGAAAACATCTAACAGGGTAGGAAGGTAAGGCAGCATTTTGATCTTCAGGGATTTTTCCATATAAATTGAAAATCTGTACTGCTAGTATGCAAGCACAAGAAAATGATGCACGGATAAATAACAGCGCTTTTTTTTGCCTTTTTTTTTTTTTTTGCTTTTTTTTCCCCTAATTTGTATTCAGTGTTAAGAGATGTGTAGCCCCTTAAAAGAGGTCAGCCTGACTGGGTGGGCACTGGCTTTGTGTAAACTGTACTTTGGAGGTATAGCCGAGGTGAAACAAAGGTGAGAAAGAATTCACACCTTTGAGGCTTGAAATAGTTAATTGGTATGTGTTTAAAAGCTGTTGGTGCAGATGCTAGAGATCATGGAAAATAGAGAGTTTTAGTGTGTTGCTAGGTGGTCTAGTGGGGCAATGCCCTGCTCTTTTACCTGGCTTGGCCAGTAATTTGGAAAGCTGGCTGTAGGAAGAGAGAGGGTGCAGAGCAGCCACAGGAGCAAGAGAGGCAGGTGCTGGCTATCAGGATGTTGCCATTTAAGTGCAGAATGGCTGTTCTGAGGTTCTTACTTGTCTCCTTAGAAGATAAACAGTTGCTTCAAGCAGGTTTTGATTATGAAAAAAAGTTAATATAAATTGAAACTGGCCCAGTGTTCCTGCTTTTCCTTGCCTTTGTAATTTGACTCTTTCATATGGGACTTTGTTTAATTGCCCTGCTGTGTCACTAATTCAGTTAGGAGAATGCTGATTAACTCTCTATGGTGCTTTTAGAGAAGATGTTGGTAGTAGGACACTGGACATTGTTCTGTATGGTATATTGAAGTAAATGTTTAATCTGGATTTATAAGAACAGCTGCTTCTTTCAGATGAACGGCAATTGTGCTTGCTCGAGTATTGCACTGTTTTTAGCTGTTGAAAGCAAAAAAGATGAGATAGTTGTGTTAGTCAGATCAGAACCAGCTCATACCAGCTGCTCAGGAACTGCAGATTGCTTTGTGAAGACCTCCCCTTTGCCATTTGTCAGAGGAGACATTTGACAAAAAAGCAGTGAAATTAAAATTGTCTCCTGAGTCTAAACACCAGGAAGTGTGAAAGATAACCTGTGGCTGAGGAGGCTAGAGGGATCTAACGGATATCTGGCTTAGCCTTTATGCTCAAGGCCCATTAGCAGGTCTGCTCCAAGCTGGTGGTGACTGAGCCATGATCCACTGTTGTGGTGGCTGCTGTGGAATAAATCAGTGGCAGCCATGATAGACAGTACAGCCCACAGAGACATGGAGCCTGGAAGAAGCTATTCCTTCAGGATGTACAGGTGTTTGGAATTGTGGGAGATCTTTTTCTTACAGAGCAGGGCCACCAATTTAAAACTTACAGATCAGTAAAGAGGCCAAGAGGCAGAGGACTTGTATTGTTGTATTAAAAAGCTGGAAAACAGCTGTAGAATTTCAAGAATAGCAGAAGTCAGCTACTGCTCCCAAAGAACAGGTGAAAACGTATCCTTTAGTTGTGCTGGAAAAGGTGGCAATGGAGTCGTCTTGCTTATTGTACCTGGGGCAGGTTTTTAAGCCCAAGTGCCTTTGCATTTGCTGCCTTGTGGAAGATGCTGGGTCCGATTAGGCTTCTCTCAAAGACTGAGTGTGAGTGTGAAAAGATGCCTCCCAGTTCGTGTCACCAGAGCAGGGCCTTGCTGTTGATTAGCGCAGGAGTGCTCTGTGCTGGGGCTGCCACAGTGCACCTTTCACCAGGGCTGTGTCCTAAGTGTGTCTGTACAGGAGAGATGGGAAAGAGTGTGGACTCACAGTTCTCTAACACCCATCAGTTTCCAAGGTAACACACAGCATGATAAGGGCTCACGAAGCAAAACCATTAAATGCTCTGAGCTGCACCAGAAGCAGGACAGCCCAACTGTCAGCCACAGGACAAACATGGATGGAGGAAGTCTGGTGATAAAACAGCTTTTCCAGTGCCAGTTGTTTAAATTTGCTAAACAGTTACTGGCAAGAGATGACAGCCTGTTGTTTAACTGTTGCAAATTGGGGGTTTTGGCCATTATTCAGCACAATTCTTCTGTAATGCTCTGTGGGTTTCACTCAGAGCAAAGACTGTGTAATATGTTGCTGTGAGACACATAGAAAGGACTCACATGTTTGTGTGCTGGTGCTTCTGAAAATCTGTGTTTCTTCCTCTAAATATTGTGATTCAGCACCTTAAGATAGCAGAAATTGAATTTGCACAATTAATATTTGTAGTATTGCATTTTAGAGACTGGTGCCAGTAAAGCAGACCCAGAACATTCTCTTGCTCACTCAGAATTGTGGAAAACTCCATATTTTGAAGGAGGGTAGTGACATGTGGCATACAAAAGAGATTTTCTGTTGTTTAAATGTCCTATTATCAAGCTTAAAAACAGTGCAACAGTGTTAGGGCATTGTTACACTGCATCTTTTTCATTCAGAAGCATTCTGTGGAGCATATTCCAGAGTGATGTTCTACCTGTGTTTCTTCAATAAGGAATCTCAGACCTTTTGTTTGTTTAAATCAGTTTTTCACTTTTTACAGCTTTAAAATCATACTGGAAATAAGAAGAGACCAGAGGGAAGAGGAGGAACTTACTACGTGTGTGTTCTTCAGAACTGACTCTTATTTTTTTCTTTTGTTCAGTTGAACAGGCAAAATGGACTTCTCCAAACTCCCCAAAATCCGTGATGAGGACAGAGAGGCTTTTGTTGGCTACGTTTATGGAGTTTCAGGACCTGGTAGGTATTACTTTGTAAAGGAAGTAATAAATTTTGTTTTATCTGGGATCGTGTTAATCTTCACTTGAAAGCAGAGAAGTGGAAAAAAGCTCTGGGTGGTAGTTTTCATCTGGGGTTTTTTTGGGTGGGGGACTTCAAGAAGGATTACTTCTGATTTATAGTCTGATAAACTACTAAAAAAACTGCTAACAAGATGTCACTATTAATTAACTTTTTTTTTTTTAATGCAATGAGCAGAAGCAGGCAGCTGAATAAAAACAACAATAATAATAACAAAAGATAAGCTTTCTATATGAGATAAAGCCCCTTGGCTGGAAATCTGCAGGGCCCAGTGTGCTAAGGTTATCTAAAAGGGTATGAAATATACAGTCCATTCTCACTGAAAGTTTGCCCCTGTGCTTTCTGAGATCCTCAGTCCCTGTCAGTGTCAAACTGTTCTGTTTACTGCACTGTGGGCTGGGGGAGCTCAGCAAGAAGCCACAAGAGTCAGGGAAAGTAAGTGCAGCTGAGAGAAGAAGGACTCGTCCTTCCCTTCATCCCTATCAGCTGAAATAGTTTAGGCTCTGATACCAACAGCTTTTGAATACATGCAGACTCTACTGGCTTTTCTGCTCCCTCCCACATTCTCTTCAAGAGCTGAAGGAAAGGATGGGAATGTGAGGACAGAAGATTAGCAAGTATTTTTGTTAATGCAACATATTTGATGAATAAGAAATTCCCTACCTAAATAGGCATTAGGTTTTTAACTGCAAATTCTGTAACTGCAGAAGTGGTTCTTAGAAACAATTTTAAACTGAGACAGCTTTCTTTCCCAAGAAGTGGAAAATGTATTTTTGTGTAATTATGTGCATTTCTGTGATCATAATATACAAATAATAATAAATTTTTTTATAAAGCAGTCAGGGCTCCATATATGAACTGCTGAAATCTAACTCAAAGCAGCAGGAAGTTTGAGGCCCAAAACATGCTGCAAAGCAGTCTTCATCTGTTGAAAGTTAATTTAAGTGCCCTAAGATAGACCTTGCTTTTCTACAAAATAAAGCAAAAACAGTGTTTTCTTAAAAGCTTTCTAGGCATCGCAAGGGTATGTAATGGGTGCCTTGCCTTGATCTATCCATGTGTGTGTCAGCATCCAGATGCTATCACGGTAAACAGAAATTTAAGTGCCTTGAAAGTGCTGACCTCCAACCACAGGTTTATGTAACTATTTGCCATTTTCTTGTGTGTTTTAATTTAGTCAGATGAGAATGTGGTCCAGCTCACTGCAAGGGAGAAGAGCTTACAGAAATTGTTTGTCAAAGTTCACAGCATCTCACACCCTCAACGTTTGCAATCTGTCAAGAAAGATAAGAGAAATAAGAGAAAGGCCTGAGTTATCCTGTGAATTACTACATTCTCATAGTGTCCTCTTATTCTGGATAAAGGACAGAGTGAAAACTATAGGAAAACTTACTCTTTAGACTTTTAAACTAGAAATATCAGGAATTGTCATCCTTTTTTTGAAGTCAGAAGTGTGTGTCTGCTATGGGTGAATACCAGGTTTATGCTGTGCAGTTCTTCCTGGCTTGTGATGGTTAAATTTCCTGAGCTGCAGGAAAAACAACTCACCTTTGTGCCCATCTTTTACAGTGGTCACAGCCTGCAACATGGCAGGTGCTGCCATGTACGAGCTGGTGCGGGTAGGACACAGCGAGCTGGTGGGGGAGATCATCCGCCTGGAAGGTGATCTGGCGACTGTCCAGGTGTATGAAGAAACATGTATCCTTCTCACTGCTCCCTCCCTGCTGCCGGACCACACAGTCCAGAGTGCTGGAGATTAGGGTAAAGGGGTTGGAAATAAGCCCTCTAGACTTTGGCTTCTGGCAGGACATCTGTTCTGTATTTTGTAAATGCTGATGGTTTTGAGGTGAATCTTACCTTGTGTGGCTGTGTACCGAGGAGATTTTTTTTTAACTGGAAGTCAAAGTGTACCTTAGAATTCAATGCATTTTAATGCCTCTTTGTTAAGGCAGTTGACAAGTGCCAATCGTAAATAGCAAAACTAAGCAATATTTGTTGCATCTTTTTCTTTGCTTTTGGTAACTGTGCTTGTATAATGCTTAAATAATAAATGTAAGGTGGGCAGAATGCCTTCTTCTGGACAGAGTATTTTGCCAAACATAATAGATTATACATTTTCTTCTGCAGTGGGTTTACAGCATCTTGGTCCAGCTGTGATGCAGCACATATTCTAAAATCTAGGCAACTTAAAATACATTTTTATTATATATATATATATATGTATATATATGAGAGAATGTCAGAAAAGAAGTCCTAAAACTTGAAGCCAGGCCTCTTTCCCCCTCCCAGGGTGGCTGTGTGTATCTGTAGAGCCTAGGAAAAAGGCTGTGTTGGCTCCCAAACCTTGGTTCTGAGGAGCTTGCTGGTAAACTGCAGACTAGGTCCTGTCTCTGCCTAATAATTTATCATTTTAGATGGCATCATTGTTACAGTATCAAGTAGCTTTACAGCTTTGAGTATAGTTTACTTTTAATTTCCTGTTGAGCAGAAACTCAGTCATAGGCCTCTCTGAAGTCAACTTACATTTAATCTCCTGAGTTTTGAGTAAGTTTTGGAAGTTTTCTTTAGTATTCTGGCAGGCCCTTCTGCCAAGGTGTTGGCCCTTTGCAGGGAAAAGTCCATTGTGCATCTTTGGAGCTTAGGTAGTGCACAGACCTGTCAACTTGATACAGGATGGGAGGGCAGTAGTGCTGGCCTTAGACAAACTCCTTTTAAAATTAGGCTGCTGTTGAGAAAAGCTGTGCAGGGCTCAAGATCAAAATGGTTGTGCTCTCTAAACAAATTCTGAAGTGAAAAATGCCATTTTGTAACATTATCTGACTTAAACAGCCTAATCTGTTTTCTAGGTTTGAAGATGCAAGAAATGTGTGATGTTTTGTCATCCCACTGCCTGGCACTCCGGTGAACTCATCCATATTAGTTGACATTAGTTGCCAACAACAGTTGACTTAAACAAATGATTGTAAAGCAGAATATTTGTCACTACTTTGCCTCTCTAGAGGATGGTGAACTTTGCTGTTTGATCAAATTCAGAATTTAGAGTAAAGCCTACATGCTTCTCAAATGGTGATGTGTAATATAGGAATAGTATTACCTTAAAGTCAGAGAAGGGGTTTGAGAGTATGATATTATGAACCTGATGAATTCTGCCTGGTTTCTTTCCCTTGTTCTGGATGAACTTTTCCTCAGCAAATCTTTAGCTGGTGTCTCTGTAGGAGATCCTGTGC
The DNA here is from genome assembly GCA_013400435.1 of Pycnonotus jocosus. Taxonomy (NCBI): domain Eukaryota; kingdom Metazoa; phylum Chordata; class Aves; order Passeriformes; family Pycnonotidae; genus Pycnonotus; species Pycnonotus jocosus. The sequence goes on along the minus strand of VWYP01017990.1, from coordinate 25,487 downwards.
TTCGTACTGGGAAGCCCCTATCAGTGGAACTGGGGCCTGGCATTATGGGAGCCATTTTTGATGGCATCCAGAGACCTCTCTCGGACATCAGCACTCTGACAAAAAGTATCTATATCCCTAGAGGTGTCAATGTGTCAGCTTTGAGCCGAGATGTCAAATGGGACTTCACACCTTCCAAAAATCTACGGGTAGGTTCTGACAATCCTGCATTCCCCTCTTGCTCCTCCACCCCCAGAGCTTTGACCTGGAGGAGTGTGGGAGCTGTGGTTAATGCAGCATTTATTGAAGTTTCCAAAAAGGAGTGCTAGGAGGTGGTAGTGATGTATGAGACTGGATGGGGATCACCAAAACTTACTTGATGTGACTTATGGTGTGTTGCTGCTGCATACAAGAAATTTATGGAGTTTTAGTGTATTTATCAAGCGATAAAGAAACTCATGGAACTGCAGTAAGCATTAGCAGGAGCAGGTGTTACCTGAGCAAAAAAAGAATGACTGCAGCACACATTTTGCAGATGGTGAAGGTAGCCTTAGAGATGGAAAATGTCATGGCTTTAGCCCTTTGCAGCATCTTTTTTCCAACCCTGCAGGTTAGCATATGCTATCCTTTCTCTTCTTAGCACATGAGGTTGAGAGGTGGAAAAGAAATGAGGAAAATTCATTTTGTCTGTCTGTAATTGCTCCTGTCTGAGCCTTGAAAGGCACTTGAGCACAGGTAGTGCTAGCAATGCTGTTGGAGTAATGAGTTATGTAAATGAGCTACTGTGCTGTAACAAGGAATTTTTAAAAGGGGTAATCACAGTGCTAGACTTAATAGCTGTAGTATTTTTTACAGTTTGTCAGGATTCTTTTTTAAAAGTTATGACTAATAGACCTGTTCTGATTTTAGGTTGGCAGCCACATCACTGGTGGAGATATTTATGGTGTGGTGAATGAAAATTCCCTGATCAAACACAAAATCATGCTGCCCCCACGGAATAGGGGTACAGTTACATACATTGCTCCTCCAGGAAACTATGACACTTCAGTAAGTCTCCCAAACAGCAGTTGCTGGTATATTCCATGTCTCTTTTATAAGGTTGATGTACACTTTCTGGTCTGCATGAGGCCAGCTAAAGTGTTTCATGCAACAAGGTGCTGAGTTAATGATCACTTCTGCTGCTCTGCCTGTAGGGATTGCATTATTATTTCGTGTAGCTACTTTCTATGTATATGGCTTCCCAATGGCATTTCACTATGCCATGTTTGATGACCTCTGTGGGGATCTACAGTATCTTATAAATATGTAAAATTCAGTTGCTGTTCAAAAGCATATTTTTAATGTATGCTGTATCTTGCACTGTTTTCCCCCAGTGGCCTTGTAAATATGGGAAAGAGCCTTCCCTTAGGAGGTGATGATTGCATGTTGGGAGCTCTGTGGTGTTACCAAAGGCCTGTGCAGAGCAGTTAAACTGAGAATTTATGCTGGTCCAGCATGTAGCCATTTGCTTACTTGACATGTCTGGTGATCTGTGCTAGGATGTTGTGTTGGAGCTGGAGTTTGAAGGTGTGAAGGAGAAGTTCACTATGGTGCAGGTGTGGCCGGTACGTCAGGTCCGTCCTGTTACCGAGAAGTTACCAGCCAATCATCCTTTATTAACTGGCCAACGAGTCCTGGATGCCCTCTTCCCGTAAGTACTGCCTTTATTTTCTACAGTGTAAAGAATCTTTCTCTTAGAGGGAAGCAGAGGCAGGAGGCCTTAGAGCCTTAGATTTTTTTAAGGGTAAGCTTTCACCATGTGTCACAGCTTAATCTTAAAAAATATTTAACTGAACTTCTCATATTTATTTGGCAGGTGAACCCATTGGTGGAAAAAGGAAGTTTAACAAAACTGTTCCAGTGCATTAATTTAGAAAAGACTGGACATGCATAAACTTAACATAACCATGTCACATCTGCAGAAAGGCTAGAACTTCCAAGCTTGTTGTCTTTATTTGAATGCATGAGTAGGATATCTTTCCATGGTCTTGAGGATGTGTGGTTTCCAATGATTTTGAGGTTGCCACTTCGGAAAACTGTTGCACTTAACTATAACACAAACTGCTCATATAAGCAGCTAAGTTTTAAGACACTGAATTCAGTTATTTTGGTCCTAAAACGTTGTGCTGCTTATTCTGTAATGCACAGCTGAGTACAGTTGTTCTTTTCTTAGCATTTGCATTCCATTACTGCATCCAGCTGTGAAAACTGCGATGTTTCAAGCCCAAAAGTCATGCTGTTGTATCAGCATAAGTCACATACTTCAAGGACAGGAGAAGAAAAGGATGGTTTAGTGAAATAGTTTTGATTTAGTGAAATACCTCTGTGCTTCTCACCCAGAACATTGAATGTGACTCCTGTCATTCTGCTTTTGATGAGGAAGTTCTAGTGGAAAATATATTTTAAGATGGGAAAGAGCTGTTTTTTAGTTCCTTGCAAATCAGAGTCCTTTTTCTTTACTCAGGTGTGTACAAGGGGGTACAACAGCGATTCCTGGGGCATTTGGTTGTGGAAAGACTGTGATCTCACAGTCTCTTTCCAAGTACTCCAACAGTGATGTCATCATTTATGTAGGCTGTGGAGAACGAGGAAATGAAATGTCTGAAGTACTGAGAGATTTCCCTGAGGTTAGTATGGAGATTTCATGGAGAGTAAACCTTCCTGGGAAGACTTGCTATCATACTGGTATTGTAACCGAGTAAAATATCATGTTGGTAGAGTGACTTGTAAAGATCATCTTGCCTGCCTTAAAGCTCTGGCAAAAATCCCTTTTGGCTTGTTCAAGAATTTTTTCCGTGATCCCCTCAACAAACATCTGGGCTAGTTTTTGGATGTGCCTTCTAAGTACTTTAAAATAAAGCTGCAATGAATGTCAGAGAAGAATTTAGCACAGTTATTAAACATCTTACCTGTCACTAGTCATGTCTCTAACTTGACCATGCGTGGAAAATGCAGCAGCCATTTACAAGTTGCAGGGTGGTGATAGTTACCAGATATTAGTTTGATGTGTTAGGCTTTGGAATACCTTTTGAATGAAGTAGAAAATACCTTGTTAATAAAAAAACCAAAAACAACAAAACCCACCCAAAACAAAAAGACAAAAACAAAAACCCAAGCAACAGATTTACCAATCCTTGTACCTGTTACTATGTTTTGGTGAAGTTGTTGTGTGGGGGTCAGATAGTTTGAACTGTCAGGTGGAAACTTCACTGTCAGAAGAAAGGGGTAAAAGGCTTGGGTGTGTTGATTGGTGACAAGGTGGGGAAGTCAAGCTGAGGTGGTCTTGAAGAAGGTAAATCCCAGGATTTTCATAAGTGGAATTCTACATGAATGTCAGGCTGTGCATTCTGTTGTTCAGGTGCTTGTAAGGCTTCACTGAGGTTAAAAATGTGGTTTTATGTTCAGTTGTCAAATACTAACTTGGCTTCTTGTAGATGGGGAAAAAAAGCTCTGATTCCTAATGGACTTATGACAGGAGGCTAAGAATTTTTAGCTCTTTCAACCTGGAAATCTGAGAGAGGCAATGTGCTTCCTTGTGCAGTGGGTTTGTCATTAATTATTTGAATGGAATCAACAGGGATTTGGCAGTTGCAGAAGATGAGGTGAGGCTGAAGCATATGCATTAAAAAGTTAAGCTGTGTGCAGTCTGAAAGACAAACCAATATACCTGAAAATTTTGAATCTCATCTCTGCTCTTAGTAGAATAGCTGTGAGGAGAGTATCCTGATACAAGGCAAGTAAAACAGTTAAAAAAAAACAAGCAGCAAAAAATAAAAAAAACTTGCTACTGTTACAGTTAGGGTGTTTTTACTTTTCTTGCATTTTAGTTAACAATGGAAGTTGATGGCAAAGTAGAAAGCATCATGAAGAGAACAGCTCTGGTAGCAAATACTTCCAACATGCCCGTGGCTGCCAGAGAAGCCTCCATCTATACTGGTAAGATTTACAAGAGGACAGAGAAAGTTGTTGTGTGTATAAAGCAAGCTGTCATGCTCTTGTATTTTCAGTTCCTGAGATGGCCATATCAAAAAGCCTGTCTAATTTCAGAATTAAACCTTTCAGACTTTGTCTGCACCAAGTCTTAGGATCTTAATTGAATCTGACTTGCTTGCATGTAATTGCCATTTCTGAATTTTGAGTAATTTTTGTTTATAAGATGAATTTATCGTGCCAGGACTTGTGCAGATTTTCTGCATGTGTTAGTTCTGTAAGCTTTAGGTTTTGACTAACTTCTTGCTGACAAGTACAGCCACTTAATGGACAGGAGTAGTATTCTCCAAGTTGGCAGACTAATCTTTCCTTTGCAGCCTCTTAAAGGCCTTTTAAAAGTTTTTTTTTTATAAACAGTTGTCAGATAATTCAGATAAAACACCTTTTCTCACTCTTGTATTCTGGTGGTTTGAAAGGGAAGGAGACATTTTACACTAAGAAGAGTCTTTGTTCATGGTTTCAGTGAGGGAAAAAGTAGCATCAGTGACATTGCAGTGTCTCTTCAAAGAAATACACGTGAATGTAAGATGAGTCTGCGTGGTTCATAAACAAAATTGAGGAGAGTGAGAAGAAATAAACAGCAACAGCAGAAAAAAACAGCGGGGACATAAGTGGGAAGAAAGAGTAACTTCCATTGTTGGTTTCCATCAAAATGTAAACTCAAATAATTTGGTTTATTTGTATCTTTCTGGCAACATATGAGCATAGAATTCCTTTCTGAACTGTATCCTGCAGCCAGTGTTGTCTTTGTTCCAGGAATCACCCTGTCTGAGTATTTCCGGGATATGGGCTACCATGTCAGTATGATGGCAGACTCCACTTCCCGATGGGCTGAGGCCCTCAGGGAGATCTCAGGGCGACTGGCTGAAATGCCAGCTGGTGAGTAGCCTTTCCTCAGTCCAGTCCTGTAAATGCAGCCCTTAAACTCGGAGCCTTTGACTGAATCCCTGTGCGTTGGTGTTTGCAGACAGCGGTTATCCTGCCTACCTCGGTGCCCGCCTGGCCTCTTTCTACGAGCGAGCCGGGAGAGTGAAGTGTCTGGGAAATCCTGAGAGGGAAGGCAGTGTCAGCATTGTTGGAGCGTGAGTGTTGCACTGCTTTGCCTCTGCACTGGCTGCAGTTCTTCCTTGCTGTTTTTGTATAACACAGTGCTTTTTTTATTCAGACAGAAAGGTCTTGTTGCTCTGTGCAGCTGCAGATTGCAAAAATATGTGAACGAGTACTTAGATACTTAGTGTCTGTTCACCCAGAACTGCTGCTAAATTGTGTGTGGGGGCAGAAGGAATGGATGTGGACAGGTAGCTCTGTGAGTGTGGAATCACAGGCACAGCAATCGGATCAAGCGGCTCAGGGAAGAATGTCATTAGAGCTCTCTGAAAAGTATGTCAAACCATGCTCAGAGCAGGAAAGAAGGGGCAGCTAGAGCAGCAGTGTGTGCACTTGGGGTCATAATGAGTCATAATCTCATGCTCAAATAGAGTAGAATTCCATAGAGCAGCATATCTCAGGCTGGGATGTGCTGTGAAAAGCATGTTGTCTTTAGGCATTCTCCGAGGTGATACTGGTTTATGTGTCATACTCTGGACAAAGTGGATTCCCTGTGTTTCCAGGAGGGCCTCTGGCATCTGCAAGATCACCCAGAGCTGATTCTTTGCTCTGCTTAGCTCTGCTGTTCACAACATGCATATATAAGGGCTTTCTGCTTTGAGATTGGAAGACTATTTTTTTTTAATCTCTGGGAAGGTGTGTGTTGGAGCGTCAAACACCAATGAAGTAGTTATTGTATAGGTGAATATCAAAAATAATTTCAAATTGGGATATTGTTTCCTGTGAAATTACTGCACTGTGTATTCGTGATATTCTATCAGCACTCTTGCTGAGTCTGTTCAATTGAGACAGGTTTGATCCAAGCTGGAGTTACTACCTGGAGCTAATGTGACTGAAATTACATCCTAATACTGTCAATCAGTCACTGATGTAATTATTTTATGGTATGCTTGATACTACCCCTGTGTGGGTAATCAAGTACTTTCTGCAAACATATTGCAATCTGTTATTTACTTGAAATCACGTTGACTTTTCTGGATCTCTGCACTGAGCTGTGCAGTCAGTCATATGTTCAGTACTTCAGTACTTTGAACTGTGAAAGCAACTCTGATAACTTTTCCTTTTCTCTTCCTGCTCAGGGTCTCTCCCCCAGGTGGTGATTTCTCTGATCCTGTCACATCTGCCACCCTGGGCATTGTTCAGGTATGTCCCACAACATTGCAGCTCTTCTGTCCACTTTGTTAGACTCCTGATGGTTGTACTACATTTGTGCCAGTGGCTGAGGTGAGAGAGCTTTGACGCAGACAGTGTTGTAGGGTTTTGGAAAATGTTCTAACACTGTAAAAGGTGACCTTGTGAGATACTCTCAAAGTCATGTGTTTGAGATCCCTTTGAAAGTGGGAGTGAAGACAGCAATTCCTTCCAACACTGCCTGCTCAGGGATATCTGTGTGCTTTCTACATGCTGCCCATTGAGCTGCGCTACAAATCTATCTGTTCCAGCTGAGATGGAAAGCAGACGAGTTGCATTGAACCCACATTGAAACCACAAAAAACTCCCTGGAGAAGCTGACTGGGAGTGTCTTGCCACTGTTTGCAGTGTTGGGAAAAGCAGTTATATCTGTTTGGTCTCCACTTTACTTAGACTCCAATACTGACATTACTATGGTTGACTGCTCCCTCATGAGCAGTCTTAAGCTGAATAAATCTGAACTCGGCTTAAAAGTTGCATAATTTTTTGAGAAGTGTTATTTGAATGTCACTGCTAGAGTTAACAGGTTCCCAGGCTTTCATTTGTGAAGCCTTTGCCAAGGTGCATTAACTCCAACCTGCTCGACTTGCTCTCTGTATTTTTTTTTTTTAATAGCTTTCAATTATTTTAGTTCACTTTTGATTTGGAGAGCTGATTGACCTTTGTGGCTTCTGGCAGGTGTTCTGGGGCCTGGATAAGAAGCTGGCACAGCGCAAGCACTTCCCATCTGTGAACTGGCTGATCAGCTACAGCAAATACACGCGAGCCCTGGACGAGTACTACGACAAGCATTTCACAGAGTTTGTCCCTCTCAGGACAAAGGCCAAAGAGATCCTGCAGGAGGAGGAGGACCTTGCAGAGATTGTTCAGCTTGTGGGGAAGGTGAGTGACCAGATGTGGTGCCATTGAGCCATCCTCCATTTCCTTATGGTTAGGGCAGGCTTTTACCGTGTCTTAGAGCAGACCTGACAAATACTGCATTGCACACAAAAGATCACTGGGAGATGTCAGACTCTCTCACCTCAAACTGTTTTATTCCAACTTTCCTACATGTTGTTTTACTTCTAATGATACATAGTTTTTTCAGATTTGCTAAAAGTAGCTTGGTGCTACTTTTCTCATGCAAATGAGACTGTGGGACATCTACTGCTTGCTTTAAAGTTCACTTGCTTCAGTGTTCTGGTATTGCTGAAATGCCCTTTGCTGCAACTTAAAGTATTGTTCCATTGGAAACAGTCTTTGTAGAGAAAAGATGCAAACCCTCGTTGCTGTTGAAGTCATCTGAAGGGTTACAGTTTATTAGAAACCATGTTGCCAGCTGCAGGACAGAGGTGTTGGCATTTACAAGTTGGCCTGTAGAAACAAAGTCTGCTTTTCAAAAAACTTGATATTATCTGTTTTTTCTTTGGAAACCTGTGACATATGGCTCCATTTTGCAGGCATTCTTTAATTTCCTTTTTTCACTTCAATGTTTTGAAAAGAAAGCTAAACTTGGACAGGAAAATTTCCATTAAAAGCTCTCAGAAAGGACTAAGTGAAAACTCTGTGTTTCAGCTTAGCACTGTAAATATGATAATTGGCATGTTTCTGGCACATACTTGACAGTAGTTTAATTCCTTGATGTTCGGATGAGCTATTACAATTTACAGAGCTGTAGTAGTGTGTGGTAACATGTATTAAATACAGTTACTTGAAGTTTGCTCACGGTGCCCTGTCTCTTCACTGATGTTCTAGTCCAACCAAGATGAGACCTTTCATCAGATCTTACCTAGTAGAGCTCTCTTCTCTTGATGTGTCTTTGAAGAAAAGGAAATGGAGTCATAGGACTTTCTGCAGTTCTCTATTTACAAAACCATCTTCTAAAAGACTGGTTTGCAAAGCAGGGTAGGATTGGCTCCTTGGTGTGGAAGAGAGATTGATGAGCCAGTACTTGTGGCTAGGCATTGTTCTCATGGTAGAAGTACTGGAACTAGTGATTTTTTTTTCTCAGAATTGTTAGCTTTGACAGTTCTTTTCTGTCTGGGCTCGGCTAACAACTGCAACAAACCTTTAGAAAGGGGGAATTTTGAAGTACAGTCAGTATGTTTTTCTTTTTAGCTTTGAATTCTGTTAGTGTCCTCATGAAAGAAGGTCCAAACTTCCTGTCTAGAAAGCAAGTTGGGCTGCTTAAAGCTGAATCAGGCCCCTCTGGCAAAAGGATGATGAAGATGGAGAAGAGCAACCTGTGGTGCCAAGCAGTGTGCAGCAGGGTTGTGGCTGTCCTGTGGGGTATGACAAGCACTGTCATCAACTCCTTTTCTTTTCTTGAATGCCAGGTGGGAAAAGGATGTTGGTAACAGTGCAGACTAGTACCAAATCCTTTCGCTTGGTCTTTGATCTAGCATGCTGAGATCTAATCTTTCTTCCATAAGGATTGAGGAAGGTAAAAATTAATTGCTCTTTATGTAGGAAGGTGATGTTTCAATGTATTTTATAGCAAAGCCATGTGCATTTTCAGTGGCCGGTGGCTTTTCCATGGTCTTAAACAGTGGGAAGAAGTTCCTCTTATCATCAGATAGTCCTAAAGCAGACTTAGTGACTGACTCATCTCAATCTGGCAATTAGTTAAATTGGCTGTTCTATAGCAGGGAGTGAGAAATACCCAAAAGACAGAGTTCTGCTTGATGCTATCTTAGGAGGGTAGGAAGAAGACAGGTACTGAAAGACAGCTGTTCTTGGCCAGGACATACTGTATCTTCATGGACTTGAGTACTAGACTAACTGTTTACCTTACTTTTCTAGGCTTCCTTGGCAGAAACAGATAAAATTACCTTGGAAGTTGCCAAGCTGATAAAAGATGACTTCTTGCAGCAGAATGGTTACACGCCTTATGACAGGTGAGATCTGACTAGCCACTCTGCCCTCTTAATCCTGAGCAGTCTGCATTGATACAGTTTTTTTTCACATGGAAGCTGACCAGTGCAGAAATTAATGTTACTGTCCCTAAAGAAGTGGAAGAACTGTGCTTAGGTAGCCCATTCAACAGTGCATTCACATTGTCTTACCCAAGGCATGCAGACTCCTTCTGAGAGCAGAACTCATCAGGCTTCCCAGGTCCTCTGTTGTTCTGTTAGCTATTGTTTCTGCAGTAGCATGTCTGAGGAGGAGGACAGGACTGCTTTATTTTCACAGACAACATCCAAAGTCTTCCTGTTTATTCCATCAATACACAGGGAACTGCCTGCAAGAATCTGCTTTCAGTTACTATTGCATAATTCTTGAGTAAGTTTGATCCATCAAAAAAACCCTTACTCCTTCTTTCTCCCTAGTGAACACTGCTTTTCTTTTTTCCATGCTATCCTTGTGTTTTAACAGCCTGACAAGGGGCCTATTTTTACATTCTCTCACTCTCCAGCCCAGGTGGATGAGGAAGTCTTGAGTACTTCATAACTAAAAATGTAGACATCCATCGTTGTGTAACAGTGTGTGCCTTTGATCAGGTTACTAGGACAGGTTTGTGTGTATGCTATAGGAAGCCCAGGAAGTAGCACATAAATAATAATGAGGTACCTTTTATGGCACTCACCTACCCATCAAAAATGGAATTGTATGAAGTGCTCATGTCATAGAGAGCCCTCTTTCCTGTGAGCAAAGAAACTTGCAGAGCTGTCATCCCAGGCTGTTAGGAGGAAGCCTGTTCCCTTGATTGACAAAACAGGAAGGAGGAATTCTGTTGGCTGCTCATTGTTTTCCTTCACTTGTTAGCATTGGCACAGATTGCAATGTGAGACGTGTAGAGCAGCGGTTCCTGTTCGCTCCTGTTTTGCCTGAATGTTTGGGAACTGCTTCAGAAACCCCAACTTCAATCAGCTTCAGGATGATTGTCTTGGTCTGCAATCTGACTTTAAAAATGCAGGACCTATTTGAGGCAGCCCCTCTGCTTTGGCAGTATACATCAAAAATCTCTGCAGTAAAGCAGACTGTCACTCTTTCTGTCAGGGGAGAATGCTGTTAACTGTTCCAAGATGCCTGACAGATCCTCTTCTATTCTATCAGGTTCTGCCCTTTCTATAAGACAGTGGGAATGCTTTCCAACATGATTGCATTTTATGACATGGCACGCCGTGCTGTAGAGACCACAGCTCAGAGTGACAATAAGATCACGTGGTCCATCATCCGAGAGAACATGAGCGAAATCCTCTACAGACTTACCTCCATGAAGTTCAAGGTATGTTTGTAAGGTAGTGTGTTGTCCTGCTTCCTGTGAGCTTCCAGGGCTTCTCAAAGACTGACTCAGTGGTGTTGACCAAAGACCTTTGATAAAGGTCTGTGAACAGACCTTTTGAAGACAGTACAGAATTGGTTTGTGAGTACAGGAATGGTCAGTGCAGGAATCTAGTCAGGTGATGCTGACTGCACAGCCTTGGCAACCCCACCTTCAGCAGTCTCTTTTGTGTCACACATAGTCATGGTAACAGTACAAGCACCTTTTCCTGTTTGCTTTGAGGGTTTTGTGATAAAATTCTGTGCAGATATTATAACATGTTCTAAGGGGACTATTAACAGAGAGAAGCAGCCTGAAGTCAAACATGGGACACATCATATTACTAAAGGAGTGTTTCTTTCCTTTACTTCTGTTTCAAATAACTCAGTTAACATTTTTATTGTTCAGTTTTTCCTGGATTTAAAATTCAGGCTGCTTATACCTGTCTCTAATATAAAAGAGAACTGCTGGAAGTGGGGAGAGGAAGGGAGGAGTAACTTTAGCATAGACTTAAGACAAAACCAGTGGATTGGAGCACCTGCTCTGGGTAACTTCAGTAGCTGTCATTTTAGGGTACAGCTTTACTAAAACTCATCCAGAGCATGCTGGTGTAGCAGTTCCTGGTAGGACAGTAGTAACCTGTAATACTGACTGATATCCTCTATGAAATATAATGCTTACTCTGTTGAAACTCATGTAAGTCAATACTGCAAATCTTAGGAGAATAAGTAGCATTGGATTAAATATGTTTAGAATTAAATGTTCTGCCATGTCAATGTATTCTGTTCCTGCAGGGTACTGGCTTGTTTCTGCAGTAAGTGGGTTCCTGGTACATATTGGTACATATCCTCAAAGCATCAAGAACATAACAAAATGCCCTTGGGGACATGAGCTTCTCTGAGAGCTGGTTATGTAGAGATAGGATAGTTAAAACACTCCCTACAATCCCTGGCCCACCAGTGGGCACCTGCAGTGCAGCAGAGCAGAGGGACAGCATGGCTGAAAAAGGGAATCCAGAGAGTGAATGTATGTTAAGTGGAGCTGGACCTCTAATAGTTATGAAAGGAAAATTGTATTCCCCAGGTAACAGTACGCCAGGTGTTAGGATTCAGATGTCCTGCATGCTGCAGATTGGGTACTTTGGAAAGACAATGTAAGAAGCAGTGCATCCACATATGTGAAGCCTCTATGTTTGCCAAGAGTTGCACTGACCCAGAGGATCTTAGCACTTAGAGGAGAGTGGTGAAAACATTCAACAGATTTCACAGCCTAACAGTTAATGCTTCTCGCAGAGAAAACCTTGCAGCCTCAGAGCAAAGCATTTTTTGCCTTTGTCTTTCATGAAAAGTATTCTGAGAAAATAAAGCTGTACCAAGATATTTTTGATATTTTTATGATTACACAATGTATTTTAATTTGAACCAAACAACCTTTAAATAATGGCAGAGTAACTCTTCCACTTACTGGGGATGCACTGCATTTGGTGTAGGGATAGGAGCTGGTATTAATCACTGCAGCTCTTAAATCACACAGCATTAACCAAGACCCTCAGTGTTTTTGATTGCTTTCCAAATCACTTGCTTTTCAGTGCAGTAACTACTGCTCTTGAAAAAAAACCCTCTCTTTCCAGTACCCATTCTGCCTGCTCACTAATGTGGGAAGAGAATGAGATTTAAACCCTGTGGCTGTTGGTGAGACAGACAGGATGCAAAGACAGAGCTACTCTCTGCAGTTGGCAAGTGTTAATCCCGAGGTCAAGAGGGTACAGCAGTGGCAAACCGGGGCTGACTTAAGTACCATGGGCTTTTCCTGACGGATCTGTTTACTTGTTGTGTTCTTTCAGGACCCCGTCAAAGATGGGGAAACAAAAATCAAGGCGGACTATGCTCAGCTGTTTGAGGATATGCAGAATGCATTTCGCAGTCTGGAAGACTAGACTTGACCTCTGTGACCACTCCAGTTTGTCCTCTCAGTTCCTCATCTCAGCTCCTCTGCTTCCCTACCTTACAAGAATGATGCAACAGTACTTGAGTTGATAAATAACCGTATGTTTCCCCTGTTCATACTCAGAGAGTGTCTTTACAAAAAACATTCCTATTAGTTTGTATTTGGCATTGCTTTGTGTGTCTGAAGTGGTGAGTGATGTGTGAATGGGCCTGGCTGAGTGAGGAAATGCTGTTGTACACTTCTAGGGTGGGAAAAACTTCACCTTTCCTCTCCCAGCTCTCCTGGTAGCCAGCCTTTCACCTCAGGATGTAACCAGTTGAGCTGCACTGGCAGAGGAGGTGTAGGTCTTCATGCAGTTATGCGGTACATTGCGAGCTGGCAGTGGGAAGGGCATTTACACCTGGCACTTTGCTAAGTGACTATCAGATGTAGAACTCCCTGTTCTCAAGCAGAATTTTTGACCATATTCTGATGACATGTTGATACAACCAAAAACTCTTCACTACTCTCATTTCTGAGTCTCTCAGCTGAATCTTTTGGTATTGAAATGTGGTAGTTCTGGTCCTCTCCAAGAAGGGACTAACTAAAAGATAAGCGTATACAAGCGACTGGTATAATTCTGTACACTGGAGAAATACAATTTTATCTTCCTGCTTAATACAGCTAGGACTGTTGGACTCGGCATCAGCTAAAATCAAAGCCATAGGTGCTCAGCTTCCAGCAGAATTTTACCTTCTTGGCTCCCATTCATCCCATAAAATCTCCTGACACTCAGCTGCTTTACTTTGTGAAGCTTATGACTGCTGCCATGTACTGCAGGGCATGGTTGGCAAGGTACAGTGATGCCACATGTGCTGACCACAGCGCGGTCCTTCCTTGGTGGTGCTCTGCCAGTGCAGTTGCCCCCAGTGCAATGCCCAGGTTATGCCAAGGAAGGGAAAGCACGTGCTTAGCCTTTTTCCTCCACCTGTGCTCACGTGGCCTGTTGGGCAGTGGCACAGAAGGTCCCCAGCTCCTGTGTAAGAGGAATGTATGATGCTCAGCTGGGGGCAGGGGATGAATGGGGGAAGGCTGATGAGTACAAAATGTATTTACTCCTGCCTTGTTGATTACAATGCAAGAGAAACCAGTGGCTCTGGTGTTCTGCTTTGTGCTCTGGAAGCACTCTGTCAAGCAGCTGAAACTGCTGTCTCTTGGGCTTTTTTATTGATAAAACCAGACTGACGTGAGGAATGAGCAGAGCGCGGCCTTTCTATCAAACTCCCTGAGACCAGCACCCATCCCATTGCTCCAGAGTGCAAGAGAGAGAGATGCTGGCATCCTCTCCAGTCTCTCCCTCTTGATTGTGACAGGTGGCATCCTGTGCCCAGCTGGGTTCCAGCTGCCATCTACTGCTTTGTTAGTCCTGAGACAGCACCTGTTGTTGGTGACACCGTGCCTCCGTGAGCATTAATTCTGCACTGAAGCATTTCCACCAGTGCCAGCTCTGAACAGTAGTGATGATGCAAAGGGATCTTGTGCTACGGACCAAATGCTGCCACTTCCATTATGGTATCAACCCACTGTTTGTCAGGGGAGAGCCCAGCTGAAACTTTATAGAGGGATTGACTATTTTTGGTTCTCCCAAAAAGAAACTGCTCCTCCAGCTGATATTCTGGTAGTGAACGCTTAAGTTTACAGCTCACTAAACTTTTGGTGTATGCTGCTTATTTTATCAACGAGCATGTGTGAATGAGTAGTCACCATCCAAGCCCTTGCTGGGCTCATCGTTTGTACCCTTCACCACTGTACAATGTAGCATTTCATGCTAGAAACCAGATGTTCTTATCTCTTTAAATAGAGGATGTTATAAACTTTACAGAAGATGTCTAAGATAATGCAGTTCTAATATTTATTGTGCTGTACCTGGCCCTGAAGTGTGACCAGTTCAAAGTTTCATATATATTTTTGTCCTTTTTGTTTTGTGTCTGTTTTCAGTGTTGAGATTCTGATGTTCACTGTGTCCTGCAAGTCTTCCTTCCACAGCTGTGGGAGGAATTACAACATGGGCAGAACCCCACCACCTACTTTATCTTGTATATTTCATAATGTATGTTGCTGGAAATTGTGTAAAAAAAGTAAATTAAAAAAAATTGTTCAAGTCAATGAAAATAAAATTGATTTAAATTAGATTTTATCTGTCCTATTTTCTTATGTCAAACCAAACATATGCCACAGTGCTGTACACAGCAGCCCATCACAAAAGGTCACAGCTTGCTTTAAAAAAAATTACTTCATCACTTTAGGGATTTCTTTAAAACTGTAAGCAGTAATTTGGCATGGCCTCTTTACTTCAGTTCTCCCATTCCATTACAGCTTGCACAATCTCCTCACATATTATGTCTGAGGGCAGGTATTTTTAGGATTACTTGTAATACAATGAAAGTGTAACTGTAAGTTTGCCTTTTCCTGCCATGCATGCAAAACAACTGTGCTTGTACCATTTTAGGGCATTTGGCACTTTGGATTAGAAGCTGAGCAGCACTGCTGGCCACAGCAACTCCTTTTGGCTAAGAAGTTGAGACCTTATGTAAACAGCAACACATAAATGAAGAATACACTAAAAACATCCCAATTGGCCTATTTTGTAGATTTGACCATTCTGTAACACCTTTGTAACACTGTAACCACCTCTGTAACACTCTTTGAAGAAAGTGTTCTGAGATTTCATAGAATATATTAAGAGATACAGCAAGCTCAAGGTGTTCAAGTAATTCCACCACCTCACAAAGGGGTGGAAGTCATAAGCCCATTTCCTGACAACCATGGTCTAGTAGTTCTTGTAGATGTTAAGAAATCCATCAAGTGAAGCGATGAGTTCAGGTTTTGGCAGTTTGGAAGTTACCAACTGGCAGTGTCCTCACTTCATCCACTCGACTTTTGTGGATCTGGAAGGCTGGCGTCACCCAGCGGCCACAGGAGCACTGGTCCCCCCTCCAGCTGAAGGAGCCCAGCTTTGACGTGCATTTGGGACACAGAAGCTGCAAGAAAAACCCAAGACTCAGTCTAAGACGTGCTCATGTGGATCTAGTTAAAAACAGGCCAAAAAGCTAAACTGGAAGGGCTCTTTAGCCCTGGGCTGTAGCAGGCAACTGTGCTGACAGAAGGCAGGGTGTGAAAATGCAGCTGGTGAGATTCCAAGACAATTTTACCAGGGCCCAAAAGACTCGGTCAGCCTGAGACCACTGCAGGCTTCTGAAGCCCCACAAATCTTTCTCATAAGAGGAACAAACAGCAGATAAACTCTGTCCAACATCCTGGCTGGTGGTGCCAGCTCAAGCAGAGCACCAGCTCATTTCCTTGTTAAAGATTATTTTACATTTCAGAATCTGCACATAAGACGCAAAACTCCCACCAGAAAGGCTGGGAGCACCTTGTGTGGGTTTTTTTTTTCCTTTCAGGGAAGAAAAACAGTTGCCTTTGCAAAAAAACCAAACCAAAACAACCAACCCAAAACTTAAAAAAACAAAGCATCACCTGTCCTTCCATTACTCCAAGCAGTGCTGGTTCCATCCACTGCACGGGCTCGATGAAGTAGGAGGTGCACTTTTCCTGACCATTCCCGGAAAGCCGTGCACAGTCTGTTACCCTCTTGTGGACAAAGGCTGTCGGTCCCGTTCCTTCCGTGTGGGACAAAATGCTGGAGCTCCGGAACAGAGCGCGTCTGCCCCCCCGGGACATGGGAAAAAAGAAGTAAAACGGGTTTTTTTAACTGGGCAAATCTACAGACAATTGAAAACAGGGATATGGGTCTCCTGACTCTAAATAAAGTGGAGTACAAATTCTACATTTTTTCATTAGTCTAGAAGGTTCACAAGCACCACTCCAGGGAAAAAAAGTTTTGTATTTTTTACTTTGATTTTTTTTTCACGCAAACACAGTGTGGAAACTTAGGCAACAGCTCATCCCTTACCTGACAACAATCACAAGCCCATTGATTTACACTGGATATTATTCTCTTGAGTGGATTTCACAATGACGTTTCAAGGAAAAATACAAAGTATTTTATAAACACGTAAAAATACATAATTTTTAGATATATAAAGTACCTGCATTTCCTGCATCTGTAGAGAACCTCTGTGTTCACAGTTTGACATACAGTGGTAGGATCAACTGCAAAGACTTCTCGGGGCATGTCTTGAGGTTCTGCAGAGGGGTCAGGACCATGTTGTGAATTGGATCAGCTCAGCCACGATGCATTCCTGGGAATGAGACAGGACTGCGCCTCTGCCCCAGCCACAGCCTGCAGGAGCCACCTTCTTTCATTTGTTCTCTCACCAATCCCAATACATTAAGCTAAAAACAAGAGCCTCATCCCGCCATGCCTAAGGCTGGGATTTGCTTAATGCAAGGAACTCGGATCTAGAAAATATTTTGCTTTATGTTCTTACTTCAACAGAAAGTACAGACAGAGGAGGTTTCTGAGCAGCTGTGCCAATGTTTTAGTGCACCAAATACAGAAAGTCAGCCTGCAAAAGGGAACTGGTAAGGACAATGACACATAAAGGGCAACAGCACTGTCACGCTGAGTTTGCAACACTGAGATCTTGCAAGAAAAGCTACGGATTATATTATTATAAAATTACACTGATGCACGCGTATCTTTTGTGATTTAAAGTACAAAAGTCTACTTCATTACCTGAATTTCAACTCTATCTCAAGTTTTGCATGTTATTTTTTCATCACATTAACACATTTTCTGAGGATGCTTTTTGCTTTTCCAGGGATGTAAAAATCATGAAAAGTATCAAACTGACCTTTACCATTATTTGCACTCTGCTAAAGAGTGCAGCTCTTTACAGATCTTATTTCCTGTCTCTCAAAGCACTTTTTTTTTCTCCCACTGATGAGCTGGGATTCTCTAGGGCTGTTGTAACATGAATGCTTGTCCCGGCCAAGTCCCGGCCCGGCTGCTTGGAGGGCATCACTCGAAGCCAACCCCTTTTGCCAGGGCCTTCTGCGTTTATTCCGGGTCAGCCTGCTCCCCTCCTCGGGAGACTGCCCAGCGCCTCGCTCCGCGCACCCGCGATGCTCCCGCTCACTCACCGGACAACCTCTCGCTGAGCATCTCCAGCCGGTACCGCTTGTAGAGGACGCTGCTGGTGTCCACGGCGCAGCCCATCGCCTCGTAGAGCTTCAGCTGCCGCTGGAAGCCCGGGTTCACCCTGCGGCGGGGGCGAGAGGACAGCGGACTGAGGGGGGCTCCGGGCGGGCGGGCGCGGCGCGGGGGGCGCGGGCGGGGCACTCACTGCGCGTCCGGCTTGGCGGCCCTGA
>VWYP01017989.1:36277-139024 GCA_013400435.1 Pycnonotus jocosus | reverse complement strand
GGGAAAGAAAAAAAAAAAAGTTGTTTAAGTATCTAAACAAATAAGGGCATAGAAACAGTACAAAAGCTTTATTTTAAAAACAAATAGTTCTTTTCACTGTGAAATGTTTAAATTAAAGTATTTGTCAAGCTTTAACTGATCTATGTTTTGCTAGGCAATGCTCATAGGAAACACAGATATCTCTGGCAAAGAAATGGTACCCTTCAGATTTTAAAGATTCCAACATCTTTATCAGTCCTCTGGACAAGGGTGTTGAGTTCATCCTCAGTCAGTTCTAGATGACACCACATTGGGCACAAGCATCGATCTGCCAGAGGCCAGGAAGGCTCTGCAGAGGGATCTGGACAGGCTGGATTGATGGGTTGAGCCCAGTGCTGTGGAGTTCATCAAGGCCAAGGGCTGGTCCTGCCTTTGGCTCAAAACAAACCCTGTCAAGGACAGGCTGGGGCAAAGTGGCTGGAAACCTACCTGGTGCAAAAGGACATGGGTCTGGTGGTTAACAGCAGCTGAACACGAGCCAGGCTGTGCCCAGGTGCCCAAGAAGGCCAATGGCATCCTGGCCTGGATCAGCAATGGTGTGGCCAGCAGGAGCAGGACAGGGATTGTCCCCTGTGCTCGGCACTGGTGAGGCTGCACCTCGAGTGCTGTGTTCGGTTCTGGGCCCCTCACTGCAGGAAAGACACTGAGGGGCTGGAGTGAGTCCAGAGATGGGAAACAGAGCCGGTGAAGAACCTGGAGCATGAGTCATGTGAGGTGACTGAGGAAGCTGAAGTTGTTTAGTGTAGAGTAAAGGAGGCTCAGGAGAGATCTGGAAGGAGGTTGCAGTTAGATAGGGATCAGCTTCTCCAGGTAAAAAGTGATAGGACAAGAGGAAATTGCCTCAAGTTATGCCATGGGAGATTTAGGTTGGGTATTAGGAAAAATTTCTTCATCAAAAGAGTTGTCAAGCACTAGAACAGGGTGCTCAGGGAAGTGGTGGAGTCACCATCACTGGAAGTATCAAAAAGAAAATGGATGTGGCACTTAGGGACATGGTTTGGTGGTGGACTTGGCAGTGCTGGGTAATGGTTGAACTCAATGGTTTTAGAGGTCTTTTCTTACTTAAATATTTCTATGGTTCTATTATTTGGTTATATTATTTATTTCTTCCCATCCAGCCTTTTCCAGGTGCTCTTAATTTCACTAAAATGTGCCAGGTTTTCTTTTCCTTCTTAAGCATAGCTAGAACTAAACAAAAGGATGTATACGAGGCAGACTCACATGTAAATTTAAAGGTAGTGAAAACAAGCATGAACCTGATATATAAGATGACTGGGAAGTAAACTATTGTATTATAAAAGAAAACAAAATATTTAAAGACAAGATGAATTGCATGTGTAACAACAAAGCAAGGCTGCAAGAGTCAGCCTGAGAAGAACAAAGACATGGGCCAGAATTGTAGCAAAGCCCTGGACAAGGATTGAAGAAAGTGAAAAGAGGTTCCTAGAGTTTTTCATTCTTCTCCAGCCTCTTCCAAGTGCTCCTGATTCCACTTAAAATACTAGATTTTTTAAAAGCATGGCTAGAACAACTAAACAGGTTTAGTGGTTCTAAAACAACATACCTGAACAGTCAGGAATCAGGACATTTGGTGAAAGAGTCTGGTAGCAGGAGAAGATGAAGATAAGGAGTTTGAGTCCTTGCCTATATGTGGTTCCTCTAGAAAAATCATGGTTATAGGAACTCATGTAAGGCTGTGATAGCACTATGCAAGGGACAGGAGCTCAATTTCTCCAAAGGCAAAGGATCCTCCCTATACATGATCCCTCTTAATTTTCAAAGAAAATTAAAACAACTCAGGTTTTGGTAGATTTCAGGGCTCATGTGAATCATAAAGATAGAAAAATAAAAGAGAGTGTGCATTACCACTCACTTGGGCAGGACTTGAAGATCCATTATACAGGCAAAAAATTAACATAGTTAACAGAGCCTGTTCCCTGAGGGATATCATGAAAAGTGATATAAATGCCCTGCAGATTTTTTTTCTGTGTACCTAGAAACAAGTAGGATGAGGGACACCGAGACTTAAAGTCCTTCCCATGTCTCACACATATATTTATCCTGGTGCCCCTTCTCTGAATTGGATAAAGCAGACAACAAGTAGGTTGCTCCTAAATAATCAGTGCCCTGTCCTTCAGTGGAAATGAAATGTTGGAGGAAAAGGGTTAGAAAGGAATGGATGAAGGCATGTGAGAAGTGGAAGAAGATTGATGTGATCCTCATGCTCTTTCTGTTCTCCAAGTAATACAGATACCAGGAATGAGCTAGACCAGACTCAGCTGTCTGAGCTCAGGCTGGGATTTGATGGGGAACAGGAAACCATCAGAAGCACTCTCTGTTCATGGCAGTGCCCCTTTGAGTTCTGGAAGGATTATAGGCATAGGTTACATCAATGACTGCTAAAACAGATTTTTTTTTACTTGACCCAGCACCCTCTCTACTGCCTGCTGCATATCTGTGAGGCTCCTGAACCCACTAACCTTAATTACTCACAGCTGTGACCTAGAGTTTGGGAATCACTGCCTTGGGCAGACACAAACATTTTTCTTGTATCATACCCAAGAAACAGGGCTTATCTATGTATTCTGGGGTAAATTACTAAGCTAGGATAAAATTTAGTTCTTTTCTGTGATGACTTGTACTGTACACATCTTCCTCATATAAGCAACTCTCACTGTATTATTAAAAACTGTGGAAAAGATGGTGTAAAATGAATATTGGAATAATGCTGATTAATTGTAAATAGTTCACAAAAATATAATGTAGAGGAAAAAAAAAAACCACTGGAAAAGTTGCTTTACAAGGAAAGAGGGAAAGAATTCTACATGTTTTTTAGATTGACCAAATGAGTCTTAAGATGGGTATGGCAACATCATAATTATTTGCAAACTAGAAATACCATGACTGAAAGGAATGGTTTATTTTGGCACAAAGATTATAAGTAAGCATGACAGGATGAAACTTAACACCAGACCTGTCAGCCTACTAGATGAAGGGAGCTCTACAACCACTTCTATTAAAAGCTAGATTTGACAAAGAACTATTCTAGGAGAGCCTTCTCTACTAGCATAAAGCATGCCCAAATACACCTCTCTTTGCTTTAATTTCAACAGTTCAAGCTGAAAATCTGCTGGCATATTTGTGCAGTGGTATGTGTGTTAACACAGTACTATCAAGTACTGTGAATAAAATTGAAAGTCTGCTTAAGAATTTTATATGACTACTTTTATTCTGAGCTTTAGCAAACTAAAGAGCAGTAATGAACCCATCAAGGTTATCAGAAAGACAGAGAAACATTTGCTGCCAATTTTTTTTTAGAGCAGGGGAAGAGGTGATGGAGGTCAGCAAGATTGCTGGTAGGATTCCCCATGGTTTCCAGTGATCTCACAGTTATGTGTAAGTAGTATTTAAAACCTAAATGGAGTACTGGTGGATGTGAGTGGGAATGGGAAGTTCATTCTGCACTCCAGCTTCCTTAATTCTTCGCAGTGTGAGCTGATGAAACCACACTATTGCTGTCAAAGGCCAGGTTAACATTTAATAGCCTGTAAAACTTTAAACTTACTTTTGGAAAGTCTTAAAACATTCTTATAGCTTTGATTAAAATTCAGGGAAACTGTTAGGCTTAACCACTACCTTTCATTTAAGATAACTTTGAAAAGTCATTAACCTCTGTTAAAGGAGAAGGAAGCTGAAGTAATAGAAGGCTCAAACAACAAAACATAAAGACAAAACACTGTTCAATCTGGAGACAAATGTAAGGTGGCTCAGGGATCCTCCTTACCTGAATAGATGTGTTTGGATTTTGAAAAGCAAGGAGAAGTGCCCAGGAAGGGAAGAAAGCTGGCACAGCTGGAATGGTAACTGCTCTGTGGCTCTAGGGCCATGCTTGCACCGACAGGATGTAGAATAAGGGCTTTTAAGTAGAAAGCTGTCTAAAACCCATGATGATTGGGAATGGGGAAATTTGTGCTCAGATTTTTCATGCTTGAGGAAACAGATTATGTACAGCTTTTTAAACTGTTATTTTCTTCATAACTTATTTCTCTTTTTACACAAAACAAACTGCAAGATACCAAATTTTGTCCCATGAATAAACCCACTAATAGTGATGACAATAGGATAATCCTTCCTTCATTTTGATCATTCTGTCCTTCTGTCTTAGCTGAGAATTAATCTATTTAGAATTTGATATACTATACCTGAATAAAAATTCATTAAAATAATTTAAACAAGTATCAATAAACCACATGTAAGACAATAGTTATTCTTCAGGCCTCAGGTTAACTAACTTTATGTCAATAGTCATGCTTACCTTTTTTTCCTAGACCACAAAACTGCTGGTACAAAACTCCTGACACAAGTGAATGAGGGATGCAAATTTTAAATACCAATTTTCAGATTTCCACATACATTTTCATAAAATAAATCTGATGTACAATTTTCTTCATAAAGGAATTTCCTTAGACATAAGAGCTAAATAGCTTTTTCTAAGTGCTGAGCGTTCCACAGCACAGAGAAAAAATGAGAGGTTCCTGTTCATATGACTTTTAAATCTCCCACTCAAAGCTTCTCAGGAAAACAAGTCCTGAGGGTGGAATATTTCCAGGACTTGTTCACATGACAGTTGAAAATCTCCTCTGAGAATCCAAGTCATGAAGAAAGTACCACTGTGGATCTGTTTGCAGTTGTTAAAAAGTTGACCTGGCTGCTGCTTACTGTTAGTCACCTGAATATTACCGTCTCCACTACAACAATATTGCCATAGATGATTCTAATATTCATTTAGGGAAAAAAAAATCAGATAAATTCTTTTAATTTGTCACAGAAAGAGATCCCCTTCCAGCAGAGGGAATAGATACATACATCAGAGTCATTTGGAGCCTCTCACCTTGCAGTATTGACCATGTGAAAATAATTGTATTACTTGAGAAGCATACAAAACTGCTTTTGGAGCTATCAAAAGAAAACAAAAAAGGTAATTGCAATGTACAGGACATATTTCTTTATATATCTCAATTTTGAGTTTGTGTGGCATCATTTCCACTCTTCACCATACCACCACCCCACATAATTGAAGTCTGAATCAAGTCCAGGATGAAATTTTATGTCATCTACTTACTCCCATTGCAATAGCTTATGTCTTTCTCTCATTGTCTTCCAGTAATGCAATGTTCAACATACTTTCTGGGTAGTTTTTAATATGAGTAATGCATCTTTGTCTGTAGATGCACTGCACATGAAAACAATTAGGCTCAGGGAGGTCTCAGTCCTTACCACTGCTAATTCCACCATTCAGTCCAATGTCCATATTCATTGTCATTTGTTGTTGCCAAAAAGGGATCAGAAATTTGATTCCATGATAATGTAATGGATACAATAGTCACAGTTCTCTTCACATGTGGTGTTGCTAACAGGAAAGATGACAGTGTGTGATGGCCTTTCATACCAAGGCTCAGGGTGACCTCCTGGCTCCACTGAGGATGGTACTGAACCTTTGAGTGGTTTGGAAGGCACCAGTATTTATTTTATCCTTATTCTATAAACCTGAGTTTAAATGAGTTCTTTTTCTAGAGGTCATCTCATCTTCACCTTCAAAGGATGAAAGGATTGTCCCATGGGTAGAATTCATCTCACTTTATCCATTTAAAAGTTAAGGGTCTATCAAAGTGCATCATTCAGGTTGCTTCACCTGACAAAATGGTACCTAAAGCAGAGAGTCTGAATTGTACTCCAGAGAGTGATAATGAACTCTGAGGTTACATGGGTGGATATCTAGATATTACATCATTAAAGAAGGTGAAATTAATCCCACCTTATATATATAATGATTAGCTCATAATTAATATTAAAGCCAAGAAAAATATAGTGAGTAATGAGCTCTGTACTGTGAAATATCAAACAAAAACTGATAAATAACTAACACTATATTAATCAAAGAAAGGGAAGATATTAGAACTTACCTTCTCAATTCAAACTCACTGATTAATCTAATCAGATAGAATTTTAATACAACTGTACCATTTATTCTGTGGAAATCTTGTCATTACTCTGGACAATGGCTTCTGCTTGTTGAAGACAGTCTGTCTCTGACATACACCTTGCCATTCATTGCATGATAAGGCAGCTGTCAATTATGCTTAAGTGTCTTATTGCTGTTGGCATGTGTCTAAATAATACACACAGTGTATTTCTAAAACAATCTAATGGCTCAGCTGAACTAAAACAAGCTGCAATGCAACACCTGGAAAGCTGACAGGCTGTCTTAAGTGTGTTGGACATGATATGTTACAGTAACGAGATTTTAAGTTTGTGCATTTTCTAAACACTATATCATGTAGTGGTTGAAAATCTGATAACATCCATGTATGGTAGTTACAGCAAATAAATGTTTTGGTCACCAATAAACTTTCAGTAGCTTCCATTTAAAAAGAAAATGTGCCTTTGGCATTTCTGCCTTTCACTTTTCTGTGAAAGATTAGCACAAGATCTCAAGTTAGATTGTCTTCACCTCTAAATAATTATTCTGGTTGTCACTAAAAAGTTTTTCGGATGTTTCAAAGTCAGATAACATCACCTTAGAATCCATTATATGTCCAGTCTTTTTATACACCAAGTATAATTTCACATATTTATTTTCTTCTTTAAGTTGAGTAGGGTTGGTTTTTTTTCAAATTTCTCTGAATTTGTCTTCCAAGGACAGCAGGAGTTTGAGATGTTATGGTGGCTCTGATCTGCATGAACTTTTCAATCAAAAAGCTACAGAAAATGGAATATAGGTACAAATGACATATAGATAGATACATGCAGATAGCTAGTTAGACAGATAGATAGATGCCAATGCCATATCCATAAAAAGGCATTCTTTTCTGAATTTTCATTAAATTGTAGTCTGATTTTGCCACCTCCTCTATGATAATTAATTTCTTTTATTGCCCTATGACATCTACTTGACTTCATGAGCCATACATCTTCAGAAGTCTCATAATATGTAGACTTTTTTCTTCTTGTTTCAGCTAAGGAAAATATACAGTATAACTAATGGTGTTGGGAAACTCATCTCACAACAGGAACCTAGAGGTAAACAACTGCATTTGCAGTATATAATCTCCTCTGCAAGATTTCTAATTATTGTTATGCTTGTGTAGTCAGGAAATCACGGTCTATAAAACAAGCCTAATTTCCTGTGTCTTGCACCTGAACACGATAAAAGCTCTTGATCTCTTTTCCTTCTCCAGAGGCAAATCACAAAACTGTGACATTGCTGTTTAATCCTGCAATGAGTACCTATTTCCACCCATGCAATCCTGAAAGTGCTACCTCGATGTATGCTTGACCAAGGTCTCGCTGCACTTTCTGTGACTGCCTTAACATTTCCCTGTAATAAAATGAAGATATGCAGCATTGGGGGGTTTTTTTGTTTTGTTTTGTTTTGTTTTGTTTTTTTTCTGTTCTCAATAATAATATGAGTTTGGCAAAAGACACTGATTAGTTTAGGCAAAACTGTTTTTCCTCTTAAGAATTCTATGCCAGCTTGGGAGGGTGCTTGTGTTAGACAGAAAGTTAATTACTACTTCTTCCTCAACAAAGAGAAGACTATATTGATTAGATGTAGCTGTGAAAACATTTAAGAAGAAACAAAGCCCCAGGTTTGTCCTATGTAATGTGAGCTTTAGTGCTTGTGACAGGTGCCAGATTTACAGCACTAGAGACTAAAATCCTCTCTACCCAAGGCAGGTATGGCTTTCCCCTGCCTGTCACTCAGCCATGCTCCAGTGGGAGAAGCACCAGATGTGCAAAAGCACTTCATTGCTGTTTAATCCTTTGGAGCTGCCTTAGTGGGATTGAATCAGGGACATCAACTTATTTCACATGGACCAACAAATAACACTGACTTTGCAGCCTCTGTCCAACAAAGCTGTTAAGCACATACATAACTTTAAGATCAGCCATAGCACCAACTCCATCAATTCCAGTGCTTTAGGTCTTTATTCACTTCTGCCTTGGAGGGGATTTGAATTAGTGACTTACAGCTAAAATGTTTCATATCCTTTCACTAATCCCCCCCCGTCACTTCCTAACAAACTGCCTTTGGAGACGTATAAACCAAACCTCACACTGAACTCCTTGGCAGTACATTCATGTTTTACAATGTCTAGCATCTAACATTTCCCTGTACCAGAGGATTCACTTTTATTTTGCTGGTGTTTGTCAATCTTCACATCATGACTTTAAGTCTCCTACTCTGAACAGTATTTCCTTATACATTTAATCCCATGAAAACTCATTACTTATTCAAGTGTATTAGATCTGTGTGCTCATACCCAATGAATACTTATTACTTTGCAGAAAAATAAATATCTTCAGCAACATATTCAATTTTATATTCTAACAACTTTTCAAACAAGCTGCATATGGTAAATATAAAGAAGGAATGGAAATTGAAAGTAGCACTGAAGTATTGTTCTGTAAATAATTTTATCAGTGACCAAAATCCTATAAATATAATATAATTGTTCTGATGCTATAAATTACTTGGAAACTACGTATATATGTAAAGCAGCCAGAAAAGATGTCTGATTCACACCTTTGCAAGCATTTTGCACATGAGAATATTTTTTTCCAGCAGTGGGGGAAGTCTCTCCATCTGCACCCTACATGCAGAGGATTCCTCCCGCATTAGGACCCCTCCCTCCCTGCCACACTGGGAGTCTGTGCCTCTGTGGCACTGAGCCTTCTGGCTGCAGCTACCAGAGACAACTCGTGGGTTTGTCCTGGGAGAGAGCTGGGCACTGAGCCATAGAGGTCTGCATCATGTTACACCAGTGAGCCCTTCTGGGGAGCACAGGAAGGGAAGCAGCTACTGCAGGTCTCATGAGGGCAGAAAAAGAAATCCTTCTGAGCTGAAGGCTGGAATAGGCTTGCTGGGCTATCAGGTCTAGTTCCTCATATTACAAATGACCGTATATATACATATTATGTAAGTTTTTTCATTCTTTGGTCAATTTCCATCTCAGCAGATCCTGCTACTGATAGAAACTTTTTGAGCACTTCACTGCTCTACTGATTTCATGTATATTTGAATTTTAAACTAAAGTTATGTGTGCCACTGGTTTTTTATATTGGCACTGTCTCTGAGCTGGAGCCTGTTTCCTACCGCATGAACCTGTTTCCTAATCCACACTAGAAATACTGCTCCTGTCGACATTGGTTTTTTGCAAGTACGTTACTTTGATAGTTAATAGTTATCCTGTGACTTGTTAATATGCCCAGGTTTTCCTCTTCCTCAGTCATTTCTAACAAATGAGCTCTTAGTCTGTAGCAGAGGCTTTTGTTATTAGTCCGTAAGTGCATGACCTTGCATTTTGCAGTATTGAATTTCAATTACTCCAGCCTACAATGTCACATGGTTCTTCCTGTGTGTTCCATCCCAGCCATCCTTTAGAGTCATATTCCCTCTCAACCCTGTATCACTAGGACATATCAGCACCACATCAACTGTTTTTGACCAAGTGCATTAAAAAATGCACATTAAATCAGCACCAAAAATCCGTGGCTGGGAAGAGGAGTAGGAACCTCCCTGATATAAAACACTTCACACCAATTATTAGGTCTTATGTCAGCACCAAAAGTTGGTTAATCCTCTTTTATGCCCTTGTCCTGTTGTGATCCCTATTTTCTCCAGTTCAACTAAAAACGTATCATAGTATGACACAGTCAATTACAGTGTCATATGCTTTGCTGAGATCTAGAAAAAGTAGCTGTGACCCATACAGTTTTCTAAGAGGAAAGCTGTTTTTTCAAAGGCAGAATACATACACAAAACTAACAAATATTTCAATCTAAATGTATACAGCTATTTACCTAGCAATTATCTATCACCTATCTCTACATATCCATAGAAAATTTAATTTTTTCCTTTCTCAATGCTTGTTTTTTTAAACCCTTCATATCAGTTGAGTGGCTAACAAGTCCTATAGTCACATCACTTTTTTCTCTTCCTTAATATAACAGTCATATGGCCCCACTTCTGCTCTAACTACATAATTTACCAAAAAGATTGGAATTGTTTTGTGATTGTGCTCTCAGTAAATCCAGTAGTCTTCCAGAATTACCCATTTCCTTCAATTGGGCAGTTCTGTTTTCTGCAGGGGTATGTTCTTACAAACCACCCATTTCACTTAACAGCTTCTTGCATGCTTATCACTGCACCAAGTCCCAGCTACAAAAAATCCTTAAAGTAAATTCACCTAAACAACCATCAGACCTGGGGATGCTCCCACTGGAACAGCCTCAATAGAGCATAGTGAGAGTTTTGCTTCTAGAGTAGACTCTAGTCTGGAGTCTGTACTTTGCTCACATATTTGTAGGCAGGATTATAAGAGAATTTCTAAGGGTCTACACTTCCAATGGCAGATAAAGGAATGAGTAGATAATCTAAGTGTCTTTGGAAATCTAAAAATCCTGTATTTCTAAACAGAATTTTAGAACCTAAAATTTAGCACCTAAAATTATTCCAGCTATGAGTTATTAATCTCACCAGTCCTTATTTTCTGTGTATGTATGTGTGTGTGTAATCAGCCTTTGCAAGATGATATACAACAAGGGAAGAAATCCAGTTCACCTTTCTCTACCCAGCCTTGCCTCCATGGGCTGTGCCCTGAGAAGTTTGCTTTAAGGCAGAAATTAAGAAGTGCTTATTTTTCTTACTTGTTGAGGGTAGACTTCACAGGACTGCTGCCTGGAGCCCATACATGCATTGCACACTGCTCAGACACCCACCCAGGAAAGTAGAATGCAAAGAGTAACCTGAAAAGTCAAGTGTTGAGCAGGTGCACAGAGGTTATATATGCTGCCAGATGGATATACTTAAGAGGAATCAACAGATGAAGTAATCTCCATATTTCAAGGAGTGTTTGGGAACAGTGCAATAGTTCAACGGAAGATTTATTATTTCTTTTAATCATATATAGAATATGAATGCATCAGCTATGATTTTTTAAAATTTACTTTATTCATATCAAACTGACATTTCAAGAAGCGTAAGTTATCTTACTCTTTGCCCAAAACAGTCCTTGCTAAAGTTTTAATGCTTCAGATCATGCCTTTATAAAGGCAGAGGAGATGACACATAGGCTATGGTATATATTGCTATAGATCTGTGTTGCCAGCTTTGCATTTTCATTGTCTCTACCTAATTAGACCAACTGGCAGTTCTGTGACAGGGAAAGGTTATAACTGACTTGTATGAAATGCTTATTTTGCCTGCTTTCACTAATGCTCATCAACACACAACTCTGTGATCTCCAAGCAGCAATTGTCTTCTAAATATCACTGGATAGTGATTGGGTGAAACCTTTAATCCGAGTCTAACTTTATAATTCTCTAGACAGCTCCTCCTCTCAGCCATGAGTGTGCAGCCACCTGAGCACAGATCATTTTGCTGTTTACAGTTTTATTTCCAAAATTCTGCTACATTCAAGTGGTGGCTGGTATCATCCTGAAGGAAATGAGTGTGTGGAAGCTGTGCTTTGGGATGCAACCAATGCTGATGCTGTGGAGCAGCAGGCATGAGCCTTTTTCCAGGCATCCTTGCTGCACGTGAACTTTGCTGTGCAGCAGAGCACATGCAATGGTCCAGGCAGCAGCATGGCAGCTGGGTGGAAATTATAAGAAAAAAGTCATGGAAAGAACCAAGGTGGTAACATTTAACTGAGGAAGTAAGAGAGCTTATATTCAACAAAGCTCTAAAAAACCCACTTGAGAAATAAAGAATCTGTCAGACTTAATATAGCTACTTCTTATATTTGCACTCTATGCCCCTTGCTTGCTGATTTAATGTGACTCCAAAAGACTCTTTAGCCTTTATGTTTTGGGGGTGGGGTTTTTATTGTTGTTGGGGTTTTTTTTCTTATTTTTTATTGAAATTAAAATTTACAAAATAGGAAAAAATATTTAAGGTTCAATTAGAATGTTTTACAAGACTTTAAGGAGACTGTTAAAAATACAGTGGCTTGTTTATAATAAAGTAACTTAATTTGTATTAATGAAGTTTACTAAGGGACTCCTGCAGAAATAAAATACATTTATCCAAGCATGTCTTTATCAAGAGATGAGTGAGACAGTCACGGCATGCCTATTCCTTTCAAACAACACATGACAAAACACATGGTAAAATATCATGAGTGAAAATTATACACAGTCTCCTTTAGAGTGAGTTCTGTTATAAAAGAATCATAAAATCCTGGTAAATATTTTTTAATGTTCCAAATCTCAATACAGGATGTTAAGATCAAATCATCTCCATCTTCAATAAGAAAATAATAATTCAATTATGTCAGAAGAGGTAAGACAGAACATCTGATGGGAGTATTTTTTTTTCTCCCTATTCATTCAAGTTCTTTCATCTTGTTCAGGATTGGTGACTACAAAAATGTGGATATGACAATCCGTTTTCTTCATAAGAATTTTTTAGGAGTTTAGTTAACATTTTCAAAACTGCTTGAAGGATGAGAATTGCTAAGTGTTTTGGTGCTTCATGACAGGAGTGGGTCACAGTGAGTGACGCACTCCAGCTCTGAGAATGAAACTGTGACCAATTTATTATCTGGAGAGGGAATACTGTTCATGGATTCTCAAAGCTTTGGACCATTTTTTTCCTTATTCAAAGAAAGATAATGGTTAAAGCAATAATTTTGTGAGAAATTCAGTATGAGAAATGATGGATCCTTTGCTTCCTGAGGACATAAAATGCAACACAAATAATGGCAGACTAGGCCAAGTATCCTTGTAATGTATCTCAAACATGTATGTACCTCTGCATAAACTACATTTCTAACTTTCAAGGCATTTTGTTTCTCAGTTTGATGTGGATTTTCATAATTATTCTATCTACTTTGATTTCCCCAAGCCCTTTTATTGCTTTCCTCACAGAGGTAGGATTATCCATACCTTCTGCTCCTGCAAGCTGGCACATTTCCTTTGAAGTCCATGAATCTGTGCCCATTTACACCACTGCAGACTTATTTGATATTGTGTTATAACTACAGATGGGTCCCAGCTGCAAATCTTGGTTTGGATCCAAGATCACCCCAAACTAGGGAGTGTTTGGATTCATGATTGTGGCTTAGACCCCTCTCTATGGGTGTGGTATAACAGAAAGAGAAAATAACTTTCTGAACAGGGTAGAGGGCCACTGCCTGTCAGGGAGGCTCCTTCATTGTGGTTAATCTGCATGAAACTGGAGAACAGTTTTTGTAGAATCATGCTGCATAGCAGAGCTGAGAAGTGAAGAGCCGTTCAAAATGAAGAAAATATATAAGCAGCTAAAATTCATGATCTGATCTAAAGCAATTGTCAGATAAATCTTAATCATAATGAATCATTGGCTTACTGAATGAGGTTGTATGCTGCATATCACTGTCCAGTACAAGAGGCAAGGAAAGAAAATCCCTATGAAAGTCCAGCAGAGCAATAAAGAATCCATAAAAGCTCAGGCAAATTAGCATATATTTCATTCTCTCAAATGAACACTGTTAAATCTCACATTGTCTTAGTTTTCCTCCTACTGCTAAAACAGAAATGAGATTTTTTTAAATTTCATTTAGTAGATCTATATCAAATTTAAATAAATTAATAATATTTAATTAATGCTTGTTGAAGCATTGTTCTACTTCAGTTTTGACCTTGGAAGTTGATTAAAAGTATGTGGGATGTCGTTGCTTGTCAACCAGAGAATTTCTGGAAAGCAATTTCTGGAAAGCAGCTTTGATTCTAGGGATGACCAGGGTAAAATGGAGTTGCTTAAAATGCTGAAACAATTTTGAGAGGTTTCAAATGTAAGTTTTCTTTTGACAGTTAAAGCCTCACCCTCTCTCCATTGTGATTAATATTGCGTGTCCACTGTTTTCAGAAATCAGATTAAATAATCATCAAAGATCAAATACAAATTTCAGATCAGACCTTCAGAAGGGCTGCCCAGTTGACATGAATGATATGTAATTGTTTTCTACAGACCAGGAAGAGAAGCAGAGCAGACTTTGTCATGTTACCTTCCCAACAGGTTTCTGTCCTGGTGAAAGGTGACCAGAAAGAAGACCTGAGTGTTTCATGTCCACTCAATTTGCTGCTGCTCTGCCAAAGGTATCAGCTCCAGTTGTGAGGAACACCACTTTCCTAGCACAGAGGATGTGGACTCAGAGCTCAGACTCCTAAATAAGTTGCTGATATCTAACACATGCTAGTACTGTATCTTAACCCTTTTATTTTATTTTTATAGTAAGTCTTTGCTCCCAGGATTCAGTCTGTTAAACACTCATTTGAGCAGACAGCAGAGATACAGATATAGTGAAGAAGGAGTCTTAGGTGAGCTTCAAAATGGCACATTTACTGGATGGCCTGTGACAGAGCATTTGCCAGGCAGTCCTGTCTTCCTCTCATTCACATGCAAGTTGCATTTACCTCTGGGAGAAGGAAATGTCACCACTGCATATCTGGATGGTATCTGAAGCAATAATTTTTATACACTGCACTCTATGAACACACAGATGCACTCATAATACAGATATATCTTTTGTGTATTTGCAACAGCACATTGAAGCTAGTGAATAATTTGCTGTTCTGAAAAAGAAATGGACTTTTTCCAGCCCTCTTTTTGATCCTGTGTATACATATATATATATATATATATGACATTTCTTACACCACTGTAATTAAAACTAAACTTTTGTTAATAAATAAAAAATTACACTATTGTGAGATGCTATTTTCCAGCTTCAGAGCCTTCCAATGCTTTTGCTTCCTTGATCTTGTTTTACTGTAAAGAGCAAGCATTATGCACTAGCACTGTTAACTTTTCATGAGCAAGCAGAACAAATAGGGAATCCTATCAGTCCAAAGCACACTGAAGAGACTTGACTTGGAAAAAAATGCTTACAATATTGTAGGCAAAATAATTTAATATATGCTTCATGGTTTATAAAAAGATTACAGTCAATATTTGCATAAATTTATCTTCCTAAACTGTAAGATATGCCACTGCCTTAGTTATATTGACCTTTTTTAAAAATAAGTGTTATTTCCTTAAGTTATTGCCATGTCATTCCTGTCTCTTAATTAATGCATTATTAGTCAGGCATCACTACCTCAACTGAAAGAAAGCAGTTTAAATATTTTACAGAATATTCCATTTTGGCTAGAAGATGAGCATACTAAGAGGAGGATATTTGTTAAGATGGTAATATTCTTTTTCTTCAGTAATCGCTTGACCCCCAAAGGCATGTCTTCTGCATTTTTCATGTCACATGGGCCTTCCCTCCAAGAGAGTGTGATATTCATGCCTCAGGTGGAGCCTAAGTTGAGCTGTTCTTCCACCAACAGAATGAATGGTTTGTACTACCCACTACAACACCAAAGGCAATCTCCCTACCTTTGTCCATATAAAACAGCCCTAAGTTTGCAGATGGCATTAGGGGAATATATACATGAAAGGATGTTTTGCTAGAAGCTCAAAGGACCCTGTTCCTCAGGGTCCAGATCTGAAACCTTAGATTTAATTGTTCCATTATGTATTCATAATTTACATAGCATTGCCCATGGATGCAATTCCCAAAATATATAGAGCTAGTGGCTGGGTATACCTGACATGGCTAAATGCTTGAGCATGGCACTAAACCAATCTGTGGTGTCCTGAGTATCTCTGAGGAGCACGTGTAGAGCAGTTCTGTGGTGTATCAGACTTGCTGGTGACTGTACACCATAGGCACAAGGAGTCCAGTCCAGTCCAGTCCCATTGCACATAAGGTGCAGAAGTGATCTGGGCTGGTTTGCTCAGAAGCTCACACAAGGCTCCCAGACCCTCAAAATTGATTCAGAAAATACAAGGTAATACCTGTAAGGTTGTGGATAATTGATACATTTTTAATTGACTGCCAAAAGAGGCATAGTAGGATAGTCTAAGGAAAAGATTTAATCAGGTATTAGCCTAAAAATTATCTTACCCAGGCAATTTTTAAATTATTAATTTTAGAACTTTTTGCAGACTTTTTCTTCATTTTCATATCTCTGTGCCTTGCCTCTTCTTTGAAGTGCTCAGATACATTGTCTTTTGTATCTGTGAGATAGTTAGTGGTAACACAAAGACTTGTATTCCCTTGAGGATAGATTATCCAGTCTCACTGACCTTTGAATCCCGACATATCTGTAGGTCCAGTCTCAAATGTTGCACACAGCAAGAAGTCAAGTGTTCTCATCATAGGAGAGCTCCTACTCACCTGTGCAGAGTTGCAGAGCTGCCAATGTGCTGGAAGATGCAAGTCTGGTCCTGAAAACATGGCTCACGTGAGAAAAGTGTATTCACAAGGGGCCTGACATGGCAAGGGCCCAAGCAACTCTGGCATCTATCCAAAAAAGCACTTAATGCCTATGCTTAGAGCTACAATTCAGCTGCAAGTATGTGAGCAGTAGCATTGCCTTTGATTGACACTGAATCAACGAGATGTGAGAGGTGATTAACAAATTTATCAAGCAAGGGCAATATTTGGCCCAGGACTGGACTTCTGTTGCTCAGTTCCTGAATAAGGAAATAGGAACTGTTTGTAGGGGCTGCACAGAACTTCCTTGACACAGAGATTTTTCAGGCAGACATGGTGACATTAGACACAAAAGTATCAGAGCTTTCCTAATGTCTGAACAAACTGGAAATGTGAATAGATATGTTAACACTAATAAATTAATAGAGGAGCTCTGTTCATTGACTACCACAGAAGAAGTCTTAATGAAGAAAACTGAATACGTTCTGTTTACTTGCACAGCACCATTCCCTTATGTGAATAAATTTAGCAGAATCTGGTCTTTTCTTAAACAACACTCACTTTATAATGTACACTGTTGTATTACTGATGGATTGAAAGACCACGACAGAAGATTTATTTTAAGATTTAAAAAAGACACAACCTCCCAAGTTTATTCAGATTCATAAGCAAGAAATGTCTCTAATGATTTAAGGTTGAAAGACACTGAAATTGACAGAAAATGGGCCCATTTATTCACAAGTTACACTTCCTGATGTGGTGGACACGATTATTGCAAAATTTTGCTCACAGTTCTGGAAGCACAAATGTGTGAGGGATAATCAGGAGAGGAAGTGTTGAAAAGGGAATTAATTTTGGAGAGGAAGCATAGAGCAAAGTTGTTGGGGACACATCGGCCCACAAGAATTGTTTTCAAAGGCAAGAAGAGAAGATAGTGTAGTCTGAGGACTTGTATCAATGTCTTCCAATTTGGGGGATTTCTGAACCTTCATGTCAATGGCAGATATTTCTTTCTGTTCTTGACTGCAAACTGGAGTTCAGATGTCACTAAAAGACAGTTTTCAGCTGTGTTTTCGTAAACCTTTTCTTAAATTAGGATTTAGTAATTTTATTTTAGGTTCCTAATTTGTGGGGGAGGGGTTATGATGATGACACACATAGAAAATTGCCAGGATGGAAACATACTTAAAAGCCCTTCTTCTGTTCCAAAGAGAAATGTCTAATCCCTAAACTTCCAGAATCCATGGACTTTCAATAGTTTAGACTNGTGTTGTTTTTCATTTGTTTGTTTTGGGTGTTTTTACCCAGTTCGGTGTTTTTAGCTTTTCAACAAATTATATTGAGCATGCACTTGAGGTTTCAAAGGAAATTTTTAGTCTATTTGGTAATCAGTTCCTTAGGTTTACATCCAAGCCACAAAATATGTATCTGTGTCAAATTTTGCCTTGCTGCATGGAGTTGTTGAAAAATGTGCTCAAAATGCAGTTGGTCAGGTTTGCAGTTAAATTATATACATTAAACCTCAATGTTTCACGAATAGTTTGGATTCAGCATTTTCATTGTCTTGAGCATCAGCTTTAACTTTATAGACAGCTATTTGCAAGAGAAAGTACATTTAATTCCATGACAGTTGACATTGAGAGCATATTGTTGATACAGGCTTCAATGATAACCTTGTGTTTTAAATTGTTTCTGTCCTAGTTTAACAGCACAGTTTATTGTTAACCAGTTTCCTTTTTATCCCTTCTAGCTGCAGATTTATTAGCAGAAACACATTGTACAAATGATGATTTATAATAGAATCATGTTGCCTGAGAAAACGTATTGATTTAGAATGAAATTGCAGTCTTCACTACAACGGCAGAATGAAAGAGATGAGAGTGATCTGCCTTGAGTTAAACTAAAATTCTCTGACTGCCCTCTCCCTGTGTTTTCCTTCTTTTGTAATATTTTACATGAAAGAAAATGTTGCATTAGGCATTTTTTGTATTCAGTTCTTGCTATCTACATTCCTCAACATGCCACAATTACCATGATTGTCTTTGTTCAATTCTTGCATCAGTGCAAAGTAGTACAGCATTTACCTTGGTAGCACTTAAAATGAACGGATCAATAGCTAGATGTTTGCTATTAAGAATGATGAAGAAAGGCTGAGTGGGAGGCAAACAAGGTTATCTACTTTTAATATATTACCTAATTATTTTCTGTGTTGGAAGGAAGACATGCCTTCATTTAATTGATTTTAATACACACACACGCAATTAATACAGATGGACAAAAGTGGACACTGCAAATCCTGCTCATTTTTTACTGCTTTCATTTCTTTTTTAAGTTTCGTGTCTTTTCTAAAGAAAATATGTTGCTCTTTTGTTTAAACTCTTGTTGAAACCAGAATTTTAAGAGAGCTAGACAGCTTTGGTATATAAAAAGGAGGGAGAAAGTGTGTATTTATTGCTTAAGCCAAGGCATAGAGATGTTATCCTGTTGTTGGAAGGGCTAGCTCACTTTTGATACAGCATTTTTAGACACCTGTGAATTTTTTAAGTTCTATTGCAGTTTCTGCATAGGATCCCTTTCACTTGATGCTTCTATTACAATACTATTTCAAACAGTGATTTTATTCTACTTTCTGAGATATTGCAAAAAAGCCTGATTTTTGTTTCAGAAATATTTTGGGCTAATTTATTTTCATTATTTCAGAAAAGGATCCTTTTGCTACTATTTCTTCCTTTTGTTTTACTAATCAACTCCTTTGGTAAAACACCATCAACATGTATGTCTAAGTTTGCAACAGCATCAAAACTAGAGCACTATCACTAGCCATGGCGCTGGATCTTGTCAGACCTCTTTATGACAGACCATCTCCTGAGCTCCATCCAGCTCTTTTTCCATCCACAAAACCACATCCTTTGACTGCCTCCAGCTTGCCCAGAAACCACGCTCCCTGCCCTCAGGCTTTCTTCTGTTTCTGAACCTCCACGGCTCTCAGAGCCTCCTTCAGCTCCATAGAGGCCAAAATGAAGTCTGAGCATCTCTGAAATGACAAGCTTTGTGAAACAGCAAAAACATCCTGAAACAGCATCTGGGGAGCAAATTAACAGATGGGTGCCCTCAAATTGCAAAGTGATGAGGAAGCATTCAGTATGCACACAATGGAAGCTGCAAATGAAGGAGGAAATTTGGTGCTAATAACACCCTGGCCTGATCCAGGTTTCATTGATTTGTACTATCTTTAATAGGAGTTGAATCTAGATCAAAGAGGAAGAAAATAACAGTATACAATGTTGGAGAGTGACCTGACAGCAACATTCAAAACAACAAATGGAATTAATTTTCCTCTTGCTATTCATATGAGTCTAATGTGAGTTGTTTTACATTAAATTAAAACAAACATGTACCTTGAATCCTGTGCTGTACCTTCTGTCAATACTTGTGATCACAATGAGAAATATATTCTACTCTTATTTCTGAAGTTGAGTATTGTTCTGTCTTCAAGTGAAGTTGTAAAGGTCTTCTGAGTTTTCTTATAGAACCTTTGCTTCTCTCTCTTCTAAATAATATTTTGGCCACTACAACATAATTTTTAGCACTGCATTTTCTGCGTTTGCTGTATCTGTGCTGACATATCACAAATTCGGGCACCTCAACAGTTACCTCATTTGATTTGGAAGTAGTTAAAAAACCCTTTGTACAGAGACAGAAATATTTTTCTGTCCTTAATACATTGCTAAGAGGTAGTACCCTGCTGTTCTGGTCAGTCACTTACCACATTTTCATTTGATATCAAGGTCTCACTTGACAAAAAGAACAGATCTATTTTTAATATTCCTGCCAAGAAGCAATGATTCTGTAGTAACTTTGTTAAATATTCGTGTCACAATAGGAGAGTGAGAGTCCTTGGAGCTCTAATTCAATCTACATCAATTATAGTCATAAGGGTGTGAAAGAAGGGCATATTTCAAATGTCCACTTATCTTTGAATTAGATTCCTAAAAAACAAATCTCACTAGATTTAAAAAAAAAAAAATGAATGAAATTTCAGCTCATTTATCTAGCAGAGTGACATCAACTGCATCTGAATGATTTTGGCTGTAATGTGTAAAGATAGCGTTCCAAGATTTGGTATGTGACTCAAGACTGATAAGAAAGATGGGTGCTAATGTCTTTACAAGCAACTCGATGGGAGGTCTTTAGGAGAAATGGGTGTTAATGTTTTTGAAATGGGTTTTAATGTCTCTACCAACCTCAAGCCGCACGAGTTTGTTACAGAATCCAGAGTTTGACTCCTGAACTTTGGGGTAATAGACGAACGGGTCTGCACAAACTCTATTGCAGAACCCAGATACCCTGAACTTCTGAACTTCAGAAGGAGGAAAATGACAGGTTCAAGGGAGGAATACGTCATAAGCAGTTCAGAAATCTGTACCTTCCTACTACCTCAGCCAATAGGGAAAGGAAGAGGGCAACATGCAGCCAGGAGCTTAGGATAAAAGGAGGCTGCATCCTCCAGAATCTCGAGGGAGAAACCCCACGGGGGTATGGAATCTCTCTCCCTTTATTCAAATAAAATTGCAGGACTCGTCTGTCTCCTTTACAGACGCTGGCTTTCTTGAGCGTGATTTTTCTGCACAAGATCAACTTCAAATATTTATTCCTTGCTGGTAAATTCCTTAGTGATAACTGCACTTCAAATTTCTCCTGCCAGCTTGAGCAGTAAAGTTAGTTCTAGTTATCATGCATGATTTTGATATTCTTCACCATCTACAGAAAATCCTTATGTTGGTATGGAAAAACTGTATTTTATCAATAACAGATAATAAATGAAAGAACAACTAATTTTAGTCTCAGAGATATATGCTTCTCATCAAATTTGCTTCTGCTCAATATAGCAGGAGATTAATCATATGTGTCATTGATTTAATTACACATACTGAGTAAGGTACACATTATACAAATATATAATTCATTCTATATATAGAATCTTAGCTCTCCTTAAAAGATCATAGACTTACAGAATGTTCAGGGCTGGAAGTCACCTGAGAGACCATCTAAACCCAACCTGCTCTGCCATGGGCATGGGCATGTTCCAACAGACTTGGTAGCTCAAGGTCTTATCCAACATGACTTTGAATGCTGACACAGTTGGGCCATCCACAACCTCCCTGGGTAACCTGTTTCAGTATCTCACAAC
Source organism: Pycnonotus jocosus (assembly GCA_013400435.1). NCBI lineage: Eukaryota > Metazoa > Chordata > Aves > Passeriformes > Pycnonotidae > Pycnonotus > Pycnonotus jocosus. Next base: position 117,484 of record VWYP01017989.1, on the reverse strand, counting down.
CCTCAGAGTAAAGAATTTCTTCCATATATCTAACATATTTTTCCCTCCTTTCAGTTTGCACCTATTCCTCGTCTTATCACTATAGCTCCTGATGAGCACTTCAACACTTAGAACTAATGAGCCTAAAGTTGTGAGGTTTTAAACACTCTCCTAAATCTAATACTAAATTTCATAATTCTTATAGAATTGGATCCTAATGCCGGTATATAACAGACAAAGACACAAGGCTTAACATGAAAGCAAAAGCAATTCAGCGCTAGTAGATAACATCAGAGAGCATCACACAGCCTGAATGAGGAACTGGCTGCCAACTGTTGGCCTGGAATTGTTTCCCAGTTAAACAGAGTGAAGGCAGAAGTAAAAGGCACACATGTATAAGCACTAAGTAGCAGCATCTGTTGTGGACAACAGTAAAACCAATGAAGGGTATTCAAAGAGAAACTTCTGCTGTAGATGCTGTAGATGGTCCTTTAATGCAAAAGGCCGGTTCCAGAATTGTGCTGTCAAGGTGACTCTGTTGTCACTTTTGAAGATTGCACTGTTTAATATATTTAATCCTTGCTATGGTACATTCTTTATATTGACAGATGGATGATAGATGGGGATCTTTTCCTATGTGTCTCCCCTTTTGAACTGAAGCAAGTCATGGAAGGAAATTACAAAGCAAGAGACTATGGAGTTCATTGAGTTGCTTAGGCATTTGCTGGGATTAGTGAATGTGTTCAGTCAGTCACAAGGTGCACATTAAACAAAGACAAAAAAAGAACTAACACCACAACATTTTTTATTTTATACACAAGACTCAAAAATGGCAAATGTGTTCCCCAGGCTTTTTCCTAGATGCTTTTGAAGAATCACTAAAGGCTGAGAAGAAACACTGCTTTGTTATTAGCAGCAACTTCTATTCCACAAAACAATATCCAAGCAACACAAAAATATAGTCCTGAAGCCAGTAGCATCTTTTGGGACTTTATTCTTCTTTGGAAAACTGACTATAAAACTGACTATAATAGCATCTGAAATGATAAGCATTATCCTAATTCCATGACTTGTTCACTCAGAGACAAAATGCTTTCTATATCAAAACTCAAAGACATGCAAGGGCAAAGATAAGTTGTGTGTGGACGCATAAGGACTTACATTCCTCGTGTAGCTCATAAGATTATAGAACACTTGTGGCTTATAATGCATATAACACTAATTGTTTGGAAAAATCCTGAAATATTGCTGAAATACTGAAATTCTGAAAATGAATGTAGAATTGCTGGTATCTTCAGCAGTAAGGCAGTTGCATTATATAGTAGCACCTCAGAAGACTAAAATACTCCTGTCAACAGGGAGAACAGACTGTGCAACTGTGATGATCCATCAATTTGCTGTCAAACTCTTCTCTCAGTCTGACAGTGGCTCTCACTCTTAAAACCAAAGTGCTGGCATCCCATAAAACTATGCAGAGGATTAAGGTTTTTTAGGATGTCTCTGCCTTGGTCTTGATGATTACTTAATTATTACTTATAAGACCACTGAAAATAGTTCCCACTGACAAAATTGCCTTGACACATTCAGTATATTAAAGCAACTACAAAGAATAAAATGTTGTATGTGATCTTTTAATTTTTGTTAATGGAAAATGCTACAAAACAAGGAATTCCAAGGAAAGATGTTCACTTGGACTTAGATAAATGCTTGATATTTTCATTTTTGAAAATATTCCTTTCGACCCACAAAGGGAATTTTACTTTTATATTGACATGGAAAAAAAGTAATGCCTCTGGGAATCCCCAGCCCAAGTTTGAAACTCTAATCTCTGGTATGAGAAGAGTGTGTCCCCAGTGAGACATCATCAATCCAGATTTAATTCACTTGGAAGAACTGTGTGTGTCAGAAAGGTAAGAGAGCTCTCATGTGAAGCAAAGATTACTGGAATGAATGCCTTGACATTAATATGTGGTATTGTGTATCAGGCACCATCATAGTACTGTCACACCCTATATAGGGAGAAGATCCTTGGATTTAATATGAACCAAATTTGGATAACTGATTTATCATCTTGGCAGAAGCTGCAAACTTTCTCCATTCTTCTATTTTAGCCCTGGCTTTCACATTTCAGATTGCATAATGAATCAATCACAGAATGGCTTGAATGACTTGAACTGGAAGGGACCTTTGAAGATCCTCTCATCTAACCCCCTACCACAGACAGGAACATCCAACATGTCGCAACATCCACAGGATGGAAGTTAGGGATGGAAAAGGAGCTTGAACAGAGTACATCTAGTTCAGGCACAGAACACAGCTGAACATTGTGGGGATGCTCTCCAGCCAGATTATCAGAGGTAATTAGTGCTCCCTCCTTTGAGATAGATAGATGTATATGTGTTTGTGTATACAAAAGTGTGTATTTACTATATATATACTCACGCAAGCATATCTACATCTGTATCTATACGAGCTACTTTTATGTGATGTTCCTGGTGCTGCTACAAACCATCAGAACTAAACCACTCACTTGCCCGGCTGGGACAGTCTGCAATATGCTCAAAGCAGGACAGACAGCCTGGGTCATCTCTGTGGATTTTTATTACTACAACTTCTGCCATTAAAACAATTGTAAGAAATACTTGGATAACTCTGAGCAACAGGGAAGCAGTCTGGTATCTGTTTGGTTTCAGAGCCTTTGGCAATAAGTAACTAAACCCCATCACTTATGCTCAGACTGAAACAAGGAGATGGACTGGCCTTTCCAGCTACCATGTTTAAAACACCCACCTGGAGATCCACATTTAAATCTTCTGCAGAGAAATTATTTTAAGCTATATTTTTTATTTTCTAAGAGACTGCTGCAATTACTGGACTATGAGAGAAAGTTTGACAGTTCTATTTTGTGATAAACAATAATAAATTCAGAAAATGTATAACTGAAGGCTTCTCAAATAACTGCAGGCTTCTCTAGAACTTGAATCTGTTGTGGAGTTTTGGATTATAATTGTAGCTGATAACAACAACAACACAGTAACAGTCACAACAGCAGTTAAAGCCACTATTCTAAAGAGCAGATCTGTATGGATGGACTACTTGAACATCAGATCTAAGAGATCAGATATAGTTGTCATCAGGAAATAAAATAAATGGTGATCATTTAGTACTTAAAGTTTCTTTGGTGATATTTGTTTTTTATTTTTTCAGTTTAGTTGGGGGTGGTTTTTTGGTGGTTTATTTTTCCTACAGGTACAATATCATCCATTTTTAAAAACTACAATAGCCCTCAAAGTTATGTTACATTGGTTGCATTTCTAAACATCCCTTCTACAGAATGTAGTAACCCTCCACCACTCAGAGCATCTGTAGGCAAAGATAAAACAGTCAAATAATGACAGCACTTCCTAGACAGCAGCCAGGAAGCCCAGAGTATATATGAACACTTCCAAACATTCTGTGCAGCTAGATATGCTAGCCAAATTTTTCACTTGAAAGCAGATTTCAAATTCAGCCCCTAAATTTGGCCATTAGATAAGGAGTAGCTCCTGGAAATAATAAAATGAGATCACAGTGTTTTTATTAAATGGTGAAACTTTTCTGATAATGATGAAAGCAAAATGTAATTAAATCCACTTGTCCACCTTGATGCAGTTAAAGCCACTGATCTGCTTCTTAGATATCAAAAAGATATTGACCAGGTCAGATAGACCTCCCTTTCCTACACATTGTGAAAGCCTGGATTTGACTTTTTTTTTTTTTTTTTTCTCCCAACTAAGGGTATGTGGTTTGCTCAATGATGGGTTATCACCATAATTTTTTCTTCAGAGGATCATTGGACAAAAAAAAAATCAGCCTTATCTTGCTCTTTAATTTCATGCATTTTTAAATGGGTTCAACTAATACGACAATACTCAAATTTGAAGCATCATTGATGTTAACAGAAAAACATCAGTCATGTACACTGACACTTTTATTTTTAATCTGTAGTTTGTACCTCCTAATTTTGCTTTTATGTTCAGGGAATTTCAATGCAATCTTCATACACTAAACCTATGTATAAATTCCAGTGCTTTCAAACTAATTAAAGCCATTCATTCTCATTAGGTGTACTCCTCTGAAGTTAGGAAGGATTCAAAACCAAAAAGATTATATAATTTTAAGACATTAAATTTTAAATGTAGAATTGAAAACTACATCTTTCTATTAATGTCCTGCCAGAGTTTTTAAAAATGTAATACTGTCTCATGTATAAGGAAGACTAAAAAGTAAAGTTTTGTAGAATAAAATAAAATTCTGAAAGATAAATTTGGGGGTTCACTAGTTTAATTTTTTTTGTTGGGATTTTTGGTGTTTTTTATTTTTTTTAATAAGACAAAGATAGATATTCTCAAGAAGATAACCTTGAAATTTGATGGAATCATGATTCATACCATTCCTGTCCTTCTCTCTTTCCTTGATCACATCTTGTCCACTCCAAAAAAGAAGTGTAATGGCACAACTGGTGTGCATGTTGCTAATCTTCATTTTCACAGCATAAAAACTGATGGAATAATTATATTTTTAGCCTGGAAATTTTGTCCTTTTGGCTTTTGCTGTATCCATTGCTCCCATCAAAAAAACAAACAAACAAACCTGCCAGTTTAGATAGGTGCTATTTTAACTAGCAACCAAAATATTCTTTTATTGACTTTTCATTTTGAACGCTCTTTTCACCCATCTCCCTGAATGGGTGTTTGGAATTTTAGAATTCATTAGATGAATCCAGACGCAGGTTAGATGGATTTCTGTGGAAATGCCTACTGCAGGTCACAAGAATCAGTTTGCTTTTCTTGAGTTCAATCTTGCCAGCCTGCCTTGATTTAGGATTAAACAAACCACTGCATTTAATAGACTCTGGCATGCATGACCCAACATTTAACTAAATTCAGGTAGATACAGAATCAAATATGAGCTGCTTTGCACAGTTTAATGAACGCCACCCAACATGGAAAGAGCAGGAAGTCTTGTTCAAATGAATTTTTGAGCTTGTTTCTATGTGAATTCCTGTGGGAACTGAAAGAAAAGAAATTATAAAAATATTTAAATATTCTTGTCTGCTACAGTTCATTATGAAAACTACAAGGAAAGAAAGGCCAACAGTTTACTTTACATTTCAGACATTTCCTGACACCTATCAGGAAATTCATCTAACCAAAAGGAACACAATTTCAGTCTCATTTTTTGTGTTCAGTAACTGCTCAGAGGTGAGCAGACTGGTGGAGGTCGGCTTCCTGCAGTGGCAGCTTTCCAGGCAGCCAGCCCTGGAGAGCATGAGCCTCTGTGGAGCACAGCTGGTCCAGCTGCCTCACTCCAGGGCCTCCACAGTTACAGCTTTTCACATCATCTCCTTTCAAGTAGAGAAAGGAAAAATGAACATTAAAACTGTGTGTCCTCTCTGATATCTTTAATTTCAATTGAAGTGCTGCTCCTTTGGTGGGAGAGTTCTAACTCATTATCAGTCATCTGAAACTCAGACCTATTAGCCTAAACCTGTAGTTGTAAGTCAGTCAGTAGAGGAAGATAAACATCTTCACACTTATCTCCATCCAGAAAAGACATGCTCTCCAAGTCTCTGCTGCTACATGTTGCTTTGTGTACCACAGTGTTTCTCTTAGTCTTCTGTGGTGCAGCAGGTAAATCTGCTCTTTCTGGGGGTTTATCTGTTGTGGACAGACACTCTTACACCATCCACTTGGCTTGGAAGAAAGAACTACTTTGCTGGTTTCCACGATAACTGCTGAAGGAGCTAGATTGTGTGCATAAGGCAGCAATTTTTAGTCCATGATGCATGCCTTAGCTGCACTTGTAACCATACCATCAGTTTCATTCTTGGCCTCCTTTGCCAATATTAAGTGAAACATATTAAAAATCCCAGGGGAATGATTCAATGTGGAATGATCACCACTGGATATCCTTCAGTGTCTAATACAGCACAAAGAACCTGCATGTAAGCATCTGAATTGCTCCCGAAGTTTTGTAGCACCAGGTGTTGTCACAAATAGTGTTACCTTCTGGTACTTTTCTTTTGCATGTGCATTCAGGCTGCACAATCAGGGTAAAGAGTGAAGCTGTTTAGATCTCCACACTGCTAGAAGTCTCAATCATTCAGGGCATGCTCCCAATGTTTTTTCATTCCTGACAGAGCATGTGTTCCAGTCACTCAGAGTCAGGAAGTCTGATGTATGTTTATCAGAATCTGAATTTTAGATGCTGTGCCTTGAGCAACACCAGCCTTTGCCTAACACAAAAACTGACTTAGACCTTCTTAAAAATGTGGCTTCTCTTTGCCACATGTTGAAAGAGGCTGCCTTCATTAGACCTTTGCTCAGAAACTCCTCTATGTTCTGTGAGCATGGGTGTCCAGGGGTGAGGTTCTGATTCCCTTTCCTGTGGGACGCACACAAGAGTCCACCACAGCACAGGTTGCCATTCCAGTCTTCACCCTGCCTTGAGCGCTTATGCGAAAGCAATTCCAGTCAGGCAATAACTGAGCTCTGCTTTTTAATTTATACAATGATATATTTTTACTTATCTTATGGCATGGAGAGCAGTGTGCCAGAGAGAAACACTGAAAGAGAATCATCAACTTGAGAGGCTGGAGAAGGGAGGCTGGATGGGGGTGTTTTGGTTTTGTGTGGTCTGGTTTTGGCAGCAGAGGGGCTACAGGGGTGGCTTCTGTGAGAAGCTGCTGGAAACTTCCACTATGTCCAGCAGAGCCAATCCCTGATGGCTCTGAGGATGGACAGGCTGCTGGCCAAGGCTGGGCCAATGAGACAGGCTGGTAACACCTCTGTGATCTGTAGTTAAGAAGAAATCCAAACTAAGGCTGTTTTGTAATTTTAATTCCATCCAGAGAAGAGCAGAATGAGAACATGTGAGCAAAACAACTCTGCAGACACCGAGGTCAGTGGGGAAGAAGGGGCAGGAGGTGCTCCAGGCTCCAGAGCTGAGATTCCTCTGCAGGCCATAGTGCAGCCCATGGTGAGGCAGCTGTGCCCTTGGAGCCCATGGGGATCCACAGGGGATGCAGAGATCCCCCCACAGCCCATGGGGATCCATGGGGGATGCAGAGATCCACCTGCAGCCTGTGGGGGAGGTGCCCATGCTGGAGCTGGTGGATGCCTGGAGGAGGCTGTGACCCTGTGGGACACCCATAGAGAGAGGGCCCTGCTCCCAGGCTGGAGCAGCCTGTCCTTGGAGGGCTGCACTCCATGGAAGAGTGACCCACACCACAGCAGTTTGGGAGGTGCTGTTGCCCGTGGGAGGCACTCACGTGTCAGCAGTCCCAGGGAGCTGTTCTCTGTGGGATGGACTCACACTGAAGTTGTTCATGGAGAGCTGTCTCCTGTGGAAGGGACCCCACAGTGCAGCAGGGGAGGGACTGCACTCCCTGAGCAGCCACAGGTGATGAAGTGACCATAACCCCATTCCCTGCCTCCTTGCACCACTGGGGTAGGAGGTAGAGCTGGAAGGAGGGACGTATGGGGGGAAGGTGTTTTTAAGAGCTTATTTTACTTCTCATTTCCTGCTCTGATTTTGTTAGCAATAAACTCAATTCATTTCTTGAAGTTGAGCCTGTTTTCCTGTGATGGTATTCAGTGAGCAATCTCTCCTGGTCTTTTCCTCTCTCAACCCATAAATGCTTTGTTAAATTTTCTCTCCTCTTTCCAGCTGTACAGGGGAGTGAGTGAGTGGCTTTCATTGATGCCTGGCATCTGACCAGTGTCAGCCCACAACAGGGGACAGGCGTTTCAGCCCAGGGCCTGTCAATATGAGAGCGTGTCAGCTCACTGCAGCCTGCTCCACCAGGCTCTGCATGTGCTCACAGAGTGCTGCTGCCCTGATGGGCACACGAGGGAGGTCATCTCCTGGATTCTGCAGGCCTACCTGGAGCAAGGAAATTACTCACCTCTCCAGCTCTATCTCATCCCCTCCTGAAGCCGTAGGGACTACCATTTGTGTCATTTCAACCTCCTTTCTTTAAAAATGCACTCTGAAGCCTGAAGCTCTCCTCATCCTACAGTTTCCTCAAATTCCCTTGTTATTATTACACTGCTCATCCCTCAGCATAGCCATGAGATCTCTGACTCCTGTCACTCTCCACCTTCAGTCTGGAGCAGCTGCAGTAACAGCTCTCAGGCTGACCATGATGTTTGGAAAGCGAGAGTGAGGTTATTCCCAAATAAAATGGTTAAATACAAACTGGCATTTGAAGGAGCTTGCTGCTTTGGTTTAATTGTATTAGTTGTGTCTTTAATTGATATTTATGTGTCTCTGACTACCCCAGCAGGACTAGGAAGGATGAAGAGAAGGCAGGCACAAGCGCAGAGCCAGTAATGTACTGTTGTTTTGTACTAATGGCGCTCTATTTATGATCATGCGAAGCCTACATTACATTCCATTAAAATTAATAGACATTTTCTTTTTTACTTTGTTATTTCAGAAACCAAGTTTAAGATTTACCTTTAATACAAAAATAACCTAACTGAGCTCGGGGCGCTGAGCCAAATCCTGTTGGTATTCACCCCCACACTCCAGCCTCTCTTTCTCCCCCACCCCCTGGGTGCTATGGCTCCACTAAAGCCTCTGCTGATTTGCAACAAGATGAGAGAAGAGTTTACATCCTACATATTTTTTCAAGCCATGCACAGGAACTGTAATGCAGCAGTGCAGAGGCACTCCAACTAATATACTAATTGGATGCAGATGTGTTCTGCCTCTTGGAAAAATAAGACCAACTGGATGATCAACAAGAGCCAAATGGGTAATTTCTTTTTAAACAAATTGGTTTTATTAACTTTAAAATGCCCATAATCCAACTAGTCTGGCAGACTTTGGATACTATGAAACCACAAGCAATATGTGATACCTGTTATTATCTCATACTACTTTTGGCTGCCATTTTACCGTTCTGAATAAAAGACTAACATGTAAAGCTGAAGTCTCCCTTAAATAAAGAGTAGCATGTGTGAGTGCTGCCCCAGGAGATGGCCAGGAAATGAACTGTTTCAGGCTAAATTCTTTCCTTGCGCCCTACTTTCTTCAGTGGGAGTGCATTTGCACACTCTGCCCACAGAAAGCTCAGCTCTCACCCACCCCCTAAACAAAGAAGGGTGCTGCTAACAGGAAGAAAACCATGTCAGTCTTACTCTTAGTGGAGAGGTAGGGTTTTAGTGATAGTTTTCAATGCTACTCACAATCCTATCAGCCACCAATGCAGAGGGTCTAGCAAGGCTGGCATATTAAAAGTTAACATGGGGCTCTTTCATCTAAGAGATGCTTCTGTCAGAAAACAAATTCTTATTTAGCTCACACCTTTGATACTGATGGGAAGAATGTGATGTCAGTGCAAGTGGAGATGCTGGAAAGTTAAAAGAATCCACTGAGTATGAGCCCTGTGCTGCTGCTTGACAGCTTTGACTTTCTGAGCGACAGAGGACCAAATGATGGGCCAAGACTTGCACACTTTATTAAATAATTCTCTTCCTTTGTACATCAGCATATTTTTATTCCCTTTTGCCAGTTTTATTTCTTTGGAAAATAACTCATCCTGTAAAATGACTGTTATGACTTGACTAGAAACATGAGCAGAAACAATGGATATTGTCAATAGTCTTTGGAAACTAAATGTTTGGAAGAGTCAATACTGTCAGTATCTGTAGAACTTGGGCATCCATATTCTTGAACCCTCTGGCATCACTTGACTTTTGAGTCCTGCTCTTTGGGTGATGACTAGCAGTCTGAGAGGGCAGCCAGGGATTTTAATTTCAGAATTAGGATTACCAGATACTGAATGACATCTAGGAATTACTGTGAGAGGTCTCTATTTTCCTGGTCAGTTTAGAGCAGGACTGCTTTCAAAAGACAGGCATAATTTAGCAAATTGTGTCCTTGAAGCCCAGATACAGTATCAATATCAATAAAACCTAGGTTGCTCTTTAGCCTTGGATAGCAATGTAAAATAATAACAATGGCTGGTGAAAAAAAATAAAATTACAGGAAAAGAAAAAAAAATGGGCTAAGGTAACATAGAATAGAGAAACCATAGAGAGCAGCTGAAAGCAGCAGAAAAAAGCCTCAAAGTTTGGTGTTTCTTGTTACTGATTTGAGTGAATTTAGAAGAGCCTATTTTACAAGAATAGCCTTGCACCAGAACAGTGGGGTGTGAATAGCAGATTTGAATAATTACCTTTCAGATGATTGCCAGTTCAGATTATTTGAGATTGCAATCACTTCAGATGTAGCTTCTTTTATTTTTAATTTTAGAAATATGATAAATTAGAACTAGGAGAAAAGTAAATAAGAATCTAGTGAGACTCAGCTGAAGGATCTTTGCTCACTTTAATTTTAACAACAGTGGCAGTCAAAGCCAGGTTGGGATGCTCAGGTTACATGAGATTCAGGAGCAGAGACTATCCTCCTTTAAGAGGAATTACACATCATAGGCTCCAGCCATGCTGTGTATCTGCATGCTCTATGCCAGCAGGGACTCAGACTTACCCTCCAGGTAAATCCACTTGTGTTAAAAAATGCACTTTTGAAGGATTTTCACTAGAAACTGACCAGTCTCTCAAAGCCACATAAGTTACCTAATGATTTATCACAGCATCCAAATACAAATGTCTTGAGGTCATGCTTGAAAATATGACCAACAAAGATAACTCCAATGCAGCTCTGTAAATTTAAGAATGACATTTCTTAATTCTTAAGAATTTAAGAATGAAGAAAAGCAAAAATATTCAAGCTAATAAGTTTTCCGAAATATGTTTAAATCAGTCCTTTTCAAACTCCTCTATTAACAAAAAGAAAATTTTTATACAGTTAACTCACTAGTAATTCACAGATTATGTCAGGCTTCCTAAATAACCTTTTTATCTGCCTGATGTGCAGATGCTTTTTTTCTGTGGTGCCTTGGCAGTGATGAGGAAAAAACAGGAATGCCTGGTGCATATACATAGCAGGAAGGTTTTATGGTTTTATTTTTTTAATGGTAGACATATCTTGGAAGCAGTTGCAGGATTCCTATTCTAGATTTCATTTTCCAAAGCTGTGCAACAGTTATTTTGGCATCTAACACATCTGGCCTTTAATTGTGTTCTCACTGCTCCACAGTGTTTGACAGACTCTGTGGTAGAGCTCTTGCATTCACAAGATCATCGACAGGATCAAACCCCAGAAATATTTCATTTGGAAGAGACTTCTGGAGGCCACTTCAACCAGCTTTGTTCTCCAAGCCAGCCTAACTTAAGGACTAAAAATCCAATTAAACCTTTACCTTTTTGAAAAGGTGTTTTTTTATTTTCTTTTTTAGTCTGGCAGTTTTACACTCTAAGTTGTGATTCCACTGTGGGAAACAGCTATAGTTCACCTGTCATGGCTTTGCAGACAGTCACTGATAATTTTTTTGTTTGTTTTAAAATTTATAGAATTGTCCCTAGCTGCATATATGGCTTTAGCCTAAATAAAGTTCTACTCTCATTTGGCATAATAATAATATTGTTATAGAGTCCTTTTAAGATCATCATGACAGATTCAAATTATACCTAGATGCAGCTACAGAATCCATATCAAATGAGATACTGATACACTAAGATTTTCAAGAGAAACATTTCAAACTTATAAGGCAGGATTTGTTTTTGTAGCTTTTGTTCACACTCTTGTAATCCAAAGACTGACATAATTAAATTCCAGTCTTGTTGGAGACTTGCTCTTTGCTTCTCAGATGGTAATATCTTATGTACCTGATTTTCAGTTCTGTTTTTAAAGGTTAATTTTTTCCACTCTTTTTATTCACTACTCTATGTAATTTTTGTTTATCTTTCAGAAGTCTACTCTGGCAGTATTTCATGAACTTTTATACAATTCTGACACTCTGGGCTCCAGCTAGTCAATGGCTTCATTTCTTTCCTGGCTATATTTGTCTGTGGCTCAGAGGTATAATCACTAACAATGTAGTGAAATGATTTGCAATCACATAGTTATTGTCCCAGATTTGGATCAACTTCCAGAAAAATCTGCTCCGTAAAGGATCACAATGAGATATGTGAATAGCCTGTATCTTAATTTCATAGAAAGTATCAGGATAGCTTTCTATAACAGGAAGAGTTGTATGGCAAAACAGGCAACTGGTGTATATAAACACATAAGCCGCTGTCCTGCTGGGCTCTGAAAAGCCAGATGGTTTCATTACTCTTGCCACTCACTGGAGAAGCCATTGATTCTGCCAGTATTTGGGTAATAGCTCTGCCTTGGGATCTGTCAGAGCTAGTGCACATCCATCTGGCAAAAGGCTTAGCGATGCACGAGAGCTCCAGCCTCCTGGCCAGAGAGAGAGCAGCGTGCTGGGGCGCCAAACGCGGGCACTGCCAGAGCCGCTGCACCTGGCAGCTGAACTGTGCACCCCCAGCATGTGAGCCCACCAGCACTGCACGTCCTTCCAGCCTCTCTGGAGGCTGCTCATCCTGAGAGCTGCTGAGGCAGCAGCCTGGAATGGCCATAGAAAGACTGAGCCCCTGAATGTGGAGACCGTAGCCACCAATTTGTGTTGTTCACAGGAGTGCTCACCTATGGTGTTCATGCGTACTGGGCATGAGAGTAGCATCAAAATACAGACAAATAAAATACAAGGCTAGCTTAAGAATTCTTGGGAAACCAAAATCAGAGTCAGCTCTGAAAAGTTTCCAATATTCATTAATTTATGGGGGTCTATGGAATAGAATGTGTTAGTGGGAAGGTAAAGTTAGCTGCAAAATGGGGAGATGGTGCGATGAACAGAATGATGACATCAACACAGTTTTATAGATAGATATCTAAACACATATCCCAACAAAAAATAATTACATTTAAAACCTACTACTATGCTGTAAAAAAATGAAACAATAGCAGCTATTATAAAGTTTCTCACTTTCTGGGACATCAAAAGATAGAAATTAAAACAGGAGAGGTTACCCAGAGTTTAATTGCTGGAAGAAGCACAAACAAAATACAGTTTGAACAATGATCAAGTATCTCTGAGGGGTACTCAGCAGTGCCACTGTGACCGTGAGCTTTCTGTGCTTTCTTAAAAACTTCTGTACAGGGCCCAGGCTGAAAGACCTCATCTCTAGCAAATCTTTGAGTATATGGGTCAAAGAATAATGGATCCAGTAAGCTGGTCACCGTGTGATCTTTTTCTAAATCTAGCCTATGCCATTTGGTTGGTGACTGAATATGAGTAACGTTTATCAACAGGTAATATCATTATTTGTGTCATAAGGTCATCTTTTTAAATTCTCTCAAGAACTGTAGAGATTCAGATCAAGCAGCCTTATGACAAATACTAAGCCACAACTCCCTAGCACTGTATCAAAGCACTTTATTAAAAAAACCCAAACCCTGAGGTAATGCAACAAGTGAACCTAAATTAAAATAAATGGCCCAGAATCACTGTGGTTTTGCTTGAAATTGGGAAATGGAAATATAGTCAGCTAGTATTCTTTTTTCTAAGTATTTCTGAGGCATTGAGCAAGTATCAGCAAAGGCATTCTCTGTGGAGCTAAATGATCTCCACTCTCTTTTCAATTTTGAGCTTCATTTAAAAAAAAAAAGAGTGAGAAAAATGAGCAGCGAAAGCATATATTTTCATATTGTACAATTATTATCCTTATTAAAGGATAAGTTATGTTGAAACTGTCACTTTGGTTTCTTTTGCTACAGTCATGTACAACATTGAGACTGACACAACCCGAGGCAGTCATTTAATGATTGACAGACACTCTCTCCTCAATGTAGATACTTTCTGCTTTACTGCTACTTTTCTTTAAAGAAGTGTGAAAAGTGCATGCCAATGGCTGGCATTTTTCACAAATGTAAACTTTCCTCCTTTATATTCTTTTCAGAGGGTGATGCACTTGGCTGCTCCTGGAAAATTTGTGAATCATGGTTTCCAAGGTCTTTGTCATGGCTCCTATTCTAGCAAAAGTTAGATGGACAATTGGCAATAATTTATGCAAAGGATTTAGTCACCTTTTCTATTTTAGAAGTTAACTTCTAGACAACTGTGAGAATTACGAATTTGCTTGCTCTCCACTGCTGCTTAACTCCTGAGGTGAGTGAACACTAGTCTGAAGGTGGTTTAGTATTCCTTATTGTAGGAACATTAAACCTTGGTGCAATAATAAACCTTGGTGTAAATATTCCTTATTGTAGGCTTTGTCCCCTGACTGCTCTACTTAAGAAGAGCCTGTTACCAACCTGAGTGTGCACCCTGACACGTGTGTGAGCACACTGTCCCAGCTGGTCACTTCAAAACGGACATGAAAAAATAAACTTTGTGATTTTGTGGGTGTTAATTCAAACTCTAGAGATTACAAAAGTTCCTGGATGGACTTTCACTGTTCCAAGGAAAGAGTGAGTAAGCACAAAGGAAAAAGAAAACTGCTAGAAATAAGGAGAGGATGTTGAAAAATTTAAGTATTCCCTTTTCTCCCTCCGCACAAGGAATAACCTTATATTGGCCATATGCATATCCAGGCTTAAAAATAGCTGAAGCCTTTCCTGACTGAGAGGGAGAAGGGTATAAACCATATGTATTGGCTGTCCAATAGAATTACAGCTCCATGTGAATATACTTGTGTGGTCCTGGCTGTGACTGATGTCATCGTGTGTCTGTACAGATGCTTGCCAGGTACACTGGAAACAAATCCATTCCCTGCTGCACTAATAGCACTATCCTTCCTGCACAGAGCCCTAGCCAGCTTTGACGAGCTTGGAAGGGGTTTTTAAGGGAAGTCTATTGATGGTTTCAGTGAATAAGTGATGTGCACACTGCAGAGCTATTTCTGTATGAATAATGTACATAATGTCCTTTTCACCCTTATAACAGGAACAGTACTTGAAAGCTCCCTTTTCTTCTGAGACTTCTTTCCAGACACTTCACTACCCAAAAGCCTCTCCCTTGATTTTCTCTCAGGAGTATGTCTAAAGTGTTTTCTATCTGGCTTGAGAGACCTAGATGGTCTCTGGATGCAGTCCTACCTCTACCACCATTACTCTGCCCTGTGTTTCTGGAGACAACCTACAGAAAATTAATCTAATCCACAGAGCAGTGGGTGGTTTGGACAGTCTCCTCCATGTTCTGTGGCCATATTTAGGGTATGGACTCCCGTATTTCATCCATTTTACTTACAAAAGTATGCTTAATTACAGCTTTTTCTTTCTTGAAAGGAATTTTGTTCCCTTCAATTCCAAGATTTCCTCTTGTTTGTGCTTTAGCAAGAAAGAAAATTAAATAATAAAAGCTGAAATACTTCCCTAAGCATGAATTTTCTCTCTGGGAGGATGAAGGGGACAGTTTTCATGGGGATACCACTAATACATAGTGATGCCATAAAACTATATCGAACTGCTAAATAGAAACACATTTGGGATCATTAGACAAGATAAAAAAGAAACTAAGATAGCAGTGACTGAGAAAAGATAATCAAATACAGAGGATTTTGCAATTCCAGAGGACTTAAGAAGGCTGTCTACCCGTGGGTGGAGAGCCTCAGGTTTGGTTCAATCAGTTGGTTTTGTCTATTTTTAGTGTATGATGAGATGCTACTGATAGAACTGCTGCACAAATACTAGTTTTTCTACCACCTGTTTCAGATTAAATAAGAGGGATGTTTGGTTTTTTAGCAGTGAAGACAGACATTAGTGGAAGTTTTTTACATATAAGCTGAGCTGCAATGCTACTGTTGAGCACTTCTGTTTTGGAATATTTTTTTCAGACTAAAATTTTCTGACAAAAAAGTTTTTTCACTTTCTCTTATTCATTTCAGAAGACAGCTTGTTTGCCAGAATTCATCCATCCATCTACTTATCTATCTGTCTATCTATCTAATGAACTTTCCATCCCAGAGAAAATAATAATGTCAAATTGTTCATTAAAACTGGTGTTTGGTTCTAGCTGTGGATAAAAACTGATATTTTAAAAATGTTTTCCTGTTTCCCACATCAAAAGCATAGATGCAGTTACTGCTCACCTATAAAATTTCCAAAACTTATTTTGATTGTTTTCTTCCATGTTCCTCCTGTATATATTTTTATTAAGTTTAACCTACACAATTTTGTGTTGTACACTTGCTATCCCCATCCTATCATAAAGCTTCCAATACATATCAATATTTTGAACTCCATTCAGTAAATTAGACCAATCAATAATAGAGTAACAAAAAACAAAAAAACAAAAAAACAAAAAACCCAAAAAAAACAAAGAACAAAAAAAAGAACCCTGGAAATGAATCAAAATATACCTCCTCTGAAACTGAAGAGCCTGAGCCAAGCAGAGTGTAAAGAGGTTTAATTTGGTCCCTCATCAAATAGACCATTCCTTTGAGAGAAATAAGATAGGACCAGAAATGAACACAAATATATAAAGTCCTGAAATTCCAGGGAAAAAAATCGATTCCCACCACTATCCAGAAGCCCTCTCTGATAGTGTTTCTCTTCCTTTTTTTTGTGCTGGACTAGTTGCAATCCCCAGTAAAGGAACTCAGCCAGGATTGACAATGGTTTTTCTGTACTTTGCTAATACTTGCTGTGATGTGAAAGACATATTTTCTCTTACAGTCCAAATCAGGACATATAATGTTTTATTTATAAGTTCTGTTTATAAGTCTTTTTCTTTTATTAGGAAACATTAAGTGGGGAAAGGTTTCACAGGTTAGGTGATAGGGTCCATCTTGGCTTGGTGCACTTCTATCTGTGTTAAAATGAGGACTTCATAGACAGAGGGATTGAGAGCACTTTCAGCAAATTTGCAGATGACACAAAACTGGTGGCACAGTGACACTCCTGAAGGCCAGGATGCCATCCAGAGGGCCCTGGACAAGCTGGAGAAGTGGCCCGTGGGAATCTCATGAGGTTTAACAAGACCAAGTGCAAGGTGCTGCACCTGGGTCGGGGCAAACCCCGGTATCAACACAGGCTGGGGATGAACAGCTCCAGAGCAGCCCTGCTCAGAAGGATTTGGGGGTGCAGGGTGGGTGAGAGGCTGGACATGACCCAGCCATGTGCCCTCACAGCCTGGAGAGCCAAACGTGTCCTGGGCTGCACCAAAGGCAGCGTGGGCAGCAGGGGAGGGAGGGGATTCTGCCCCTCTGCTCTGCTCTGCTGAGACCCCACCTGCAGGGCTGCATCAGCTCTGGGGCCCCAGCACAGGAAGGACAGGGACCTGGTGGAGGGAGCCCAGAGGAGGCCACAAGATGATCAGAGGGATGGAGCACCTCTGCTGTGAGGAAAGACTGAGAGAAATGGGATTTTTCATCCTGAAAAAGAGAACTTCAGGGAGACCTAATGTGGCCTTCCAGTACCCACAGAGACCCTACAAGAAAGCTGGAGAAAAACTAATTACTAGGGCACGTAGTGACAGGACAGAGGGAAATGGCTTCAAACTGAAAGAGAGTAGATTTAGACTAGATATTAGGAAAAAAAAAAATTGTGAGGGTGGTGAGGCACTGGAAAATGTTGCCCAGAGAAATTGTGGATGTCCCATCTTTGAAGCTGATCAAGGCCATGTTGGATGGGGCTCTGAACAACCTGGTCTAGTGAAAGATGTTTGGAATGAGATGTTCTTTAAGGTCCTTCCCAACCCAACCTATGATTCCATGATTCTGTGATGACTTTGTGCTGGTATGGTCAGCCTTAGAAAACTGGTATGATGTTTGTTAGACCTTTGGCTCATAGTAAAAATAAAAACCAAAACAATAAAAAGAGAGGGGAAAAAATCCAACAAAACAACAACAACAACAACAACAACAACAACAAAAAAAACAGATAAAAATTAAGAAGTGAAAAAAGAAAACCTGCTGGGACAGGGCAGGAATAAAAAAGAGTGAAGGCATACAAGGTAATAAGTTATTTAAACTTTCCTTAGCTGGGCTTTACTCAGAACATTTCCTTGGATGGCCAGGAATACTTAATATTGTAACATATAGGGACGCAATCATTCCATATGTCTCATCTAGATCCATTCATTTATCTACCTAGCTTTGATACCTTGTAATATTTTTATCCTCTAAGTACTCACATGTCTATTTTTTTCTCCCAGTATGTTTGTGAATAAACCATATACTGTTACTTTTGGTACTAAGAGATTAGCCAGTGCAGAAAAGAGTGATCTCCCTTGGCATATGCTTATTTCATTCATCTAGGTTTGTGCATTCCATAAATTATTCAGAGAAAAGATATCAGTGGATCAACAACAGCTCTGGTTCATCAGGTCATATTAACAATCTTGGACCATTACGTTGGTGGGGTGCCAAAGTACAATGCAGAGACAGAATTTTACAATGCATATTTCAGAGTAATCCCTCTATACACAGTGTCAAGGTCCATTTGTGAGATATTCCTATAAAATATAATTGTCAGTGCAGCCCCATCCTGAGAGTCAGGGATGAAATCTGGGACCTTTTTTAAATGCACGATTTTCCTGTCATCCCTCCTCTCTCAGCTCTGAAGATGATTGCAATCAGGAGCTACACATAGGCAGCCATTTCATGTATTATCAGTTCACTTCCCCCTTGCTTTCAAAGTGCTCCAGGATGATTTTTGCTGAAGATTTTCCAATCACCTTTTTCTTCCTTTTGCTGGTCTGTGTAGAAAATATCTATAATGGGGTGCAATTGAGAGATTCTGATTGTCCCTCCATTCAGTTGCCTAGGAAACAGACTTGTGGATATCCAGCTTTTCCCTTCATTACTGAAGATGCCATTTACAGTTGATTTCCTCCTATGTCTCCTTTGCTGTGTATACTGCTGAAAAGGAAGGGACACAATAATCCTTGTTCTATTGTTTGGCTTGCTGTTTTAAGGTGTTATTTGTTTGCAGAATGTTTGGGTTATAAAGTCTGAATGCATTGTTCATGACAGATAGCCATGCCATGGGCAATACAGATAGCTGAACACACCACATAAAAGATTCCCTTTTTTCTTTTTTTTTTTTTTTTTTCTTAACCTTCTGCTTCTTGAGAGTCAAATGTAAATCTAGCTAGATTCCCTCAATTACTCAAATCTAGTTATAGCTGTGAAACATTATCATTGTATTAATTATTTTATAGATGTATAACTGAGAGCAGATTTGTTTCCTTTCACTCACTTCAATGTTGTCTTATGTACACTAAAGTGGAGGAAAATATTAATTTTGCAGCTGGGACATTGAGAATGGATCCTAATCAGTTTGAGCACTTTAACCCTAACAAGATGGTAAATTTGACATCTTCTTTCTAAAAGGTGTAAATGGTGACTCAATCTACTATTTAAGTGCAGCATAATTTTTTTCTCAGTAAAAGAAAATATATTAATCATTAAGAACTCCAGGTATTCATTTGGATCTATTTTTTTCCTCTCTGCTCCCTTTTCTTTATTCTTTTCCTTTGTTCTCATTATTTTGTCTCCTTCTATTTCCTTCCTTCCTCTCATCCATCACTTTTATCTTTTTCATCTTCTTCCCTTTATCTGTTCCCTCTTAATATTTACTCTTTGTCTGTTGTAACTGTTTTTTCTTTTACACAGTGTTCCTAGCCCCACTTCCCTTTTCTTCACCTCCCAGGAAGCATTCCTCTTTTGAGAAATATGCCATATTTAGTTTCAAAGTCATCTCCTCCCCATTTTGATTTGAAAATTATTTATACCAGTAATAAAGAGTATTGAAGGGCTGGGTAGCAGTAGAAAACGTTGTTTATGGGCTGGAGAGGAAATAAAAGCACTAGACATTTCCTTCCTCTACCAATTTCTCTTCATACGCATCCCTCACTTTGCCTCCCCAAGTTTTGGATAGATCATCCCAGGACCACCAAGGCTGCCCCTCCAGCAGCCTTCCTCAGTTGCATATCTCCTTCCTTGCCTAATTCTCTTTTCTGCCTACTCCCCCTCCCTGTCACAGCCCTCTCAGCACACTTTTCTCTGCCTCTTTCTGCCTTGCCTCCATTTTCCTCAGATTGTTCCTTACTCTGATAACATCTCTGTCCTTGTGACCCCAGGGTGACCGAGAAGTCACCCTGGCTCTGTTTTGTTTTATGGTATTTATCCTAGTGGTGTTTTTCCCTTTCCTTTCCTGTCCTCACAATCTCCTTTTCCCCTATTCCTCATCTTTAAGCAGTTTGACCTGCCTCATTTTAGCATAAACAGCTACCCCAAGCTGGAGCAAAGCAGGTGGAGTTGGACAGAAGTCAAACACTAGGAAAAAAAAAGACAAAGAACAAAGACAGAACCTGTCATTTACATCAACAAGAATGGCCCACAGTTCAGAGAGAGAAAAGAAAGGAAGAGCAGTGCCTTTTCCCGTGAGTCAGTGCTGGCAGAGGAAGGACAGCAGTGACAATGATCTCCTCTTTATTCTCTGGCCTCGGGTCTGCACTTCCTGCTATAGTTCTCTCTTCCACAGAGAAAAGGTACTCGGGTGTTACTGCATCCTTATCACTGCTGAGAGAGCTCAGACCACAGAGAAGGTGAGTGAAATTATGATCCGAAATTACAGCAAATTTCTTTCTAGACACAACAATGGAAGTGGGAAAGGACATACTGCTGGGTGTATTTTGTGTTCTTACACTTCATCTGCGAGCAGCGCTTTGTTCTGCAGACACTGAGGTGGTAGAGGGATGGTAGAGAGGGATGAACATTAATTTGTTGGTGTTAATTATCAGCTGAAACTAACGGGATTTTTTTTTATCAAGTGTTTTCCTGTTTTCATCAGAAAATGCTAATGGGGAGAGAAACCCCAGAGGTTTTCATAGGAATATATCCATTTCAAACACATTTTTATTGGTAATGCTTTTCTGGTCTAGATGGAGAGTTCTGTCCAAAATCCTCAGAATGGACATCTTGCCGTAATATAATTATTATTTTGGTAAGAAACTTCAGAGGAAATAGTTGCAACTCACTTTTTTTTTTTTTAATTGAGACATTGATTTAAATCCATATATTAAATAAGTCAGATGTATGCTTCTGTCACAACAGACCTGACTTGTCTTTACTGAGGTAATTGTACTCATTTTCACAGTTGGCCTTGATTTTACATCAGTCAAGATTTAAGATTTACTTTTTATCTTGATAACTTTCAGGGGATAAGGAAGACTTCATTATTATGTTGATATGTCCTGAAAGGCATAATTCAGAAACCTGATACAAATCTTTCCTCTCTTCCTCCTCCACCCACAGCACCCTAAGACATCTTTGGCTCTCAGTCCCTTGGGCTCCCCAGGACCTCCACAGATTTCCTGAGGGGGACAAAGAAAAGAGACATCAAAAGCCTAATGTGAGAGGCAGCCTGAATAACCAGTTTTAAAGAAAGGCACAGCTGAAATATGCAAGGACTAAGTAAAATAAGTCTTTTCAATAATAACATTAAATATCTTGTTATATTTGTGCTATAATGGTAATAATTAGAGAAGCTCCCTGCTATCCTCAGTGGTAGTTTTTGTCTTGAGTTGGGATGAATTAAGGAGCCAAACTGGAAGTGAGATGTCTGATGTGACTTATGGCATCCTTTTGCTACTTGGAGTGGTCATGAACAAAATACACTTAATAAACCTCTGCTCTCTTGAATAATCCAGTGGAACTGACACTTGAAAAGATGTCTGTTTTCTTCAACAAAGGCTTAGAAACAAGTTGTTATTATTATCTCAATAGAACACAACTTGAAAGGGGACTCAACAGCACGTAAATATGCTAACAATAACCAAACCTTCTGAGTTGGAACATATGACAGCCATGCCCAAAACACTTGTGAGTGAGAAAAAGGGAAGAATCCTCTGTTGCTTCCTCCCTATTCCCCTTGATCAGGGAGATTTCTGGAGGATGACTGGTTTAGTTGCAGCGTTTGGTCGGGAGGGCACAAGCCTGTGGCTGACCTGCACACAGGAGCATCCATGTGCGTGGCTCACTCTGCTCCTGAGCATGCCTGGGCTAGCCAGAGGCACCCCAGCTGCAAGAAGCTGGAAGGAAAGGCTCCTTCCTCTTCCTCAGAAGCTCATCACATGCATCTATTCAAGGCTGGTCACAGCCCAGAACCACGTTATGTTGCTGAATTAAGCTGTGGGGTTATTATTAACAAAATAGAAATAAATTGAGAACAGAATGGAAAACAGCTTGCAGCAGGGAGATTTATGACTTACATGCCTTGTGTGTACTCTGACTCCAGTCACGACCTAATTTCGCACCAAACATAAAAAAAGGTAAGAAGAAAAAACTCTAGTAAAGGAGATAAAGTGAAAGGCTAATACAAAACATGCTAGGTAACATTTCTGTTCCCTTTGATGAGTGCATTAGGGACTAATTTATCTTCTTTGAAAATTCTAGAGATCTGTGTCTGCTTATTGAATGAGCCTACGACATTAATATTTTGGTTTTGTTGTTCTTGCACTTCATAGGTTTTATGTTAAACCTTGACAGAATTCAATAAATCCAAATATATCCTTCCTTGATAGAATTCAATAAAGCAGATATTTCAAAAAAGATTTGTACTGTTTCTCTGTCTTTCTGTGACGAGTGAGAATGTTTTAGGTTTCCTCAAAAATGCCATACGTTGCCCTATAAAGCCTTCAGTTGAGAAAGCCTCCATTCAGGAAAACATTTAACCATATGCTTGACTTTAACTTTAGGCATATGCTTAAAATCTAGCATGTGCCGAAATTCTTTCCTGAAAAGGAATGGATTTAAGCACTTGCTTATGCTTTTTCCTGGATCAGAGCCCTGTAAGTTATACACCAGATCCTGCTGCCCTCACCTAGAGAGTTGAACTCAACTACTTGTATTTGGTATTTTTAAAACAATTTCAGTTGTTAAGATGTTATTTCATGACTGAAAAAAAGTAAGAATAGTAGACCAGAGTTTTCTAGGTATTACTGAAGCTCAGCAGAGACTAGCTCTTGCTACATACGAGGATTCTGCAGCGCTCCAGCATAATTTTGAGTAACAGTGTTAGTGACTTACACAGTAAAACACAATATTTGTCTTAATTTACCTTTGGATTTTGTGGTCAATATGTAGGTGTTTTAGCCATTGATGGCCTGGTTTAAGATCCCTAAAATGAATTTAAGTTAATTTGACAATTTTGTAAAAAATAGAATGACTTCCCTTATTTTGGATAGAAGGAATCATACAATCATTAAGGTTGGAAAAGTCCCCCAAGATCATCTAGTGCAACCTTTGACTGACCACCACCTTGTAAACTAAACCAGTGAGCAGTGAGTGCCACATCCAGTCATTTCTTAAAGAGTTCCAGGGATGGTAACTCCACCATCCTTCACCAGCCTTTCAGAAATTCTTCCTGATGTCCACCCTGAACCTCCTGTGGCACAGCTTGAGACCATTTTCTCTTGTCCTTACTGTGGTTGCCCCAGAGATGAGACCAACACTCACCTTGCTGCAAACTCCAAAAGTGTGAATTGGTGAGAACTCTTCCACAAAGGTGGATGCATTTCACTCTATTCTTATTTCTTTTCTCATTTTAGACAGTGAGAAAAACTTAAGGGGAAGAAAACCCAAATCCACCTTTTTTTTTTCCCCAGTCCATTCTCATATCCATTAGTAATGACACAGGTTGTCATTATTAATACTGAGTGAAATCCTGTTTGAAACAATACACCACTTTTATCTTTCAGTTATTACCAGAATTTAACAATTTATTTTCATGTTTGCTAAACTTAAAGGAATACACTTTTAAAAAGGGGTATCTGCAATGGAGGGGGGAAGGAAGCAGGCAGGCACACAAATCTCTTTATTATTGAATGGGATTTGTTCATGCACTACCTGCACCAACCCAAGTAAGCATAAGACTCAGAAACTACTGGCCAAAACTCTTTCTTGGGAAGTCAAACCCCTGCTGTTTCCTAGAGGTCTGACACCCCAGCGTTGAACTTATACTTCATTATAATTAGACCTTCTTGCACCCTATTAACAAAATACTTTGTAATTTGTATGTTTGTCTTTATTCAATTATGGTTATTTCACACTCCTTGTTTCCTAGAGATCATTAAAACACAAAGGTGAGTGCTAATAATAATGATGTATGTATTCCAGACATTGAGACATGCCAGAACTACCAAGGGAAATAAATCACATTTTAGTGTTCAATCTCCAGCAGCCTATGGGTCTGTCACTGCAGGCATATCTGCAGACACCACCACACTCTGCTGGGCAGAGAAACTCCAGCTGACACTCTGCATGTGCTGGATGGGGAAAGGAGGGTGCTGTGCTCTGCACAGAAGCAGTTATGGGGTGCTGGTGGCAGCTCACCTCAGGGCCTTACTAAGCAGCCCTGAACCTGCCTCCTGACAGAGTCAATGCCACCCCCTCACACAGATTCATAGCAGCTCTGCAGGGTTTTCACAAGAGGCCCTTGGCTGCTTTGACAATTGCTAGGAAGCATTTCAGGCCACATGTTGTAATGTGAATCTCATATGAGAAAAGTTTACAAGGATAATATTGTGTTTTCTCCAGGCACATTTCAGGGCAGTGATGTGGACACTGTGTTCACCTTCTTTAAATGAAAGTGTAATTACCTTCATGGAGGAGGTGCGTTGTGTTTTCACCAGATTCATCTGGTCTCTGGCTTGGAATGGTGACCTTCCTGCTCAGGAACTGCACACTGGGAGCCTCTGAATAAGGGGAAAAGAGAATTTGTGCTTGGAGGCTCCTCTGAACTCTCTATGAACTAACCCTGAACCCCATCCTGAACTAACTGAGGATTATTTCAACTATTCATATCTGATTTTCTTCAGATTTTTGGTACATTTGAGTTTTCAAATGAATCCAGCTTTAAAAGTAGAGGAGTGGATCCATTTCCTCTTTATTTATTATCTAAGCTCTCTAATCTTCTTTGTCTCCTTGCAGTTTGCATACACTGTATATGACATGACCTGTGTAGGGCACTTTCTATTTTCAGTTCTGACTCAGTACTCCAGTCATTGGCTATTATTAATCTGTCTTTATCTTCTATTAGACATAACAATATAATATAGGAGAAAGTCAATGAGAGGTCAGTGAGAGACCCTTAAAGCAGCAGACCTTTTGAGAAAGCACAGGTTTAAAGTAATCTCATTTTGGTCTGTCTCAAAATTTTACTTAAGTTTTTAATTTCCTGTAGGGAAAAAAAAAAAAAGTATGATAAAAATAACTCACATGAAAGCAAAATTATTAATTAAAAATTATATTAATTACTCAGGTAAGTAATATAATTCCCTTGAATCAAAGGAATTAGGTGAATATTTAGTTTTAGTCTGTAGTGCATTTCTACACACTGCTGCCTGAATCTGTGGAGGGGGCACAGAACATCTCACACAAGTGACCAAAACTCCACAAAATGGCCCAGGAAGGTAATTCCACAATTGCTGCCCATTTGCAGTTAAAGATGTTGAGTGAAGGGTAGATAATAAGATTTCTAGCACAAGTTAACAAAATAAAATATTTCACTTTGTTTTATGAGACAGTATAGAAATCACCAGAGATCTAGGTATTATCTTATAAAAGATGTATTCAAAGCTAAAGCATGCTCGTCAGTATAAAATAAAAATGTATTTGTTCACACTTGGCTAAGCTATACACATGTGTAAATTAAATGCTGGCCTCTTCATCGTATCTCAGCATGATACAGAGATCTACCAGCATAAAAATCTGTTAAAGATGAGTATTCTAAGATTTCATCTTCCTGACAAAAGTGCTAAGGCATTTTACTAGAAAGAATCTTAATAAAGACTGAAAGTAAAGGCTGAATTGTCAGACAGATGGAGGAATCATGCAGAGGAACAGGCAGCCAGCAATAGATAAGAACCTATACAGGAAAGTGTAAAGCTAATTTTAATCAACTTTATTCTTCTTGCTTTGTGAGTATTGGGGTTTTCTTATGCTGTTTCAAAACAGTTTTGTGCTATCAAATGGGCAACTGGCAATTACACTCCCCATTCCTACCAGAAATAGCTGGAATGGTTATTGTTGTTGATATTATTCACAAAACAGTAGGGCTTGGAATCAGCCAGGGACTCCCGCTGTGCAAGGGACTATACAGATGCAGAATAAAAAGATAGTTCTGTCTTAAAGCATCATTCTATTTCATTGTGTTGAGAGTGAATCTGTGTTCATACAATATCCTTCCCACCCTGTAATGCCTGTAATGCCAGGTTGGGAGATCTAAATCTGTGCTGATTTTTCCATAACAAGTTGGGATAAGAGACTGGAAGTTTTACTGCAACAGTAAGAGCCTTTGGCCCTGCCCTACTCATCTGGCTTTTCAAGCACTCTGAGGGTCACATTTTAGAATCTCCCAATTTAGTACTTGTTAAAATGAGACATGCATGGATAACTAGTGGGCAGAGAGTTGTGCAGGGCCAGCATTGCAAGGAAGTTGCCCCTCCATCCCTGGATTGTATCCAGGCTGAAGGGAAATTCTTGCAAGCTCCAGTTGTTTCCTCTGATAGGCATTAAAAACATATATCCTTGTTACCTAATGGTGGGCAGGCATTTTTTACTGGATTTCACATGAAAGAAAAACATTCAGTGACAATGAGCCCTTCCAGAAGATCATGTTAATTTTGAGAATTTGGGAGGAGGAATGGGAAAGAGAAGTGCAGAGGGAACCCCCAGTAGAGAGTACTTCAGTAGGATTTCAACTATCCATTCTCCAGACACCAACTATCCATTCTCCAGACAACCATTTCACTTGACTCAGTCTGACTACATTTTAAAATACTGACAGCATTACTATGCCAAAGAATCTATTGTCTGATCATCTGAGATTGTTGTTGATAACTACAACAGATGTTGTTGAACATCTGAGTGTGTTGTTCATAACTAAACTTACCTATAATAAAAATTACTTGAGTCTTTAAATACTGGGCATCTTCTTCAAACTGATCTTTTAAATTTTAAAATTACTATACTGTTTTTCAGCCCCAAGATCTTAAATTCTCTGAGAGAAAATACAAAGGGAAAAACAAAATGGTTTTAGCTGATAGTAAAAACTCTGAACACAAGTCTTCAAACAATGTTCAGCCTTTCTAGCTTTGGACAAGAGAATGGAATAAACCAAAATGTGCCATTTTCTGTACAGTTTAGCTTTTGCTTCTTAATAGAAACCCAACAAAATGTGGCAAATCACATTTTGAAATAATATATTTTTTATCAGCTAAGTATCCTGAGGGCTTATCCTCAGTAACAATGAATTATGAATAACTCATGCTTCCTAATATACCCCAGATCTCCATATTCAGCTCCTGCAAAGAAGCTGAGCTCTGCTCTTTCATCATCTGTGCTCCTTTTATTTCCTAACCCTGCAGTGCTGTACCCAGTGGGTCTGACACAACCCTATCCATGCATTCAGCCTCCTCTGTGGATTGCCAGGGTACCCTGCCTTCTCCAAAGCCTTTCTTGGGCATCCATAGCTGTGTCTGGGAACAACCAGACAATGCTCAAATGCTAAATAAAGGGACGGAACATGTCCTAACCCCTGGAGGAAAGGTGCAACTGCATTCTCAGATTGTGCTCTGGAGCTAGGAATGGCTGCCACCCCCAGACACAGTGGACTCTTGAGGATAATAAGTATTTTAACATTGCTTTGCTCTCTAATGCCTTATTAGAAATTTAAGAGAATCCATCAAGCCTTCCTTACTTTCAGGAGGTGAGCGTGAGTGTGTCACTTCAGCTGATGCAGCTGATGGGCTTGTGGGGCCAGCAGCATGCAGTGGTCTTGTCTGCCTGCCCAAACCAGAGTGAGCTGTGCTTTTGGTAGCCCTGCCCCAGGGTGTGTACAGGGTCTGTGCTTAGCCTGCTGCAGGGAGAGACATTGGAGATCAAGGAGGAGGCATTTTACCCAGAGGCTTCTTGCATCTTTTCTTTCTACATATTCTCAGGAAGCAGAGGAACCCAAAGTGGCCCCTGAATAGTATTGGTAGTGCCAAACCTCCAGCTGTGCCTGCTTTTCATATTGTTGTTTAAAAGTAAATAATTACCATGTGAGAAAACCACAACAGCGTTTGATTTTTATCCCATTCCCCTGCCACACTCCTGTCCCTCCTCCCTCCCTTTCTTCTCCTGCTCAACCCCCAGTCCCACTGCCCCCACTAGTCCCCACATGTGGCCTAATTTGTCTTGTGTAGCAAAAGTGCAGCTCAGCAAAAAAAGCTTTCCCCAGCAAGCATAACCCCACAAGGTCACAAAGTTTCTAATTACTGTGCTTTGCAGGTTTCTATTTCACAAGTGCCCAGAGCAGCACCCATGCAGACCCCAAGGCATCCCCAACCCTCTGCCAGGCATCTCCAGCCTCCTGCCCTTCCCAGGCAGCAGCCAGGGCTGCTTCTTGGATCCACATCCCAAAGTGAGCTTCACAGCTCCAGCTATGAATGGAGTCATGGAATCATGGAATCATGGAGACATGGAATCATGGAACCATGGAATCATGGAATCATGAAATCACGTTCTTCAGACTGAAGAATGAATTTTCAGCTGGTGAGCTTAGGAGCTATAAGTTATTTAGCTGCACCAGCAGGAGCAAAAGATGAGCTGATTTAGCCCAGTTCTCAATGCTTGTGTTATTTAGTATAGGCATTCTTTAAAAATGTCATGTGACCATGTTAAATGAAAAAAACCCCCAGACTTGGCCATTCAGCCATGCTTCCAGCACTGTAACATATCGGGAACTTCGACTCCCACTGAGGCAGAGAACTGCAGCTGCATTTTTTCTTATAAGCTGCACAAACAATAAACTCCTATTTGAGTAGTGACTAGGATACCTCTTTGTATTATTCTTATTCTGCTACTGCAAGTATCTTCTGGGAAGTACAGACCATTCAATCCCTTGAGGTCAGCATCTCCCAGGAGGTACTCAGCAAGCTACCATAATCACCTGTGCTACTTATTATATTTGTTAATGGGATTTGACACCTTTGCCTTCTGGCTTCAACTGCAGCCTACACTTACACTCTGAAAACACTGATTAAATTACTCACCTAGTAATTTTCAGGATCAGGACAACATTTTGAAAAACACACATTGCAATTTGATCTTGTTGTATTATATAAACTCATTTGAAAGCCTGTTTCAGCAAATCGTTTAAGCTCCTGCTGAAGTACCATTGAGTGACTTCATAAATAAATATTTTTTGCATATAATATTTGCTCTATGGCATTATCATGTAGCTTTCTGAAAGGGAAGTGGATTAGCTTCAATTGTTGTTACGATTTATTATTTGTTGAGTGCTGACAGTACACTTCAATGGAACTTGAGGAAGTGCTTAAAGTTAAGCACATTTTCAAGTACATTGCTGATCTAGGGCCAAAAAGTGAATCTGAGACCTTCTTTGTTGGAAAGCATAGACATGACACCAAGGAAAAGCATTCTTTAATTTTCCCCTAAGCAGGAAACACTAGTTAGCCATGTGGGTCTGTTTTACAGATAAAAGACTTGACTGTAAACCATTTATCATTTTGATATTCCAGTGCCAAAGAAAAAGTGTATCAACTGTTCATATAATAAGTTAAATGCAAATTTGGGAATGTGGCCAACAGGACACACATATCTTCCCAGAGAGAGATGAAAGCATAGAATGTAAATACACCACCTGGGGCTTGCAACCCCAATCCAAGCCTGATGTCATGTCCTCTCAAAGGGCTCTGCATGCTCTCAGAATATTTGACCTGGACAGACACACAAGGATATGGTCATCTACCAGTAAATAAAACACCGAAGAACATCTTCAAAAAGCAACAGAATTTCCTCTTTGCTAAACCACTTGTAGTAAACACACACTGGATACCATTAGCACAGGAGAGCACTGGGTAGCTCCAGACTGCTGTAGGTGGCATGGCTTTGTCATTGCTGTGTAAGGCAGTTCTTAATGCTCTACCTAGGCAGTGTGACTGCTCAGCACCTGCTAGGGCTAGTCCCTAAATTAATTAGTCTGGGACTGTATGCTTGTCTTTTTTATTACATGTGATAACAGAGTCTAACACAGTAGAACTTTGTCTGTGACTGTAGCCAAGAGGCTCAATAGGAACAACAACAACAACAAAATAATTATGCTTATTTGTTGTCTGAACACAATCCTGAAACATCTGTGTCACTATTATCATTGAGAAGCTATAGCCCAAGTTGGGTTTTTTTGGAGGCAATACAAGGAAACTCACTATGGCTCCTGAAAACTCTCTTGGAATGTAATAATATAAATGAGGAGGAAATATCCTGTGGGGGGAAAAGTGCTTAAGGCAACAGTAATTATAGTGCCAAATATAGCATATAGAATCTGCAGAGTGAGAGTTTCACATAACAAGGGAAATGTAAAGTCATACTTGGGGTGTAACAAAATTGTAATAGAATGGCTGGGGGGAGCATTTTTTGAGGGAGTTAATATTTAATCCATGAGTAGCCAAGGAAGCACAAGAGAGAGGCTGTTTTCAAATTTATATTTTCTTTATTTGTGCAGGAAACTATCGGTATGCATTTGGATGCTGAAAAATCATAAATAACAATATATTATAAACTCCACAGACCATACCTGAAATAACACAGTCCTTATCTCTTTTTTCCCATTTCTCTGATATTCCTAAACTGGTAACATAGAATCAAAAGCTCTGTTATGGAGATTTTTTTCTGGGCAAAACCAAGCAAGGCTTTCTATTTGTTAAAAGGTCAGTCCTGTTGCCACTACAGTGCGCTGTTGCAGGGAGGGATTTGTAAGAGCCCTCTCCTCTACCAGCCATCTGAGCAGGGCTCTTCTCTCCCTGTTCATCTCATTCAGAGTGTTGAACCACTGCACCAAACAGAAACCTCCTCCACTCCAACAAGAAACTTGCAACTTCGTCATCTCCCTGACTGCTGCTACTGCCCTTGGTACCTCCCTTACCCCTTTTTCTCATTAAAAACACATTTATTCTAGCTCTAGCTGTGATAGTCGTTTCTTCTCAGGTATTTATCCTCTAAGAACCATCTGTTTGTGAACATGGTTCTGACACCCCACACTTCAGCGGCAATGCCCATAGCGTCTACGGCACCCCACAAAAAGTTTCTTTCCCATCCGAGGTCAAAATGGGGACAAGTAGCATGAACTTGTGCTTACACAAGAAAGTCATGGCACTGAGCCAAGGCTTGATGAAGTTCTCCAATGCCTCTAACATTTTTGAATCATAAAACATGCATAAATGTTTTTAAACATAGATAAACATGAAAAATGTTTACTGTTTCTCTACATTTGATGGGGCTTTTTGTGTGTGCGTTTCACCAAAAACAAACTTATGGAAGGAAAAAAAAAGATTATGACTTTATAAACTAGGAAAGGATGCTTTTCTATGCATCAAGAAAATTCAAAAATCTTTTCTGACACCTTCAGATGCTGACAGAAACACCATCATAGAGACAACCGGAGAATCTGTGAGGAGGAACTTTTTAGTAGTTGAAGCTTTTCTAGATTCCAGTTCCATTTGTCACAGTTTCAGTTTGAGAATTGTTGTGAAATGTGTACATACCAAATGAAAATTTTCAAGTTTCAGAGGACAGATAGAGACAGAAAACATTTGTTTCTTGTCTTAGAGAAAACATAGGTCTTATCTGGCAGAAGAGCAGATCTACAACAGCAAGCAAACCTTTCTCTTCTGTTTTGATAATTACTTTTTATTTTTTATTCCTAGGCTGTTTTGACAGGTAATATAAAACAGGTTAGAAATCTCCCTCTGTTGAAGGACCTGGGCAAGCTGGCACTTCACCAGGCAAGTTGTTGAGTCACTATCCCTGGAAGTATTTAGAAGAGGTGTGGATGTGACACTTGGGGACATAGTGTGGCCCTGGTGGGCTTGGCAGTGTTAGGTTAATGGTTGGACTCGATCTTAGAGCTCTTTTAAAATGTAAATGATTCTATGGTTCAAAGATCAGTCAGTACATCCATGTGAGGCTGGCATTGCAGCCACCAAGGGCAGCAGCACACAGAGGTTCTCTCAGCTACATCAGCTGAGTGACAGAGGCTGCCCCACCGAGGTGGTGACCACTGACAAAAGGGAGGTGTTTTTACACAAGTGATCTGTACTATGAGAGTGTGGATGGAGGAGGTTATTCAAACCCATTTCAGAAAATGCAACAAGATGGTCCTTCTATGCCGTTTTGCATTTTAAAAGGTATCTGCTTTTTAAATGGAAGTTCCTGGCTAAAAAGGAATTCAAAATTTGGAATTCAAAATCAGATTTTAAATAAAGAAAGTAACAATAACAAAGAAACAAAGATCCTGTTTGCCAAGAAGTACTTGTTGAGTGGAAATTACTTTACTGCAAATGCAGCTATTCAAGAGAAGAAAAACTAAACCAGATCTGAAACAGAAAGAATTATTACAAGTTGTTTGATTGGCTAAGGAATACTAATCCTTCTGAAGCCATGGAGCAGAAAGGAATTGTGGGAATAAATCTGTCAATCCATCAAATTTCAGTTTGTCACTTTAGTAGTGAATTGGCAGAAAAAGTAAATTACATTTCAGAACAATTCAAATTTATGGGTTTTTTTTTAGGACTTTGTAATGTTTGTGATCTTTCAAAGTCAATGAAACCAAATACATTTTTAGGCAGTCAGTTCATTACTAATGAGAGTGAAGGCTCTGACAACAGAGCTAAATATCCCCTGTGGCCCCTGTTGCCATTGTTTCTGTAGCTGGCTACAACAGAGACTCCGCACTGGAGCTCAACTCTCATCTGCTTAAGGTGCTGCAACGAAAACACAGTGTGCAGACACAGCACATGTATGAATATCATCTTTCATTTGCTGCACAGCTCTCTAGCATTTCACCTACAGGAAGCAAAATTCAAGCTATTTTTTTATTGATAGCTGTGAGATTTTTTATGAACACTTTTAAACCCAAGTCCAAGGTAATCCATTTGGTTCAACTGGTTCTCAGCAGAGAGGTTTTTAAAATGACTTACTGCCGTTTCTCTGTGTTGTTCCAGGGTCAACATATTTTCTTAACAAAGCAGTACTCATTGAAAGCAGTAGACTGTACAGCATAAATCCTTTGAGTCATATCATCCCACCTTGTATATGGTGGAACTTACAGAAACCAAGGAGAGGGAAATGTATCATTTTAATCCTCAAAAATCTTCATCTTTTTTCCTTCACGTTCCAACATTTCTTCTCTGAAATCTCCCTCAGGTTTAATTCTGGGCCTCATTTTTTCACCTTTGCCTGTCTGTTGCTTCTACTACATTAGCCATTTTTGTCTGTCTCTAGTGTTTGAAACAGCATGAGGTTTCACCATCTCTCTTCTGTATCTCTCAAGCTTTCCCCACAAAAGTAAATGAGAAGGGACAGGGATCATTGTCCAGACAAGATGTTGGGGATGATCACCAACCCTTGGGTAGCTTGGGTAGCCCAGGCCAAAACAGACAACTGAACAGGAGTGACCTTGATGATTACCAGAATGCTTTGGATTTATTTGTCCTTTTGGACTTTTGGAAAGCTCTCAGGCCCATGGTGTGATTCTCGAGGCTATTCTGTGCAGTGCCAGGAGTTGGACCTTAATGATCCTTGTGGGTTCCTTCCCAGAATATTCTGTGATTCTTTGATTCTATTTCAAGAGCTCCTCCCCATCAGCTGACTACATCATCCTTGCCAGAGTTTTACATGCAGAAGGCAAGAACGAAATTATTTGCTTCCTTTTCTTGGGAAATACAAAACATTTATTTTCTAACACACTTTCGCACCTTTAATATAAACTGTGGTGCTGAGGTCCAACATAACAACTAGTTTTGTGGTACATATATGATCCAGTTTCTTCTCAGTTTATAGCTGAGAAGCTATTCTGCAAAAGAGTTGTCTTAGTTAATCTATGATATCATTACTACTTTTTCTCTGTATTCTAAAAATGTCTTTCAAGAATGTGATGGTTTAATTCATGTTTTACGATCCAAGTGTTTGTTGGAAGTGTTTTTTCCTAAATTCCTCATGCCAAATAATTTATGTTGTTTCTCACCTCAGCAGAGATTTTCAAATTAGTCATCTTTTTATTATTCACATCATCCAAATTAACTTCACAGTTTTATTGAATCCAGTGATAGACTCTGGGGGTTATGAAGCTTTTAATGTTATAAACATTTTTTCTAAAGCTTTTTACTATTCTGAATAGCATGTTCAACAACTAAGCAAGCTAAGGAAGAAAATTAATATGCTTAACTTGCACGGTAAGTAGGAGTTTATATTTCACTAATCATTAGAAGAAGTTGTTTGCCTTATACACTTATTTATTGCTGCCACAAACACATTTGCTAACTAAATCATTCTTCTTGAACTGAGATGTGCTTATTTGCCTATGAAAAACTCCCCTAAAATTCTCAGATCTGTGCATTTTATCTTTTAATTTAGAAAGATCAAAGGAAAATCTAAGTCAGAAAGGAAAACTAAGTTGATAACTACTAGTATGTCAAATTCTTGATGATAATGATAATTACTGAATTCTGGGTTTTCCAGGTCTGCCAGACTACAACCAGATTAATTATATTAACTTTTTTAAAGAACATAATCAGATGGCTGTAGATTCAACTGGGCATCTACTAAACAATTTCCACTACTGTGCAGAGACAGATGATACTGCATAAGCCTTGTGCATTCTGGACACAATCTAAAACCACATCTTACACTTGTAATTTTCCTCTATAGAAGTAAAAGCCTTAACAGGTTTGCATCTGAGACGTAACTTCTTAGGCTTCTCAGTGAAAAAAATTAATAATACATTAATTTATTTTACACATAAGGAAAGGGCACAGTGGTATTTTTTTTTTTCCATATTTTACTACCTTCCTAGTTTGACATACTTTTGGGATGAGGTGTGCCTGTATGTCCAGTACTTAGCACAATGGGACTTTGGCCTGGCTAGCAGTAACAATTGTGCTAGCAGCCTTTTGTCAGTGATTGTTGCTGTGCATGGAAATTGCATAATGATCATATAATAAGGAGACTTCTATGTTAACACAACATTCAATGGAACAAAGAAAAAAAAAGATTTTACATTCTCATTTCATTACAATGATACCAAAATGCAAAAATTTAATAATGTGCAGCTATTTGAAAATTTTGATTAGTTTGTTGAGAGTTTTAAAGTATGATACTTGTAAATGTTTCAAGATACCACTTACATGCAGTAAAATGCATGATATTTGAATATTCAAAACAAAACTAAAACAGTATTGAAACAATATCTTAATGAAATGAACTATTTCTACACTGAACCAGCATTTTCAACAGTTGGGTTTTGTGTTGTTCTTTTTAATGTATCTGGAATGAAAAAGAACTTGTTTTTCAATATCTTTAAAGTGTGTAAATTTCAGACTACTTTGAAGGTACATGTTGCTATTTTTGTGTATATTTTAAAATCTTATATGCATCAGATAAAATATTCTGGTTTTCCATTCCTTGTTCTCTGTTTCCATCTCTAATCCTGAGTTTTGAAAGTGCCATTGGGTTCATTTATCTCTAGTTTATGTTTTGACAAATATAATCATATGTGGTATATTCCCAGAGCCATACAAACATTAGATAACATGCCATTGCATTTCGTTTGTATAGTGGGTGAATAAAATTTTAGATCTCTAATTTGGGAGATTAGACCACAGATAGTAAAACAATATTCATCTTACTTAAACACAAAATCTCAAGTGTGTCACCTGAGTAGTGCCTTCTGTTTCCATCTCCATATCAACAGGGTCTTTTGGCTTTCTTTTTTCTAGTTTATTGATTTCTTTTTCTTTAGTAATAGTCAGGTCAGAATTAGTTAATGAAGTATCAGACAACCAATATGATGCCATTTTTTTGGAGATGGTTGGAATTTGGGACTACCCTTAAAGGCATAATTTTTTGCTTGGATTGATGTAAAATCCAAGACTGACTGTTCAATATCTCATTTTAACACTTCACAGTCATTAATCAATGTCACATCGACAGCCGTGTCGTGTTCCCCAACATGCTGAAGCACTCTTACATTTTACAATAGCATCATTTGGCACTTCTCTCACACTGTTCAGAAACAAAAACACTGACAAGCTGCTGCACTGTTGTAAAATGGTTCAGAATGGTTCATATTCCTTGGAGGCATTCCAGAGGGTACTGCAAAATAGATTTGAAGCTCTATGAGTTATACTGACAAGCACACCAGGATCTTACCTGGTAACAGAGGTTCAACTGCAAGAGGCAATAATTTAGCTGAATAATCATCCTGTTCACTTAGTCCATTTGATGCGAAAACGAACACTTTGAGGTGCCTCATTATGTTATCTTGCACGTTATTTCCAGGGCCTTTGCTGCTGACACACCTACTTATTTTTATAGTAAATACATGCTAGTCTAGTGTGCTTTACTTGTAAAGAGTTGATGCAGTTTCTTATTACCCCTTTCATTACGTCCATTAATGGTAGGTGCATTTCCATCCTGAGGTTGCACAGAAGGGCAGCAGGGCAAATTCCCCTCACGCATGTGGGAGAAACACTGTGAGGAACTGTAGCTGCAATCTGTGCTCAGCCTCTGCTTCACCCAGCTGAGACTTCTTTAAGCTATGGCAAAGAACTCTCATCTTTCCAGGCAGATTTCCACTCCCTATTAAATGGGGCCTCTCTAGATTTCTACACAGGTACGTATATACAGAACTCAGAAAGATTTCTGGCACTGCCCCTGTGCAGTGACACTCAGTCCACCTGTAGTGGTGGGCAATGGAGTGATGACACAAAGCTAGAATAAAATTAAAGGAGTTGATTTCTCCTCTGCTGTGGTGGCATTCATATAATTTACTGCATTTGGCTTTTATTTCAGAGATGAAGTAGCACCTAAGCAATGGTATGGTAGTGTGCATATACAGAGCTTTACGTCACCTTTTTTTTCCCAATAATTTAATTCAATCATTTGATTCTAGACCATCTTCAGAAAGATCTGAATTATGTTCAAGTTAGTAAAAATTGTAAGAATCATCCCTTGTTTTCTGTTTCTCAAACTCTTACAGGTCACAAACTTCCATATGTGTGGTTATTCAAAAAAGTTTTCCCTTCAGTTATTTGAGGCACCTGGAAAATGAGTTTTTGATTTAATAAAGCAGGCCATGGTCAACATCTTGATAAAATGCCCTGACCCTATCCCTGGACACCTGATATTGATATAGATTATAATAAAATTCATTAAATTGATTTTAATTTTCATAAACTAGTAGTCACAACATCATCTTCTAATTCGATTTCAAAGGAGGTCTTTGCCATCTCCCTTTAACAGAATGAAAAAAATATTACTCTCCCACTTTTATAACACTATACCCAGAACACGTGATCATTTTGGCTGTTCAACTCTCAGTGTGGAAGCTCAGGCAGAGCTAATGTTGAACGCATTTGCCTGAGATATCACAGAGCAAGAAATCCTGCTGTTCACAACCCCCAGTTTCTTCTCTCTGAGGGGCAGGCAGCTGTTGCTGTGGCCACCTGGGTGAAAACTGCATGAGAAAGAAAAAAGTGGTTAAAGCCCACTACATCAGCAATGATCAATGATGTCTGTCACTGAGAGAAGGAAGGAAGGAAGGAAGGAAGGAAGGAAGGAAGGGAAACCCAGTCATTGAATTAATGATGTATTATAAGAATATAATATGCAGTTGTGTCAATATTTCTATTTACCTCAAAATGAGGATGTTTAGGGAATCTGGTGGCTAGCTCATATGGAAGAGAATTCAGGGTTTTCTTTTCCTTGTATTGCATGCAAGCATCCTGTGGATCTGTTTCTATAAGGCTTTTCTTTAAATGTCTTAGGGTTTATGCGAAAAAAAGAGAATGTTAAAATCATATTACATAGTTATAAACGTGGTGAAATTCTGCATGTTTACAATGCACAGTTTAGAATTTCACAATGAGTTAAGGGCATAAATTTACTTGATTTAAAAATGCATTTGTTCACTGGGGGCTTTTTGTAATTGTTGATTCTACCTATTGGTATGATTTTCCCTGAAGAAACTGATGCTGGCTGCCTTTGAGAAAGAACAGTAGACCAGCTGGATCATTGCCTTGATGTACTGCAAGAAATTTTGTGTTCCTAGTTCAAGTCTAAAATCCACCTGCATTTCCGTTTTTGTCATTACTGAGGGGTTAAAAACCCAGCACATTCTTATGCAGAAATGCATATTATATAATTTCAAATACCATATGTGTTTAAGTAGATTCCAAACTTTAAGTGCAGTAGAATAACAATCAGAGAGGAACTGTTTTTTGGTTTTTGTTTTTGGTTTTTTTTAGGATTTAATTTCCAGAGAGGTCTGTTTGTAAGACCCTAATCCAGAAGAGCCTGGAAAGCGGTTTTGCATAGTTAATGTATTGCACGTGAATACATCTGCTAAGTCTGAATGCTTATATAAATCCTCCAAAATAAGACTCTGAAATTGCCTAGGTGACAGAATAAATCCATCCTGTACCAAAAAAATTTAACATTTAGCCTCCAGCTGCATAACCTTAGTTACTGCATCATGGTTACTGTGTGCATTCCTGGGTTAATAACTCCTTTTTTCCTAGATAGGAAGACATCTTGAGTTTATTTTTATTGGCCATCAATTCTCTCGCAGGATCAAAATATCACAAGTTGATTAGGTATTAATGAGAGTTCATTAATAGTAGGTTTCTGGCTCCAGAACCCTGAACATCTGTGATTTTGTAACTTAGTGAATTTTGAGCACCGATAAAATCTTTCTTTCCAATGAAGTTTATTAATAAATGATTAAGCAATGTAATTCATCACTAACTGTATTCTTTCTTAGACCTAAAGTTGCATTATAAATTAACTCTTCACAAAAAGGTAAATTGATTCACTTACTTCAGGTCTTGCCTTGAATTCAAACATATGGTTCTGCTTAAATGTGCCCATGTTTGCAACTTTCAGTTGACATTTTTGGCACTCAGAATAGTGTCTTGTAATTATGCTAAGTCTAGAAAGGAGGATTAGCTTTTATAGCAGAATTCATAAAATCAAAAAAAAAAAGTTTTAGTCAAATTTATTGGCTGCAATGAGCTCTCCAGAATGCAGACGTCTGGTCTGGTGGAACTCAATAGATTTCTGTTTGCTACATGTGCACGCGCCTGCGCACTCACACACGCACAAACGGCTGCTTTATGAAAGCATTTGGGTGCAATAAAATGTTAAATATTTTCACACTTAAAATCAGCTTCCCCACCTGCAGCAATTATTGTCAAACAAGCTTCATTTGATATGTTTTGAAAGCCTTTTTCTTCCTCTTTTCTCCCCCATATCTTTCTTTCTCTCTTAAAATACACTATATTTGTTGTATCTGCTGCTTTGCAAAGCCAGTTTTTTGAACACTGTCCAGGTTTTTCCATAATTCTCACTCTGGTGCAGTTTTGTGGAACAATTTGCGAGTGCTTCATTATTGATTGAAAGCCACAGGAGTTGTAAGAGTGTGAACTCAACTATCCTGCAGTATGTCGTGTGTAGAAACCATCACTTATCAGTCCTGAAAGGCACATTCCTGATAGCTGGGTGTTGGAATGAAACTCTGACTTTTATCTCTGCACCAAAAGGGAAAGGTTTCATCTGGGTTAGCAAAGACCAGGCACCTATTTCCTTTGCAACAGCCTGCTTTAAAATGAGCTTTAATTCCCAGTGATTCCACTGGAAGATCAAGCTCACACACACATCTATCAAACAAATCTCCTCACCCTTGAGGATCCTCACCCCTTTCTGAACTCTCTTAGGAATGAAAAAGCCAATAGCAACCTAGCTGCCATGCCTTGTACATTTTGAATACAAGCATCTGCAAAAAGTTGGGTTCTGTGTTGTTATTGATTTTTTCTTCTCTCATCAGTTTACACTTTCAAATGTTCCTATTAGACTCTGTAGGGCAAAATCAGGATGATTACCTTGAGTTATCATAGTCAAGCATGAAATACTATCTCTCCCTTTGGGAAATAATTAATCCACTATTTATGACAGTTTAGAGGGAAAGACTAGGTCTTTCAAGGATTAAAAGCCCTCTTTCATTGCTTCCTTCCATTAGAGCAGGCCTTTAAAGGATGATGAATTCAAGTTGTTATGAGCAGCTGTCACAACAGAGTATTTTCCTATTTAGCATGCACCAGTTGCATGCAGCACTCCAGCTGGGGGCTCCTCTGTGGGATCCCTCCACAGGCTGTAGAGCCAGGCTGGCACCTCACAGCTGCCCTCCACTCGGGAGCCTCTGCCTTTCCCTTGGCCCCTTTCTCCTGATTATCTACACAGGATGCAGGCTCCTCATTTAGATAACTCACTGAACTATCTGTAAGAAGGTGGGATTAATCTAGGCCATGGTTTCTAGTTGGAAATGAATGTAAAACATTGAAAAAGTAGAAGAAATACACCTCAAGAAGAGGAACATAAGAAACACGTCTCACTCCCAAATCCTTCTGTTCTCTGCTGAGATTGTGGAATATCTGGCAATCATCCTGGGCAGTGCTATAAAATGAGATAGGATTGCTTAGGTTACACACAAATTTAGTCTCTAAAAGGTAGGTGTCCAATCCAATTTAAGGGCTTAGTTTCTGTCAGTAATCAAAGAGGAGAAGCAGACACCTCCCCAGGGTGATATTTCCCATTTTGAAGGTGGGTGTTTCAGAGAGGGCAGGCAAATAAACTCCCCAGAGATAACTCTGTCATCACTGGAGAAAGAAAGTTATCTCATGCAAGCACTTCAGGCTACTCAGCTAAATTTTAGATTGTTGAAGTTAAGCAAGTCAATTTTTTCCAAATCCTTGGATCCTGTATCTCTAGAGGTACAGGAAACTAAGCACAGGTCTGTTCAGCTTTAAAATGTATCCTGTCACTATAACTATTTTTAACATTAGCTTTGCATTAGAAGCTAATAAATGTTGCCAGTACCTTTTAAACTCTTAACTGTATACTACATGTGTTGGGTTTTTGTTGGTTTTTTCCTCCCCCTGTAAAACTGCTAAACATATGCTTAACCATCTGGCAAGGAACAATCAAAACCAAACAAACACAGTGTTTGAAAGTTCAAACAGACAATCAGTCATACTTCTTCACATATTTTATATACAGGCCTGAATAATAGCACAGTAGTGTAGAATGAAACAACAATGTAAAAATTAATTAACATGCCATAGTAGGTAGTTTAATGCTCTCACTCAAAATAAAGATATCATAAAGGAGAGAGTTTCTCTCATCCTCCTGTCCTGCTCAGTACATATGCTGGCTGAGCTGTATTTCTTCAGGCTGTTAGTGTTACCACTCATGTATTACCTTTGTCTTCCCTGTCTATCCTTTCTCCACTATATCCTGATTTTCTACCACACTGCAGCAACTATCTTAATTTTCAAGGTTCTATGCTTGCTAGCCCCTCTTTATCTTTCATTACTGTTGTGCCAGCTTCCCTGATATTCTATCCCAGACCTCCTGATATTCCTTGCTTATTTGGGAAGCTCTCAATCAAAAACCTAGAAGTCCTTCTCACACTCTTCGTTAGACACAGAAGATTTACTCCACAGACATCTGTGTAGGCCTGAGCTTGTGCTTTGAGTCAGTGTTTTGTTTTCCAGACTTTTACTATAAAATAACATCTAGTGGAATCCTGCTGGGTGTCTCATGCACTGTGGAGATACAGAGAGACAACCAAAAAAAAAAAAAAAATTAATAAAGACAGCGTTAGCTGGTATCTTTTGTTTCTCTGCACAGAATAAAAAGAGGTATTAGGGCAGGAAATTCCATCAAACTTTTGGTGGCTGTGTTTCTCCTATTCTAATGATCCTGGGAAACTTTGATAAAGTAACATATTCCTATTTAAGTGCAATAAAATCAAAACGGTGTTTTTAGCTTTCTTTTGAGGAACTGGGACATGCAATTTGGAGAGTGGTCAGAACTTGGAAAAACAAGGAAACCAGTACAGGAAGATGTGTGACGTGGAACACATGTTCGCTGCTGGCTCAAAAGAATGGCAGATTTGGTTTAAGGGGCATGCAGTAAAAAAACACAGCCTTTGAATGAAGAGTGTTAGAACTGAAACAGACTCAGGCCTCCTAAAGTCATTAGAGTGTAATGTAACTTTAGGAAAGCTTTTTCCTGTTGCTAAGAATGAAATATACACCAATAATTTCACACTCTCCTCTGAATACACAG
Organism: Pycnonotus jocosus; assembly: GCA_013400435.1. Classification (NCBI taxonomy): domain Eukaryota; kingdom Metazoa; phylum Chordata; class Aves; order Passeriformes; family Pycnonotidae; genus Pycnonotus; species Pycnonotus jocosus. The sequence continues at coordinate 75,356 of VWYP01017989.1, read as the reverse complement.
AGCCCAGATTATTTTTCTCCTTGAGCCATCCATCTCTGTGTAGCATTTGGCTATCCAGATTTATCAAACAAAGCAGGTCTAAGTATGGCCTTTACAGGAGGAAACCAACACTCAGTTTCTGACACTAAGAAATCAGAAAAGCAGAAAGAGCAAAAGTAGACTCATTTTGGCTTTGTTCGACTTTTAAGATTTTGGACTTAGAGCTGGAAACCAGCCCAATCTTTATGGTTTGGATCCCTATCTTCACCTGGGTACTTGGACTTCATAATTTTTTATTTTTCCATTGGCATGTGGTGGCTGCCCAGGAGCTGACACTTTAGGTCTGTGTCCTCAATCAAAACTCTCCTTGCAGGCTTATTGCTGCCCTCCCTTTTTCCCTGCCTCCTCTGCCAGCAGGCTGGGGTGGACAAAGCAATAAGAAAACATCTGAGGATGCACCTATCAAAATGATGCACGATGTCAAAGAAGTATTGACAGTCCCAAACTCCCCTCCTCTGCTGTCAGCCAGCCTGTTACAGTCTTTCTTGACTAAGGAAGGGTCCATCAGTGTGTCTCTTTTGATGGACTTACAACCTGAGCAAATCTCTGGTGGAGACCTTCAGAAGGGGCAAAACACAGCCTGTGCTGTTGTGATTTATCTTCCTGTTTGGCACTGGCTACTCAAAGCAGAGGGAATTTGTCTCACAGAAGTGCTGCACATCTATCTGTGTAAGAAATGTGCATTACAGCCTAGGTGGGAGCTGGTGGGGATCTTAATCTTCCACAAGCTGTGGCTCTGTCTCCATTTACCCAGAGCAGGCTCCATGTGCATGCAGACCAGGAGCTTGGTTAGATAGAGACCAGCACAGCAGGCTAGTATGGGCAACTCCTTGGTTTTTGACATCCAGGAAGCTGCTAAAAAATCACTCTAATAAGCTAATTTTGTTCTCTACCACAACTTTGCAAAGAGATGTGGCCATGATAATGCTGGGAACCATGATTTTTACCAATCATTTCCTGGTGTGTACCAAGAACTTTTCTTTGCTTCACTTTTCATGTATGAAAAATTATGTTAAAAATATATTCATTTCTGAAAAACAAACAAAAAAACCCCAAAACACAGTAATCCAGCAGCTGGCAAAATAGTAGCAATATGATTTAGAGAAGCCTGGTCTTCCAACCAGCATGAGCTTAAATGAAGCATTATTTATTTATTGGCTTTTCTGGTTCACTTACCATGATTCGCATATAATCTAATATTGTGGAAACTCTTTGAGATCCCAGTAGAGTTTTTCCTTTTGCTAGATGTATGATCCTTCTCCCAAATGCTTATCTAAGAAGTAGACACTGAATACCTTGTACACACTAATGAATTTTTCTCCTCACATCCTCCCTGATAGAGCGCTATTGCTTGATTTACTTGTGGGAAAATAAGATAAAATAATTGGCTCCAAGCCAAGAAGGAAGCCTGTGGCTGAGCTGTGACTAGCACCCAGATATCCTGAGTCACAGTCCAGGGCATTAACCACAAGCCAGTTTTGTTGCTGACAGACTTTTCTTGGTAGCAAGCCCACGTTTCTGGAATGCATTCCCTACAGAAATGCAATTAAGTATGTACTTGGCTACTTTTAAAAGAGCTGCAAGCTCCACCCCTCCACCCAGGCCTTCCACTTACTAAATCCCTGCTTCTCAGTTTACTAGTAAAGCTACAGGTGGCCAAGAGGCCAGTCTGGAGCTATTTTTATGGTTGTTATGTCTTGGAGAAAATAAACTCATTTTGTGAAGAAGTAATGTCAATTAAAAAAATGCATTTTGACATCAGAGAGTCTCCATTGTAAGCATCAGCCTGTCATGGCTGTTGACTGGACACAGGATCAGAAGCCCACCTGAACTCACCTAGGACATGTCAGTGTGTAATAGGCAGTTTCTATCAGCTTATCAGTTTCTATCAGCTTTTATTTTCATAGGAGTCAAAGTAACTGTCAGGATATCTTAATTTTTAGAGGATTTTTTTTTTGGTGGAAGACCATTTTTGCAACATTTTGATATTTGATGACAGGTTAATCCCTCAGAAAATGGGAATATTCACAACATTGAATTTGTGTGCACCATAATCTGTTTGGGTTTTATGAGAGAAAAGAGTAATTTGCTAAATCAAATGTGTATGTTCCTGTAAGAACTAAAATCTTTGCTTCTGTGAACAAGGAATTAAATATGCTTCTGCAGTTGTTGTCCAGTCAAGTCTTCCTATCTGTGTGGAAAATAGTAACATCTTGAAGAGAAAAATTATTGTTACTAAGCCCCTTTGGACATGGAAGGTAATGTAATATCTTTTGAGTAACTGTTGTTCAAAATATCTGAATATAATTGCAACACTGATCAGAGAACATCAGTGTGCCAACCTAACCAACATTTGGTTCTAATTAACCCTGTGTTTTATCTTTGGTATACTTAAAAAAACCAAACCAAAAAAACCCAAACAAACAAACAAACAAACAAAAAAAAACAAACCCAAAAAACCAAATTAACAAAACCCCCTCATGCACGTTTCACAAAATTAAATCTGGAGTCTGAACAGCTTTATTGTAACTCCACAAAATTCTTTCTTTGAATAACCAATTTTATGGACACAAGCAAAGATAAAACTTCATTAAAAAAGGCAAGTGCATGCAGGATTATTTATTGCAGGCCTCCTGTATGCACTGCTGCATTTGTAAGCAAACATGTGCATGTGTATGACTGACACGCAACACATCTGCCTTCTCTGAACATCACATAGGAGAAAATATATTTAGCAAGTAATGAGTAGCCTTCCTCTGCAGCTAACATAGCAGCTCCCATCTGTGGTGAATTAGAGGTTATTCCAAGAAAAGATCCTGCATGAGTTTTGTCAGGAGAAATTAGTTTGGTGTGCTGTAAAATCAAAACCAGAATGAGATGTGATTGTTGCTGAGTGGCTGGGTTACTCCTAATGTTGCCTTGATTCCTATAAACATGAAAAGGAACTTTGAGAAAAGGGACATCACAGCTCTGCGCAACTGTACTGCTTTCACCGTCATAAAGCAGAGTTAATCACAGTTAGCCCAAGCCAGCCTAACCTGGGACACTGGAATGGCACAGCCACATCTGCCTGTTCCATTCCTGCAGAGAACAGGCCCCGTGTTTGTGTGACAGCTCAGGGAGGTCACAGCCAGGATGTTGTTTAGTAGTGCCAAAATACAGTGAATTTTGGAGTGCTAAAGTTTTACAAGAAATGCCTATTTTAAAAATCTTCCATTAGACATTGCAGCCAATAATATTGGTAGATGTTTATGTTCCATACAAGCTATAAAAGAATACTTAGATCAGATTTCTGTGATTCTGTATATATAACACCATGAGTGCAATGACCATTTGTTCTGCAGTACAGAAACAAAGAACTTTTGGATAACATAAAATACGAATATTGCTAGTGTTGCTCATATCCACAGCTGATGTAATGTACAGTCACAGCATTTATTGTAGATTCCAGATTTAACAATTTCCAAAATATGTAATCTCCTTTTGCCAGGGTGGAATGGCCTGTCCTGGGCTTCCAGACAGCCCAGGAAGAGTTTCCTGAAAATAGATTAAGCCCCTCCAGGCATAATTTAGGCCCTGAGCTTATCCCATAAGCCTAATGGTTTCTTTGACTAAGAGTTTGCGTAGTCTCTCACTGCCCCAGGAGCTCATACAGGTCCACAAACCTGCGTGAGGCAGCTGAGAGCTGCAAGGAGTGTGAGTGTGAACATGAAAGATTACTGAAAATACTTTTACTTCAATATTAAATTAAACAGGGCAACAGAAACAGAGTTCATTATTAACATGGAGTGGATTATTAATTTTCATCTTGAATTCAAATACTTTTTCATGAACAGCTGTAACCTCAGATAGAAGGAGAATATTGAATTCAAATATTCTAAATGGAAGAGATGCATTACATAGCATTAAGGGAGGGATTTTCACAAGGGAAGGTGTATGGACCACTGGTTAAAACTGGACTTATTCTTGGAGCTGTGATGAACTTTGAGACCAAAGAAATTTAATGTGACCTTCTCTTTCACTCTGTCTGCCTGTTCACTATTTTGTTATCTGTGATGGAAGAATCTCCCTGACCTTTTCTAGTACACCTGCTTTTCAGGGAAAGCCATACTCCTACATTACTGGTCTTCGGTTGTTTGATGTCTTCTTTTTCAAATTGAACAAAAAAATCATGATTAAAATATGGATATTTTAAATGACAAAACATTTTTGAGTTTTGTTTTTGAAATACAGTTTTGTCCCTCACTCATCTTTTTTTTTTTTTTNGTAATTACAAGATTAGCTGCATGGCTCCTCTCTAATGGGACTTTGAAAGTCTGCATGTTTTGCCCAATAAAAATTTAGAGGGAAGGGAAGGGGAAGAGAGGAGCAAAAATGTAGTTTAAATATTTTTGCTAATGCATTTATGCAACAGCTCAGATGTTAAAATCGTGTGGGGTTGCTAGTAGCAAATTTGCACTTGAGAGGAAAATTGTAAGGATTAATTTGGACAGTGGTTTGAAAATACAGAATACATTAGGGTATAGTTTTTGAATCTATTTTTTTTTAAATGATCTTCTTGCAAGAGTGTTAACCTTCCTAAAGGTGAGGGGAACCATAAGACCACTCTGAATATGACACAAGGTTGAAGGCAAGTGTTGAACTCCTCCTCAGCAGTGGGTTAGCGATCTCTCTGCAGCAATGCCTTGCAGAGCAGCCAGAATACAGCTGAGATGGGGTAAATACACCTTGGAAAGCTTTCACTGACTTGTCCAGCTGCAGACTACAGTGAAGCCAAAATGTGGGTTTCTGAGGCACGTTTTTTTGAAGATCCCAAAGGACCTTCAAAATCCCATAGAAAAATCCTGCTGCTACTGCACTATTAGTGGCTGCGTTAAATCTTCTTCTGGTGTACTCACATACAATGAATTTACACCTTTGTCATGTAAATACTGCATTCATTAGAAATTTCACCTGAGTGGGATATTCTATTCCCAGGTAAAGCTTACTTCACTCTTGGTGAGCTGCCCAATCCTGTCTGTTAAGAGCCAGAAAGATCTAAAAATGTAAAAAACACAGACCAGGACATTTCTCCATGGCCTATTTGAAGATCCGCACAAGTGTGTGGTGAACTTGAGACATGAGCTTGAGTTTCCAACATGTGTTTGAAGTTAAGGGCTTTGCACAGCTGTAACAATGTGAGTCAGGAAGGAGAAACCTGGCCTTGAGTAAAAAAAATCAGGTTATGTTCCAGCATGATGTCAGAATAGATAGAGTTAAAATCTGCATGTGAAAGCAGCCAGGAATCAAGTACAAGCTATGCCCTAATGGTGTCAGGTCAGCATTTTGGATTTCAAGCTAAGATGTGGTTTCCCACACCCAGCACTGCCAAGCACCAAGCACAACTTTTTTTTCTTTCTTTTTTTTAAATTTTTTTTTAATGGGAAAAATCTAGTCAGAGATCTTTCCTAGGCTATTATAGAACTTGAAAAATATGTTTGCTAAGTAGAGCTATATATGCATATAGGTCTCTATATATAACCATACCCTAACTATATAATTCATTTATGAACATATACATGTATATATTTATATGTCTCTACCAGCAGTGGTAAAAAACCCTCTGGTACCCTGAGTCAGCATCTAAGTTATCAGCAAGAAAATCTTTGTAAGCAGGGAACTAGCAGAAATGAACCTGAGGTTTCTGAAAGCATGTATCTCTGTAGACTTCTTATCAGGTGATGGAAAGCATCTAGGAATTACCTCATCTGGCATTTTGCATTTAACCATGAGCTCAGAAGTTTCTCCTAACAGTGGTCCAAGGAACTGGATCTTGTTATAAAGTAACCATTTCTGGTTGTGCAAACAAACACAGCAAGCAACTTAAAACATAATAATAGTATTTAAGTCCAAATTCTACTGTCATTTACATTCAGCATAATGCTAAAATTGATCCCGTGGTTGAGGCAACAGTGTTGCTCCAGGTATGCCATACATTTCTGGTGTGACCTGGAGCAGACAGGTTTTCTCCTGCATCCTCTGTCTAAACCACGGAGGAACCAGCAATTGTCTCACACATAATTTTTCTGTATAGGAACTGCCTTCTCCTATTGTAGCATGAAGTGTAACGAGGCCTTCACCACAATGAGTGATCCTAAAGCATGCTGTAACACACTAAGACACTCTGTTCTAAAATTGGATCTTCCCCCTCGCAGGAAATCATCTGACTTGCACAATTGCTTTCTGAATTCTGAGCAGGGATGAGAAGTCAAAGAGCATAGATTTCTCATTGAACCCATATTCCTAAGTTTCAGCTTAGAATTGTCAGTAACAAAAATCATCAGACATTTGGCAATAGTATTCCAAACACTCTTCTTTAGAGTCCAAAGAGATTTCCTGAAGAAAAGAAAGGTCATTCTGAGTCAAGGCTAGAAAGAAAGATCAAGAACCTTCCTTATGAAATTTTATGAAATATTGACAGGGTTTTATTTTTACTCTCCTCATCAGAAAATATGAACTTTTTATCCACACATACATTTGTGTCCAGGGGAAAAAAAAACATGGAAATGTCCAAATGGCAAAATTGTTCATGAATTTATTCAGAGCAATGCTAATATAGTGAATCTATAGTTCCATAAAGTACCAAGTGATATAAAGTAAGACTCTTAAAGTCTCATTGTAATCTGGCAGTTTTAAAAAGCTGAATAGCATTCTAGTACCTCTTTGAAAATGTTTCTCTTTGCTCAGCTTTATCTGACTCTCTGGAGTGTGATTTATTTATAATCTTTCAGAATAGTTTTATTAGCTATCTTTTCTATTCTTGCTTATTGGTACCCAAAGTGGCTGAATACCCATAATGTGCACCCTCATGGATGGCACAAAAGGACTCCTAGAAATCTTGGTACTAATAGAAAGCTTGCACATGAAACTGTGTCTTGATCACTGAAGCTAGAGTTCCATCCATCTCACCTAACTGGACCTTGTAAAAGTGATACGTCCAGTCTAAATTACTCATGGAGGCTCCCTTGATAATTAATGAGCAGACACAGTGCTTACAAAAGGGTATCTGTCCCATCCAAAGACATATGTCAGAGACAGATGGGATAAACTCTGCTCTAGTGATGCTGGTCTCCTTTGACCACAAAGCATGAAATTAGATGTCTAATTTCCACACAGTTAAAAGTAGGGGGGCATAAAAATCCTCTTTGGTCCTCAGTCTGTGTAAACAAAATATAAACCTTGAGGGAAAGAAAGTAAGAAGAGGCTATGCACCACAGCGTTCCTGTGGGACATTTTTCCTGTGGTGAATTTCTTCCAACAGTGTCTGAGTTTTCTGCACTCATTGCATGAGGATGTTTGGGAACTGTTGAAAGAGGCATGTCTTAGGAGCCTGGAAATAGGTGTGCATGGCTGCTACTGGGAATGCAAATAATGACTTTCTTTACGCCACCCTATGTACTGCATGGCTTCTGCCATTCAAAAACTCTGCCCTTCAATATATTTCTCCAACTCTGATAGCAGTTGGCAGCATTTTTGCTCCATATCTAGTGGTTTGATGGATTCTTTGAAAATGAACCTATGGCAATTCACTGACAGTTTTGCAGGATACACATATTCTGTCTCATTCATTACAAACAGCTGGAGTGAAACATTTCCAATAACTGTGGATTTTGATATAGCAATGATAAAGAAGCACAGAAAATGTGATTTTCTCTTAATGCTGAGCAACTGATGTTCTTCTTACTTAGGAAAATAATATTTTTATACCCACTAATCAAGGCTTTCCAAACTAACTTGGGAGTCAGCCACACAGATTCCATTGCTTTTACTATTTTTAAAAAAGAGCATATGAGGAAAGATCTCATATTTGTTATTCTCTTATCCATTCCCCCAATCTCCAGTGTGAGCAAACACTTAGGGGATTCCCTTCATCAGATTCCACTTCAATCATAAGGAGTGATACTGGTAATTTCTTGCTGCTCATGCTCAGAATGAACCAAACTCTCCAGGAAGATCTTTTATGTTGCTTTTCCTCAATCAGTTTTCAGATTGATACAGAAAATGTCCCAAGGCCTTAGTCTTAAGTATTTCTTGTCAAGAGGAGAAATGATTCTTTCATCAATTTTGGATATGTCACCTTTAAGTTTTAGTTGAATGCCCATTTGCTTCTGTAACAATAGAAAGTAAAAAGGCTTTTTCTCTCTGTTTTCCTCTATTATCTTTTTTCATTTTTATAGTGTTGTCGAAAACAGTGTTATCTGAGTGTTTTCTATGTCCAATTTATTAAAAATAATGGAGCACCTAGAGGCTTTCTGTGTTTTTTCTCTTTTCAAGGTGAAATTTTTATTTTGAATAAGCTTTCAGAATTTAAATTTACTTCTTTCCTTAAACTGAGGGTGGAAAATACTTTACTTTTTTTTTTTTATTATACTATTGAATTAACTAAAATGTTAGATAAAAATATTATGACTTCTAGGTGAAACAAAGATACAAGTCTTTAAAATCAGAATATCTCAATTACTTTGTTTTAAACTACGTTTCTCCTTTTCTACATACTGGTTCCTAGAGTTTTGGCTGGCTGTTGTCATAACTAAATTTTTTTAACCCTGGAAAATATCCAGATTTCTAAATACCTGTGCATCCAATCCAATTACTTCAATTTAGATTTTTGGTAATATTTTATTTATTTGCTGGTGTAGGAAGTACCACAGGGAGTAGAAGGAAAAGAGAAAAAGGAAGGAAGGGGCTTTACTTCTGCCCATTCCACCCTATTTCTGTGCCTCTGTGTCATCCTCAGCTTTCTCTCCTATTCCATCAGTATTGTGTCCAAGCCATAATATCTCCCAGGGATTTTCTCCATCCATACTCTTCTGTTGACCCTAAAAAATTCCATCCCTGGTCTTCCATCCAGGTTTCTTCAGCCTCTGCTGATAATTGCTAAAACGGGTCTTGCAGGGCTTCTTTGCAGTCATTGATCCTTCTGAGCAACAAATAGTATGGAAAGGAGTTTAAGCCACTGGACTCTTACCATCTTTCCTATGTGGCTTAGAAATTAGTGAAAAAGAATAGATTTTCTTCTTCCATGGGATATTTGGGAGAGGTTGAAGAGTAAGAGCAAATTATTTTTACCAAGAGATTCAAAGCAGTAAATTAATGGAAGACACAATATAAATAAGATGGTGGCATTTTGAATGAAAGTAGACAATAGAGTAGATAAAACAGTGACATATACATCGCTAAAAGTAACTATGCTTGGAGCCAATGGAAAAGCAGTGAACTTCAGGAAGCAGGCTAATGTTTTAGTACAAGGAACTATACTGTTTTATCAGCTAAAGACATGGAGCTCTACATCCACAACAAATGATGAGTCGGAAATTTGGCTCACACGGAGTTACATGGCAGGCAAGGAAAATGATTCAGTGAAGTGACACTTTATCTAATGAAAGAATTAAACAATTGACTGCTTGTCTGGGAATAATTCCTGCAAACTACCAAAGAGAGAATTTAGCCTTCTGGAATCCATTTCCACCTGGAATTTGTACATTAGTGCATAGGGAGACTGTTCACATGAGTGTCTGATGCTATACTGGCATGTCAGATCTCGCATGCTAATATTATTGTCTTTTAACAGGCATGAATCCTTTCTTTGAGAGTAATAAAGCAGATATAAGGCTATAGAGTTGCTATTTTCTAGGGAAGCTGCCCAGTTGGCTACATCTATATCATTCTGGGGGTCCCTCCTATCATTTATGAGAACTTCATGAGAAATAATATGTATGTAGATTGATTTTTCTCAAAAATGAAACACAGCATCTATAACAATTTATGATGGCAGTCTCTCCAGCTGGCTTGTTCCTGCAGTACCAGTTTGGCCAGATGCTGTAGCAGGAGAAGCAGAGGCAGCGATGGATTTCATTGGAAGTAAAGCTCTTCTCTTTTTGAGCTCTCACAGAGTCATCTGCAATGTTTTAGACATGTAGCTTGCCCTTGATGCTGACCATTCTGATGGGATCCTGAGATCCCTCCTGCAGCTGCAGATAATAAACAATTTGTTCACTCTTTGGCCCAAGCCTATTGCCCTGAACTTCCCAGACCCCTGCAAGGGCTGCAAGTAGACCTTGAGAGTAGAGAAAGGTGAAATGGGAATGGCTGCTGCTGTCCTTGCCTCCATCTACCAGAACAAACCCATTGCTAGCTTGGACAACATCCTCTCTCCCCTTGAAAAGCTTATTCCACTGCCAGCAACAGATATTATAACCATTTTGAAGGTGTCTACACTTCCGGCTTTTATTATGTGAACAATCTGGTTTGTAGGTGGGGTTTTTTTGTTTTGTTTTGTTTTTTAATTATTATTAAATGAAAGGGAGCTGTAGGAAAGAAAAAAAAACAAAAACAAAAACCCAGAAACTTAGAGGTACTTTATTTAACCTATAGAAGCCTATTTTAAAAAGCAAGTGTGTGCTGGCACTGATCTCTGACACAAATCACAAGGGCAGGTTGGAAAATTGACTTTGACTCCATGCTGACATGCTGCAGACTGCTGGAAGATGGTTTGCATAAACAGAAGAGTTGAGGTAGTAGTGATATCCATCTCTTTTCTTTGTTTCCCTTAATTTTTCCCCAGCATCTAGTCATTGAAATACATCTCATGAAATGAAAGATGTTTATATTCCTAAATAATTTGGAGTACCAGAGCCTAATGATCGAGTATCAAGTAAATTGACAGGCTCATTGCTTGTGTCATTACCTGCCACTACTTCTGATAGGGAGACAAATTTACTAAATCAGAGACAAAATTTAGTCTCCATATGACTGAGGGTTAAAAGGAACATGTCAAGGTAAAATAAGAATGTAAATTAGTTGCTAGAAGGATTAAATCAGTTATTCAAAAAGTCAAAAATTCACGACTGAGGTTTTATTGTGAAGCAGTCTGATTAACAGAAAAAAGAAAATCCAAAAGGAAAAACATAAACTTTTTGTCAAGTTCACAAAAACCCTTAATTTTTTGTGCTCGTTTATAGTGCCATATTTCTCTGTCCTTTTACACTTATTTTGGTGAGAGTGGCTGTCTAAAAGAGATGATAAATCAAATGTTCGAGTTGTATCTGCAGACATATTCACTAAGTTGTAAAAGCATATGTTTGCTTAAGGGTGTTTTCTTTGTTTTTTTTTAAATTTCAGCAATGTTTTTCTGGAAATAGTTGAAGCTAAAAATCCCTTCTAATTCCAAAGTAAGAATTTCCACATGGAATTTGTCAGCCTAATTAAACCAGCATAATTTCCAGTTACATGGAAAAGTTGTCAAGTGTGCTTATTTTTCCATATATGCAAGTCTCCAAGATCCAGAGCTTGTTGGAAAACTTGTCAAAGGAAATGGCTCTATCTGATAAAATAAATTCTGCAGATGTCTTTTTCCCAAATAGCCACCAACCTAGCTCCTTGTGCTTGCAAAAATTCAGTCTGTAGCTATAATGGGGATTAAATTAATTATGTGGGGTAAAATTCATCTCAATTGTCTGTAATAATTTAAAAGTTAGGTGTCTAGCCTAGATAGTTGTTTAAGTGCACTCTGTAATTAATGAAATAAGATGGGCATTATTCCAGGTGGTGACTCATCCTACTATTTTGGGACACCAGTTTTAGTATGGGCCGAAACATCATTCAGATGTGTTTGTCTTCTCCAACTAAAGACAGAACCTCTGTGCAGGGCTTGGATATGTACCAGAGTTTGAAGTGACTAAACATGAGCAGGAAAACTGCTACCTTAATTCAAAATTTAGATAGCTCAGATTGGCAGATGAAGCCTCCTGTGCACTGTAAACTATATTTATTATGCATAATGCATACAAAAATATTGCACTAATTCCGTAAGAGTGTCCCAATGAACAGAGACAGTTGTCTCAAAGTTTGTTGGTTTTCCCAGAAAACAGACTAAAGATACACTGCATAGCTGCGTTTTTCCATATTTTAGGTATTTAGACTTTCAAAGCACTCTTTGCATTTCATATTCTGTAGGATTACATTCTTAAAGAACAACAAACTTACTAAAGTGTATCTTTGACTTTTCCATTTTTTGAGCTACAACAGAGGAGAAAAATCACAGAAGCGATACATTCTCCTTGAACACTTGCTTTACATTTTCAGAAATCACATCTTTGATCTGATCTACACCATTCAATGTACTTGTAAATGATGTGGAAAAGACACCATGTAGGGAGCTAATAAAACTGTAAATCCCATAAACTGACTTGGAAGGGTCAAACATAAACCTGATTGCAAATAGTTGCAGTTAAACAACAAAACAAAGCAAATACTACCACACTTGGTTAAATAACAAAATAGCAGATGAATACACATACGCATGCAGAAGAAAGGAATAACTCCACTTACAGAAGTACAGTGAGCACCATAAATTACCCTAGGGATGCATAAGCTTTTGAAAGCATTGACTCAGTGACTTTAGCCAAAAGGCAAACAGAAGCCTGACCATATAAAGAAAGAGAAATCAGAAATCATCATTATGCACTGTTTTGCCAATATCTCACACACTACGTGTATTTCCAGTCATCTTCTTTCAAAAGAATATTGGAGCAATTGGAAAAACAAAAAAGATGATTAAAAATATGCAGTGATTTTGGTATGGGAAGAAATTAGAAGGTGTAGAAAAGTGGCGACTGGGACACGTTATTGCTAAATAAAATCCTGAAGGTGTGAAGAATGTGACTGGAGAGCAGTGGTAAGAGAAACTAAGGCATTCCCAGGTAGCAGGCTAAAAACAAAGGAAAGAAAAGCAAATGCACTGAGGTATGGAACTCACAGTGGCATGATGTTGCAGGGTCCAAAAGTACAGAGGGAAAAAAGGCAAAAAAAGTCATAGAAGATAGATCTTGCATAAACTTCTTAAATTAAGCTCTAGATATAGCTTCTAGTTCAAGGTTCTATTTTCTGAAGATGCTGACTTAAAATCTAATGCACTAAGAATCAGTCTAGACCTCCTCTTTTCAAAATATTATTTCTTTGGACTTCTGTGAGCAGTATATTGGGCTAACTGGATCTTTCCCTGATCTGTGTTGCAGTACTTCACAGCTCACACACCCTTACAAGTTGTACAAATAGAAATCTCTCTTTCTCCAGGCTATTAGTCACAGCTGATTTATATGACTATAGACTTGTTGAAACAACTTGCTTTAGATTCTATTGAAAAATATTATACAGCACTTTGAATATTTTTCTGACTTCGAAAACCAAAGGTCTGCTGTAGTGATATTCCTACCCAGGTGGCATTCACTCATACAAGGAGGATCCCAGAGAAGATCCAAAGCAAAGGAAGTGCCTCTTTTACAGAAAAAAAAAAAATCCATTAACAAATCAGCTCATCTTGCACCACATCTTTCTCACACAGTAGAAGCAATTAACCTAATTTTTTAGGCTTTTAGCTGAAATGTCATGCACTATATCACATTTGTAACTTTTAGAAGCTTCATCTGGCATTCTTGGGTGAGATCTGTAGACACCACATGGGGAAAATAACTTTCAGCATTTATATTTGTTATATCCTGTCAGAAGGGATTATTCTAAATCCATATGGCACAAACACAAGTACACACTCTCAATGGCCCAAAAGCTGATATATTTTTAACTCAAGCCATTATATTATCCTAAATAGTAATTATAGATTATTACCACTACTTGTTGCATTATGAATTTTTGAGTAGGAACTATTTAAGTTCTGGGTCTGATATAGGACCTATGTCCAGAATATCTTATCACATTTTAATGGAAACCACCTCATATTTCTTACCGTATTTGTCTGAGGTAGTCCTAACAGTAGAACCTGTTCTAACTTAGTGGAAAGTAGAAAAATAGTAGAAGTAGAAAATATATTTGAATTTCAGTATTATCAAAACCAAACACATTTTTTATGGAAAGGTGAATTTTTATGGAAGGCTGTGACCTCTTGGGCAAGCTTGCATACAAACAGGCATTAAGGTTTTTTGTCAGATTTATACTCACTTTGTAAACTTCAGTATATTCAGCAAGAGTATTGTACTGGAATAATGTTCTTCTAAAGGGTTCAAAATCTTCAGGGCAATGTTGCATTACATCTAGAGAACTACATTTTACAAGGCCTGCATCATACCAAAAAAGTCAAACAGAATTATATACTGGCATTTCATTTAAATGCTAAGAAATCCTCTAGGGTAACGATATAAACACAGGACTCCATTCACATGGTTTTCATCTCTATGAACCACTCAAATATAAACATTTCCCTTCAAATACAAGGGCTGTACATGACACATGTATTCTGGGTTTATGTCATTAAGTTATTGACTTCTGAAAAGGTCCCGCATTGGATATCTATGCATGTATAACAGGGATTATTATAACACACACACACATCTATCTGTAAAGGCATATGTGTGCATAAAAAGGTCTATATCTACCCAGATACAGCAATTCTAGGAATATACATGTCTTCTTAGGGATTTCAAAGAAAGAAAGAGTAAAGGTATCTGTAATGAGTTTTCTCTCCAAAGATTTATAAATTCTTCTGGTTCACAAAAAGCTGGGGATAAAAAATAGGGATAAAAATAAGGATTCAGAAATAGTTGGATAAGAATCAAAAGACGAGATTTGTACTCTGGAGTCTACAATGAGAGAGGGGAAAAACCTTCCTCCAGCATTAATTTTTAGAGGCAGATTTTCTGAAGAGGAAAAAAGGTGCATGATGAGAACATTTCCTCTCCCTGCAGTAGAGGCTGATCAGGTGCCCTGTGGTGTGGTGACAGCCAAGGAAATGTTCAGCCTGTCCACCCAGGCTGAGTCAGGTCTGCACTGATCTCTCCACAGCTCACCCACCCTGATGCTTCCAAGCGTCTGCAGGTCCCTGCCCCGGTTCTTGTAAACATTGCAGCCCTATCTTTTACCACATCTCATAGATAAGGAGCCCTCTCTCCTTCCTGGCTGAGGGGGAGCTTGGGTCAGTCTCACACGCTTGCACATGGCACTTTTGCTTCCATCAGCAGTCAGTTTATTCAGCTTCCACTAAGTGCTTTGCTTAGATTAATTATGCAAATAAGGATGTAATCCTTTTGGGTCACGTGTATTTCCTCCAATAATGAGTCACTTCTATTTAAAGGGGTCAAAATCCCACAAGAATCCTTGTAAGTGTGTCGCTCTATTTACCCACACCTATCTTATCATCTATTAATCTCCACATACAATAACGCACATGCATATATATATACACACGTATGCATACGTATGTATTCTTTGTATAGACCTGTGTATGTGTGAGTGCATAAAATAAGTGGGTTTATGTTGAATTCCAGGTGTCTGGTGTGATTGCAATGCATAAATATAATACATAATTTCTCAAAATCTCATAATGTGTTAATCTCAAAAGTAAATTTCCTTCCTACCCTAAAAGACCACTGTTTCATTATGGTGAATGGTATTTATTATGAGCTACTCCAGTTCAAGATGTGCTCATTCAAGAAAAGGTTGAAAAGACAATAAATATTAATTTTCAGTTCACCAAAATGGAGTGGAACATCCTTTATTCAAACTTTTCCAAAAACTCAAACTGCAACAAAATTTCAGTCTAGAAAATAAAATTAATTAAAAATATCAAAATATATATTGGTATCTGGAATAAATGTAACCATAGTAGTACCTACTCCTGCTTTTTAACTATAATTACTATCTATACAGGCTATTTGTAACATCAAATTTGAAAACATCAAAGCATTTTTTAGCAATACAGATTAAAAGTACGATTAAAATGCAGCCAAGTCTGTGGTGGAACACAGCACCTGCTGTAACAGGGTATTGTGTGGTGTTACATGGAGACATGTTTGTGGAGGATGTGTACATATGTACCTATGTGTACACACATATATATGCACAAATTTATGTTGCTATTAATATTACATTCACATTTTCTATATGCATGCAGCGTAATTGGAATTGAAAGCCCCAATTACACTGAAGTGAAAACCTGCTTATTAATTGACAATAGGCCTCAGCTAAGTAGCAACAAAAGAAGTGCTTTGTTTGGCAACCTTTGTTTAAAAGGTCCTTTGAAAAATCTGTAAGAATACTATGAATAGAGATTGAACAAACCTTTAATCCTCCTCAGGTCACATATGTGCTAAAGTGAATAATACTGTGAGGTCTTTTTCACCTTTTGAGTTCTTTTAAGCCAGTAACCTAATTTGAAATAAGACAAAGAAAAGGCCTAAGAAAACTTGAAAAGCTCTAACTTGTACTCTTCTGGTGTATTTATTCTGCTGCAGTAAGCCAAAAGATGCATTTCTTGTTGTAGAGATGTATAAACACTCAATATTTATAATTCCACTCATAATTTGCTCGGTCTCTGACAGTTATTTCCCTTTTATTCACTTCAGATGCACTGAGAACCTTAGAACTTTTTTTTTCTTCATTTAATGCTCCTATTCTTTTGTGAGTATCAGTGTGAAAATCTTTCCTTCGTGCTACAGTCCCTTTTTCCTATTCAACACTAGACTGCACACGATAATTAAACCTTGGGGGCTTGGAGATTTTGGACTAAAGCTTAAAGAAATGCAATAGTGAGGCCTCTTCTCTCTCAATCTTCTACCACTTGCTGTGGGGATTTTCTTTAGTTACACATGGCTTCACAGGTAAACAACCTTGAAAAAAAAATCAGAGGCAGGAATCGAATCAACACCTTAGTATTGCTTATAATGAACCAGTTTGCTTAATTAGATGATCGAAAAAAATTATGTTCTAAAACATGACAGGGCACAGACTGAAGTCTCTATTCAGGCAGACGCCCATGGAGCTGCACCAGGGTGCTTGCAAGGTGAACAACATCCCAGGCAGGACTAAAATGGAATGTCAAAATGCTGAGTTTCAACCTGGGTCAGGCAGGGTGGTTTTTTAAATCACATATAAAGAAAATTATAGAGCTTTTCTTATGCTTTTGCTTAATAAATCAAGCTCTTCAATTGTCCCCATGACTTTGAAAGTAAGCTTATGAGCACATTGCTTAAGATACAGGTCTGAGCAATATGGGGCAGCAATTCAAAGGCAATACCTCTGAACAAGGTGGAAAAGCCCACAAATTAATTCAATGAACAGAGAGGCACTGAAGCCAACATCTCAGCCAAGGCCCAGCCCATGGTGAGAGCTCCCCAGACACCCCAGGCACCTCTAGCCAGAGTCTCAGGGCAGGGGGGAGCCAGCTGCACCCCAGGATGTTCCCAGAATCAGATTCTGATCAGGTCTTGTTGGAAGGACCGGAGAAAAGAGGAATGAGTAAGGCTTTTGAGACACTGGAGTAACTGGAGATGGCAGGAAGCAAGGGAAGGGCCAGGATTCAACAGAATTTGAAACCAGTTCCCACTATATTTTGTTGCCTGAGGCGGAAGCCATTTCTAAATGAGAGCAAGTGTGCATAAATGTTCCCGAGATCCTACTTCGGCCTTCCTGCCAGCCCCATTTGTGAGAAGGCATTTCAGACCAGGGAGAAAGTGCAATGTCCAAAGAAAAATCCTATCTGACACAAATACTTGCAAGTCTCCTTGCCTTTTCTTTTCTTGTACTGTGTATGAAGACATATCATAATATGAAAGGCTTTTTAAGCATGCATGAGGCTGCATAGTGAACTACTGCTGACATCAATCATAAATTGTTTACTTTCTCAACATTAAAATCAGTATAACAGTTAAACACCAGCTGCTTCCAAAGACAAACACATTGTTTAAATCAGAACAAATTATTTACAAGTAAGTTTCAATATTCAGGGTCTGAATTCTGCAGCATGTGTGCAAAATGTTTCTGTGCAGATCTATCAGCTGCAACATGCACTTGATCACTTATGCTGAGCAATCTGGGAAGTCAGTAATTGGCATTTCTCTGAGTTACTGCTCTGATCATCTATAATGATTTCTGGAGCTCCATAAGAAAATCCTGCATATTTTTAGCTTCACAGTAAAAGCAGGTTTTTGCATATATTAATTCGATTTCTTTCTCTGTTTCAGTACCCAACGCTTCTTACAGGGGGCCCGCATTCTTCCGCAGATGTCTATCTCTTAAAGCGTTTGTATATACCACTGCCTGCCATCCCCTCTGCAGAGGCAACCACCAGAACCATAAAGATTATCTCCAGTAAACCTAAAAGTTGCCTGCTGCCTTTACTGTGAGCATTTAGATTTAAACCGGGGCCGTGTCTTAACTGAGCTCTTCTCTTCCGGAAATTAACTTTTATCTCAAAGACAGCTAATTTAGCTCTCACCACCTTTTCTTCCACTCCCAAATACCTTCTTATCTTGGGTAATCAGGATGCAGGGATTCCCGATCTATCTCTCTTTATAGCTCCCTTTCAGTAGTGTTACTGTTTGAACTTCATACCCTGGATTAAAGGGCCAGCACACCAGCTCAGGAAGCGGTTCTAGGTATGAGGTAAATATGCAAGTTACTTAACAGCCCATATATGAACTCAATTACATCCTTCATCTTTTAAGATATGAATTAAAAGGTTTGGCTTTGATCTTGAATTAAGCATCCCTACATAAGTCAATGTACCGTGCAATTTTATTAGTAGCAATAATTAGTGGTTAACTAACTTGCAATGAATACAAGGTTGGAAAGCTTTAAAAACCAGTGCCAAGCTGGGACATATTTCTCACATATATTATCTGAATTACAATGAGGAAGCCTTTATTTTTAGTCCGGGAGGTACAGTGAGAATATGCAAAAGCTGTTCCATTAAACAGCATACATGACAATATTCAACAAATAAAAGCAGGCACGTGGGTAATTTTTAATTATTCCATTCATTTTTTTAGTCTAATTTCAAAATTAAATCTAGAATAAAAGTTATAGTATTTGTGTGCAAAAATCAAAAGGCATATGCATACATTTAAATAGAAATACAAGTAGGCACCAGAAGTTATTTTTACTGTAAACACTCTTCATATGTTCCCATGTAGAATGCAATATCTGCATAACAACTTCTCAAATGTCTAAATTCCCTCTTATTCCCATAGTGCAGAACAGATGTTGTCCTGCTTTTTATTATTTAATTTATCAATCATACTTAGGCTGAATTATGAAATCAATGTGATAGAAAATGTTACTTAAGCTGGGGTTATATTTCTATATCTGTTACTTAAGCTGGGGTTATATTTCTCTATCTTTAAAACCTTTCCTACTTCTTTTGGAATGATAATTTTGTTATTTTTCCCTTAGTTGCAAGGTCAGATTTCCATTTGCAGGTTAAGATGTAGCTGATCCAAAAAAGTTCACATGCATAAAGAGCCAACTTATAACAAAAACTTTGCATCCTTACAGAAACTTGAGATCCATAAATTCAACCATGCTGGGAAGAGCTTTTTGTTTAAAACATTGAGCTAAACAAAATGCAATTAAGGCTAACAGGACAAAAAGCATCCCTCTTGAGATTCATAAATACACTCCTGGGAGACCGGAAATAAAGAGAAAAGACCAATGTAATTCTAATTGTGTCTTGCCTAAGATGACCATTTAAACAGATAACTTTTCCCGAAGTTAATTAATTCATCCATTTCATGCTTTTTTCACCCTTACTTGGCCAAGCGAAGTAAATGAGAATTTTTCTAGGAGTAAATCAATGCATTAGGTATAGATTTTTTATTCTGCTTTGAAGACAAATTGTGATTTGAGTTCCTCAGAGTATTAATAAATACTTCTGCTTCTAAATAAGTCCCATAAAGTCATGTCAGTGTTTTAGGAGAACACAGTTTATTTGCCTTGCTTAAGCAAGATTGGAGAAATTTGAAAGATATTAACTCAGTATTTGTACAAAATCATGGACATCATTAATGATCTTTGTATCTTTTCCTGCCCTTAAATTTTTACATGTGAAATCCTTTGGGAAATTTCTTCAGTTTGCTATTCATTTTTTGCCTAGTTATCACCTAGATTAGTTCAATTTACCATATTACACTGTATGCAATTTAATTTTTTAAAAGTTCTTTAATAATAACCCTAACAATCTCATACCCATATTAACTAAATCTGATTTCTAAATGTGTTGGTGCCATCAAGGACCATATTAATGGTTCTTGGCAGTGAAATAATCACCAGGAGAGAAACCTGAAATAGCAGGATTTGAAATATGCTTCCCTCTATCTGAGAAGGGAAGATGGAAGGAATCAGCCATGACCCAGGATGTGCTGGCTGGGTCAGAGCTGGTGTGCCTGGCAGAGAGTAATTCCACCCAAGTGGAGCATGCTGGGGATTTCCACTGAAATGCTCCTTGATAAGGAGAGGCCAGCTCAACAAGCCCCAGACTTGTCAATTCCAGCCTTCACTGGCTGAGGTTCTGGCTCAAGAATAGACTGCTCCAAAATATGACTTTTTTGAATGGAGGCATTTATTCGTGAGAAAATAATGCAAAAATTAATGGCTTCATCCTATATTTTCTGGGAATAAATATGATTTGTATAAGAATGTTTCTTACATCACTGCACTTGGTAGCTCATATTAAATAAGCCACTAAATTGGGGCACAATGAAACCAGAATTACTCCCAGTTTTATCTCCATGACTCTACAGAATAGAGGTGACGCTTACCTGCTTCATAGGCTGCTGTGGAAATTAAATTCTGCAAACGTATTTGAGATACTCAGATAAAATAGTATCAGACAAGGATTTACCATGGTAGATAAAGATTATAGAATGGAACACTCTTGATGGGAACCAAAAAGAAACATTCTAGTTTCTTACTCAGGATTAATCTCCTGAGACTCAGGACTGATCTATGGATATGGAAGGCCATAGGCCATATGTCAGTAGAGCCCTACTTTCTTACACAGGCCGTACGATAAAGTTCCCAAATTGATCCATCTGTATTCCTGACACTCACAACATAGATCAGCACAGATGTTTCTGGGCAAAAAGATGTTTCACAGCTTTCTGGGTCTTCACTTCAGGTAAATTAAGTTTAAAACTGTAACTATTTGTATCTGTGACCTATACATGCCCAAATTATTATAATATGTAGAGCTTCACTTTCTATGCTTACTAAGAAAATAGCAGAAATGTTTCTTCCTAAACAGGAGAACCTGTTTGAAAATCAGTAACACAACTGGAACATAATTATTATTTCAATTTAAATACTGCTATGCTAAACAATTGTGCAACTATTCTCATTATTTTGGGTTTCATGAGTATAGATTAATTTAGTTTTGTATTTGTGAAATCTACAGCAAAAGTTTTTCCAGCTATCCACTGGATTTCTAAACTTTAGTTAACTCCTGAAACAATGTATTATATCCTCAGGTACAAGAAGCATTCGAGAATTGAATCATAAAGCTGCATCTTCACGGTTCCTAAATTTATGTTTCCTTTTCCTTTCTCCTCACTTTCTCCATTTAGTCCTCCTTTCCTTCTTTCCGTGTGGCTCCACATTCCCATTACATATTTATTAGGAAAACAAGTACCACTAGGAGAAATTTAGAGGGGAGCAGGGCTTCCTTTATTTCATCTGAATACAGCCAGTCACTCATTCAGCTCCAGCCACAATATCTGCTTAATCTAATTATCATTCACCTAATTCAATTTGCAATGTGCTGCTGAGGTGTGAGGCTTGAGATCCAGATGTGTTTCCCCACACTTATCAGATCATTACAACGTCCAGGTGTGTGGATTACAGAATACTCCAACTGTTTTCAAAAAAATCAGGTCTTCTCTTTGGTTGCTGCTTCAGGCAAACAAGCTACTTTTAATTTTAATTGTTGTTACTGCAGCAGCACACATTGCACATGGTGACCAACACCAGCAAAGTCAGATGCAGCTTTGCAGGGAGCTTGTGGACTGAGGGTACAGCTCCCCAGATAACACTTAATTCTCAAAATACCCTTACTGTTCAGGTTTTCCATTTGACTCACCTCCTGTAAAGAAAAGCCAGATTTTAGAGTTTATGCCAAAAGGCTGTAATCTGCTCAAACAGGCAGTACAGGGCCTCTGCAGAACTCGCCTCAGTTTGTGTGCATGTGCAATTCCTACTGAGGCTGATGGTTCCCCAGACACCCAGAGGTGGTACAAGGGCATCTGTGCTGGAGCTCAGACACCCCCACACACCCCCCTATGCTTCCACTGCACTTCTGATTCTCCTGCTCTTCTCATGGTCCCTCCCTACGTGTACTTTTTGTTGAGGTAATTTGCACTCAAATGCACAGTGGGGAAAAGTGTCTCTGATTTCTCAAATTCATGTATGTTCAGTACACCATGCACACACACATTCACTCACACACGGAGATGAAAGACAGTAGAAGCACCAGCTTGGTATGACTGGGGGACATTTTGACAGATACGAGAGGGAATGAATATTACAACCCACTTGGGATATCTTTCACATCTGAAATCCAAAGTACTTTGTTCAAAATATAATTTCCCAATTATGACATTTTTAAAAATTATTTATTTAGGGCACTTTTCATCCTCTATGTTTAAATTTTTGGGTTTGGTATTTTTTGAATATGAATATACAGGAACAGTTTAGCTCTTCTGAGAAGAGCAGGACAGAGACCTTAGGTATAGGTGAATGCTGAGAAGATTGCAAGAACACCTATTTCCTCTACATTCCACCACTTCTTCTCTAAGAACCTATTGAAATATTCACTATTCAAGGAAAGTTTTCATGGTCAGAACTTCTCTGTATGAGATTGTGGAGTTCCATCGTTTGTGGGGTGTAAATCAGCCCTAGCTCATACACACATTTGGCTTTTCTTCCTCAGCAAACATATCTTGAATCCACATGCAGGTCAGCTAACTACAAAGCCTTTGCAGTATGTCTGTATGTCTCTCCCATTATAGATGCAGTCCTATGTACATTCAAGCACATACAGTCTATATCTTTGTATTTCAGAGAATATTATTCATGGCTGTACCTTATCATGAACTGAGAATTCTTTTGCTATGCACAGCTGTATAGAAGAGCAGTGAAAGGATGCAAAATATGTTCAGTGATTCAATTTTCCCAACACTGAGGTATGTGGTCAAGTTCAGAAAGGATCAAGTTTATTGCAGATAAAATTGAAGAAAAAAATCAGTTAAAAATCAAGCAAAGGTTTGATTCTCTACTGGGAAATTTAATTGCTTCAAATTCAGTATGTGTGACAATCTTTCTGCTGTTCTAGATAGTATTTGATTCCACTATTATGCTGCATGACCAGAGACATATTTAAAGTACATGCAATTCTACTCTATGTAACGAATATCACAGCTAATATCATAAATTACAGAAAAGGGTTAAGGGAATTATTTTGGCCTGGGATTGGGAATTTTTAATTAGTTGAGTATAAAAACATATGTAAATTTAGGTGGCTATGTAATGTGTGTCCCACTTGCACCTTTTAGTATTGCAGGATTCATTCACAGTAAATGGAAATTTGCATGCGCCTATAGTAATGCATAAAAATTGCCTAAAATTGGAATCAGTGATAAGAAGTGATTATCTTTAATCATTATATGTACTTTTTCTTGGTTAGTTTTCCACAATTGACACAGATTATGTGAACAGATTATTCAATTTCCCACAGAGACAGTGTAATGGAAGGCTCTCTTCTAGCACATGTGCCTTGGAGAAAGCAATTTCCATTGACTTTTCTTTATTTGCAACAGCATAAATTAAATAACTTTTAAGAGCTGATGGTAGAGAAAAATGGAAGATTGTGAACATTCATTTAGTTTTCAACCATCTTTTCAAAGCATTTTATAGACTGACTTGAAAAATGGCAAGAAAAGCAAAAGGGATTTACAGCAAAATAATTAATACATATTAACCATCTGTCTGTGAAAGCCCAAGGGAGAGGTAGTTGAGACAGCAAGATGAGGTGAACAGTAAACCCCTTTGTTAGTGGTTGCCTATGTACTGCTTCAGGCCACAGTGTGAAAGCAAGGGCTCTGCAACCTGATTTCTCCCCCAGGGTTCATGGCAATTACAGAAAGACTCGAATGGATAAAATTTAGGAGTGGCTGGATGAATGATATTTAGGAGCATCGTCATGCTAGGCTTTGGATGAACTTCTAGTAGAGGTGGTGTCTTCCTGTCAGGAAAAAAGTAGACAAAATCAAAAGAAAATAGGAAAAGGTGCTAGATTTTAACACGATGCAATGATCGGGTAAATGTAAGCTGCTAATGGTTTAGGATGGGCTATTAGAATAATGTCTAAGCTCAGTCTGGCTGTCACATTTTCTTCTGAGATAAACATTTCAGGAGCTAATCTTAGCTCTTTTCTACAAATCAGGATAGGATCTTCAGTGTAATCATCTGGCAATTGGTTGTGGCTGGTTAGTCTGTGATGGTATCTCTTGAACTGAGTATTGCTCATCTCACATTTCATCTTAATCCTCAAGTAAACTGGACTAGCATCATACAAAGCTTAAAGAAGCCTCCTTCTTGGGCTAAGACGCCACACCCATTCATCAGGGGGTTGAACCTCTCTCAAGGGCTGATTGTGACACAGGAAAATGACAGCTCTGTCTCCCAGTGGCTGGAGAGCCTGGTGGGAATGATATCTCCATGCACAATTTGTTAAGTAGACTTTTTTCCAATTCAGTGGCTACAGACTGATTTGGAAAATGTTATGGTCTGACAAGACAGAAATCACTAATGATCACTAGAAGATAAAACAGATTTCCACACTCCTTGTCTTGTGTAGATCTGGTGGGTAACAAATTTAGGTTTCATCTATTCTGTAAAGAGAAGACACGGCTGAAGTGTGGGGGTGCATTTTGCTAATCTGGCAAGAGCGCATAAGAATGTCCCCGGGCTGGTGGAGCAATCCCCTTGTGCAGCGTGTCTCAGCCAAGCAGCAGCTGTGCTGACTGGGCTTCTCCAAGGTGGCCCCAGTGCTGGTGGAGGGACAGCCTAGGGATGCCTCTCCCTACAACTGTGGAGAGCTTTCACTGTGGGGAAGAAGCACCTTTAGCAAGCAATTCCCTCTACAAAGGGTAGAATCTTTCTTCTTCTCTCATGTAAATTGACCACTCAAGACTTATCTAATCACTGATATAAACAGGCCACCTGGAGAGTGATTCATCTCACCTGTTTCTGGCTTTTGTTGTAAAGGTGAGATGAATCCCCTTCAGTTTATTGACTCTAAGAGTTACATAATTGATTGGCATAGCAGCTTTAGATGTTTAAAACTGGCATAAATTCAGTTGTTTGTGTGCCCCAAACTTCACTTCTCTATCCCTCCAGCTCCATTTGCAGTAGATTACCGGCTGGAATCCTAATGTATATAGCATTTTGAAGGCTATGGTACGCTTCTTCATCTTCAGTTTTGCAAGAATATGAAGATTCCTTGAGTTACAAAACAGCACTAGTCAATAGTTTGGCGATAGGGCAATTACACAAATAAACAGTCCTGCCCTCAGTCTCTAATGCAATCTTCTGCTTAGAGATATGCTAATGCCTCTGAGTCAGTTTGACTTGCCTTCTATTAATAAACTTATCAGTAATATATCCATTAACTGATTTAGTTGGTATGCAAGAAGTTAATTATGCAAGGAGACATGGTGGGACCGGGTTACAGTGAGATAATGCACACCTCTGATGTGGTGTGAAAGACCAGGTGAAACCAAATAATTAAAAAAAACCTGAACAGTATGTTAATTTGCAACACTACATTGTGTGGTCTCAGGAAGAGCATTGAAAAAAAAAGTAATTTGAGAAACCTTTAAGGGAAATTTTTTAAATTACTAAATATATGTAAGGAGGCTACTGAATTATTCTGTGACTAACTCATGAATTGTACTAGCAGCCATGTTCTGTACAAAATATGTTAATAATTTTTTGTGGTTTTGAGTGGTAATTTCAATGAATGAATAAGTTATTCATTTATTTAACAAAAACTTCACCAATTCTGGCTTGTAATATCAACCTGTCCTTCTTTCCAAGTGAGAGATGTTTTCCTATTGCTTTGTTGTCTTTAGTGAAATGTATTACACATCATTCATGTGTGAAAAACAGTCAAATCCCCAAAACTCAAAAACTCATACAAATTCTCCTATCCCGTGGGAAAGAACAGGGGTAAGGCTAAAGCATATGCAAAAATCCCGCCACCACATCTGAATGAGAATGAAACCTCTGGAACTGCTTCTTACACTTCTGAAGCAATATGCTGATTCTATACACGAGCATCAAAGTACTTTCCAAAAATAAATTAGTAAATTTTGCAAAATCTCTTGAAATTACTGCTTCTTTCATTTTACTCATACTGGGCAGAGCTTGCAGAAACTCGGTGTCTCAGTGTCACAGAGAAAGCCTGATACAGTGCCAGGGACCCTGACTCCTAGGCATGTGAGGAAAGGCTACAAGACCATTTAAATTCTGCCTGTGCTGTTAGCTGATAGCTTATTCCACTTTTGCAATTCATTTTCCTAATTTAATGGCTAGAGGTCATTTAATGGCTAGATGTTTAAACAAGCTCCTAACAGCTTCTATTCTTTCCATTTACTACAAATTTCCCCACTGAACTAGCTCAGAAGTTAGAAGGACTAGCTGTCCTACAAAATATCCTCCTACCTACAGGGGCTAGGCATTATGTCCTGAGTAGAAATATGAGGGTGCTGAGCAACTCTGACAACAAACCCTGGAAAGTAAGAGTCAGGGAAAAGAGAGATCTATTTTTATTTTTCTTGTCACATTAACATTTTCAGTTCCTCTGCCATGACATGCAGAATGTAGGAACAGACCCCAAAAGAAACTGCTGGTGTTCAGCATTGTGCTCACCGAAGTAGGAGCAGCAAAGGGATGTCATCCTGCTGAAGAAGAGACTGACCCTTTAACCTTAGCTGTTCCCACTCACATACAGATATAGAAATGTAAGCTACTCAGCATGATGCCAGTTAATTTAAATTACCTAACATCCCAAAGGGCAGCTCCCTGCTGAGGAGCCTTTTCTTTTCTTTTTCTTTTGACCTTTTAATACAGAGTAACTTTTCACAAGGATAAGTCAGATGGTCAGCTTGCAAGTATTCAGCTTCTGTGGCCTTTGCAGGTTCGTGCAAAAGGTCACCTCAGACTGCATTCTGCTGAATAAGGGGTTAGAAAATTTCTAAATTATACTGAATGGACAGATCTCAGTCCATGTAAAATGATGGAGGTGCACCATTGTAGCAATTTCTCTCCTGCAATTGAGTTATACAATAACCAAAACTAGAAGACAAATTTCCTTCCTCGTGACTGCAATTAATTTCTTTTCATCTAAGCAACCAAGGTGCTGTCGACCCACAGAAGCTGCACCATCTTAACCAAATCTTTCTGATGTTTCCTGCTTCCCCTATTAGATTATATGTGACAGCACTGAATCTGGCTGTTTGGGTCATAGGGTGGAGCAGGACCTTCATTGGGTCCTGCTAGGTGCATCCTGTTGGGCTGTTCTGCAGCATGACAATCTTCCCTGCTCTGCACCCAATCTTCCGTGACAAGCTGTTGTCTGGCACATTAAGGGGTCTCAAATCCCAGGAGTCCACTGCAAACATAGAAATTATGATCATCACTACAAGAAATATTAAATGGGAGAAATTAGAGAGATTGCATGTTTAGGGATGACTCAACAGATCTTTTTGAAAATATATAAATAATAAAAGCAATGCAAACTAAAGGCTTTATGAAATGTGTTTCCATTTTGCACATGGGGTCTTTGCCTAGGTGTGATTTTGTCCATAATGAGAGAAATAGTAATGCTTTCCCTGTACAAGTAAATGTGACTTGGTGTTTAACAAATCAAACATCCCATAGGTAGTGTAGACTTGTATTTAGTTTCCCAGATCCTCTCAGTTCTGAGATTTCTACCTCTTTTCTTTATTTTTGCTATTTACACACATTTCTATTTATGATCCTGTTCAGATCCCCCTTAACTGGCAGTCAAGACACTGAATAGACTCAGCTTTGCTTGAACAGCTAACCTCCATTTCTTGATTTTCAGTAACCTGTGGATCTCACTGTTTGATGATTGTTCATTGCATATTAGTGATTTGTCTGGCTCCATACTCTGAGCTGGTGTGCTTGGGGGGCTTTGCAAACTTGGCAGTGCCCCTCTGGCACCTCCTTTGCTGCTGGCAGGTGCCTCAGGCTGCCCTAATGCAACTTGAACCCCAGGAAGCTGCATCTCTGATGCCTCCTGCAAATTGGTTTTCTCCCACTGAATTCTCTGTGGAAGCCAGTACTCATTTCAGATGAAGTACAAAAAAGGATTTTACTAATTTTTCTAAGGTTTCTCAAGTTTAATACATTATGTTATCTGTTAAGAGAAGGTCTCTCTCTTTTTCAGTTAATTTATACAACAGTCCTACACCATCTTAGCAGGGTCTCTGGAAGGTGTTAGGTAGCATTTGGAGCTCCTACACAAATAAATCCTTAGGGGCTTGGATCAGACAGCAGTGCTACCTTTTTCTGTTAATCACCACATCACCATGTGGTGATTCTATCTTCCTGGGCTGGTGGAAATGGATAGTAGGAACTACATATCTAAAGTATATAAAATGTGCATATAATTTTCTGCTAGAAAGGGACTTTTCTTCTTGTATTATGCCTGTGAAGAAATCAAAAAAGAATATATTCTGCTTAGTCAGGTGAACAGATTCTTTTTGCTGAAAATTATAACCTAAATCACAGCTATCTATTTTCAGACTCAGTAGAGAAGGTATGCATTCAGGATCAAGGTGGGAATTGATAAGATCACGAGCTAGTCACTGGGTGGGCTAGTACACCCAGTTTAAAAATCTGTGCAAGAATGTGCTAGAAAATTCTCCTTGTGTCACTTGTAGATAATTTAATTATAGCTCTCAGAAGAAAATAAAATATGTTGTTTTCTTCTCTGCTCATGATCTCCTATCAACTGTTATTTATCTGCCTGGTTGTATCTGTCCTTGCCTCCCACTCCCTATATTCTGTATGAATGTTTTAAAAGGTGTTTGCCTTGAAAGAAACAGGCACACCTGGCCAGGAAATGTTGGACCTAGGGCATTTACAGGAGAAACTGAGGCATCTCCTCATAATTACATGGGTTCCATATGAATTATCAGTATATTCTGAATATATCTACTGCCAAAGCTCATCTCTTAGAGGAAGGACATTTGGTCTCCTGACAATGGGAGGTTGGCACTGGCTCTGTCCATGGCTGTCCCCACTGAAACTGAACTGCCCAAATCTCCAGCACATCACTTGACCCAGACCGCTTCTGTTTGCCATTTGGCACCCATCTGTTTCCTCAGTTCAAAGTGCTTGAAGTAAGGTGAAGACTGCATTACAGCTCCCAGGGCAATAGTCTGTATAACCACAGCCAGTCTCCTCTCAGAAGGAATGAGCTGGTTTAATCCTAAATATAGCTCAAGAGGAGCAGAAATCAATAGAGGTAGAGCACGGATGGTCAGGGGAATAGTACCTATAGTGAAAAACGCAAGGAAGGAAATTACTTGGCACTGGTATTTAAACCCGTGCATTTCCTCTGCTCAAAGAACTTTAATTTGATCAGTCAGGGTCCCCCAAATCTGAATGCCAGGTGGCCCAGCAGTTTGCAGTAAGCAATTTACTGAGGTTCAGCTGGGGATGGCAGAAGTAAAATCGTAAATTCACCTAGCACAAACTAAAGAAGCAGAAAGCTGTGGTCAGGGATTGAAGCGACTCACACATGCTATGGGTCTGCACCGAGGGGGCCCTCTAACACCCACTCATCACTGGGTTACACCACCTTGCTACACCAATTCACATCCCATTTCAGAGCCCTGAGTTGGCTCTGAAGTAAAGTTAAAGTTGAGTTCAAAGCAATGCAGCTGCTTCCAGGAGCTGCTATGCATGGGGCAGGACTGTCAGGGGAAATAGTGATTTTTCTTTGAAGTGCTGCTGCTAGATGGATGCTGCTTGTCTCATGTTACTGTAAGCGTCAAGTAACTTAAAAGCAAGCTTCAATTTACTGAGCAGAGGACAACAGGAAAGGCAAAAATATTTGTCAACTGTGCTAATGACTTTTCTGTAAAGCCCACATGTCTAGAAAACCTAAGGAATGCAAGTAAAATTGATTTCTACAAATAATTTTCCAAGAAAACAGATGTGCTGACACTGGGTACCAATCAGATTATCGGCAAGACAAAGTGAAATATAAATCATTTGGGGTTTGGGTTTCATAAACCACTCAATTTTTAATCTGATATGCATATTTATAATTTAAGACATTTAAGTATTTATATGTTTATGTATTATACAGAAAAATGCTATATACACTATATATAATTGTTTTATTAGCATATAACTGAAAATATAATTATTAATAGGAATATATTAATATGCACAAAGCTTAAGCTTTTAATCAATGTTCCTCTTATTTTCCTCTCTGATCAGTGAAACAGTACTATATCCAAGACATATTCTAGAGTGAATAGTTTGGAGCCCAAGTCCTGCAATTCAGCTATGGCACTAGCAATCTGGGAATAGCTCATTGCTGCCCGAGCTATTCTCTGATATGTTTGGCAGCTGGGAAAGCACAGAGCAGGAGGGATGGTGCAAAGAAGTCTGAGGTTGATCACATGACTGATAAGATTCTTATCTGCCCTTGCTTCCAGCACTGGATGGTACCACTTGCCCATAAATTACCTTGCCTTTATCAACATGCATCACCCTAATATGGTTCAAAACCTTGACTGGAGGTCCAATTCTCTTATCTCAGTCTCTGAGGCTGCTGAGACTGGCCAGAAGTACACACCATAGGCAGTAAAGTGTGAAGCATGTAAAGATATGTCATGTACTGCATGTTATGAATGTGCTTGCAACTATATTCACATCATGCAAGTTTGCTCATAATATGCATCAGCCTTTGCAAGGGAGAATAAAGTCACCTGAAAATATGTTTAAGGATATCATGGTATTAGACATTCATTGCAGGGTCCTTCCTCTCAGAAACATCATTTGCTGGCAATGATGCCTGTGCACCCTGGTTATATATCGGTCATGCAAACTATCTTCCCCATAAAATATCTGAAAAGAAATAGTTTTGTTTTCTCATCATTCTTATTAAAGTGAAGAACTGTTAGCACATGCACAGAGTTTATATAATCACTGACAAAATTTTGATTTTTCTGGAAAGATCTAACTGTATTGTCATCATTTAAAGCAAAATGAGACTTTCTATGCCACTATTTCTCACTGCTTATCTAGCCATTGTTTGTCCTCCACATTTTATACCTTATGAATCAAATCCTTCACTGTGGGAAGGTCCCAAAGAAATCACTAGATACCTGAAAATTGGCAGTGTTCTTAAATAGAAATACATTGCTCCAAAATCTTACATAAATCAAAAATTATATGGAATATCTGAACTGTCATCTGAGGATTTTTGATTACTACCTATAGCACTCTATAGACTTATTTGTCAGTGGTAGCTGCAGAGTATTATGAAATGAGGGCAATGTAAGGATTAGTATAAAATATAATCGAACTGAATCAGAAAACAAAGTTTTCCAGGAGGGACAGGCTGTAAGTAACTTGGGCTTGCAGAAATTCTGTTATCAGGAAAGAATAAATCTGAATTACAATTACAATCTAATTTGAAAAAGTCAGTAAAAATTAAATGCCTTGTAGCAATGCGCCTTTTTTTTTTTTAATCACTTGTACATTGCTCTAAGGACTGGCTGTTTGGGTATAAAATCAGATGCATAAACACCAGGAGTTTTTATTTCTCTTTTAAATTGTCTGGTTTGGTTGCAAAATAATGAGTTTTGTTGGATTATACCTGTGATTCACTTGACTGCAGAAGGATGCTTTTTCTCTTAAGTGCTCTGAGACTAGTATTGATATCTGCTGAGTGAATTTACCTGTAGTGTGTTCTGTATCTTGAAATACAAAGTTTCCAACTTGACCCTTGATCTTTATAACTTCTGATCTTTACCATGTTAGTTAGAAACTCTCTTCAATATGTTTGAACCTTCCAAGGACAGACACTTATAACCTGCTGAAAATCTCAGGCTTTCATTTCTAAATATCCCACCTCCAAGTGATATTTAAGCAGCTAGCTAGATGCCAGAGGTTTGCAGTACTCTTTCCTTCTAATAAGCAAGCGTTCATCACCCAAAGGTGCAGTTTGTCTTCTGAGAATGATGTAGGAGCAAATATAGTCCACTGGAATGGCCCCTGAAGACTGCTATGAAGAAATATAATGAATATTACTGTAGAATTGCTAAAATCTAACTGAAAGAATCTTCACTATCTTTCATGTAAATTCTGCTAGGTTCTTCTATGGATGCAGATGAATGAAATTTTTTTTTCCAAATCTAAAGAGTTGTCTAATATATCTGAGACTAGCTCAGTTGGGTAGAGTATAGTACAAATAACACTAAGGTTTGTGGCTTTGCTCCTCAGATGGGCTTAACACTTAAGAGTTGGACTTGATGATCCTTGTGAGTCTCTTCCAACTCAGAATATTCTGTGATCTTTACATCAGACAGGAAAAAAACCCCAATGCTGTGCCTCCCTGGGATATTTACTGTCAAGCAGGATGAGTGGATGTGTGTGTGTGAATATGTGCATGCAAGAGAAAAAAAACAAGCTGCAAATCCCAGCACAGAAACAGCCTGCAAAGGAATCACCAACATATCCTGATTATTCACAACAACACTGGCCCCAAGAAAGACCCTGAAAGAAGCTTTGAAGGATTTGGAGAAAAGGGGTCTGATACCTTTGGCTAGGAAATGGCCTCTTGTTGCTTGAAACTGTAGTTTTTGAAGAAAATAGGACTGTGTACATTTTTATTGACAGAATTGCATCAATGACTTCCTCCAGCAGGAATAACCCTCAAGACCTCAAATTTCCAGCCAGCTGTTAAGATCACAGATGGAAACAGCTTTGTGTAGGATTTTTCACTTCAGTTACATGTCCTGGACATGGGTGTCCGCTGGTGCTGAAGACACACTGATCTGCTGTACATTTCTGGTCAAAACATGCTTCTAACTTAGTCTTGATGATCCACTACCTTGCAATTGTTTGTGTAATAAATTTACTAAATCCTCATTCAAGCAGTGTTGATAAGCAAAGCACAGAACTCTTCAAACAGTACCACAGAAGTGTGTTTTCTTTAGCCCTAGGGACAGAAGTGATGCTTTTTGTTCATCTTTTATGAAGTTTGGTATTAATCCCTGTATGTAATTATGACAGTAAAATCCTGTAACAATGTGCCTGTAACAACTAGCAACAATTACTACTACTACTACTACTACTGCTACTGCTACTACTACTATTTCAAAAAACTCTCTTTCAAGCATTTCCCTTTATGGTGATTATTTGAATGAACACTAAGATAGATGAATGATGTCTTGCCTACTTGGAAAGATTAAAAATCATTTAAATCCAGGCTGAAATCTTCTGATAGCCAACTAAGACAGAACTTCCCTGGACATTCACTAATCCCAAATGTCTGAGGTATCTCTGTAAGTGTAAGATAAATCACCCTTTTCTGATATTTTATTTATTTATTTCTTTTTCTTTCTCAAATGAGCTGATAAAATATGTAATTTTATGAGATCTAATTCCTGTATCAGAACTGAGACGAAGTATGAGGCATCTAAATTCTCCAGGTACTGATTCAAGGCAGCCCAATGCTGGCCAATCTGTCTGGCCAAAAGACTATTTCTGTATTTTTACAATTGAGAGTCACTGGAAAAAAATACAAGAATAGACCCAGATGTATGTGCTGAAAATTAGGAATGCCATGCATCCCTGGGGTAGTAGTTGGAATCCTTATGGTTAGGCTTTAAATATGGTGTCACTGTCCTGTGTCAGCATGACTCCTGTCTTTCAGCTGGAAAGTGAAATGCCATTTATAGAAGATCCCATGACTCATAAGAAATGCAATACTCAGTAGAAGATGACTCTAAAGGGCTGACTTCAGTTTAACATATCTATCCAAAGAATTTATGTTTCCAAAGATATTTTCAGTGGCATTTCTGTTTTGTGAAACAGTAATTAAATAATAAATTTAAGTAAATAATTTTAAATAAAACCCCCTCCCATTTTAAGGAATTTTCTTTTTTTTTTTTTTTTGCAGCTCTCATTCCTTCAATTTATTTATTCTGGACTAATCTAAACATTTCCCAGAAGAAATTAAAGACTCATAAGATTTACAGTCATATTTTTGTAAGAAAAGTTTTTTGTCATAGTCCACATTCCTTGAAATAAAGTGCTATCAATCTATCCACCTTCTAGCAGGCAGTCAATATTAGACCAAAGCATAGTATTTATTTGGGTTATGATTCTGTAGCTCCATAATATATGATGACATACAAAACACATGGCTAGAAAGGAAATCCTGGAAGCTACACTCTTCATTACATTTACTGTCCTCATTTAATTCTATAAACTTTTCAATTATCCTAAAAATTCATGGAAAGATGTGATTGCTTCAAGGACAGTCCTATTTTTGTTTTGACAAAGAAATATGTAGAGTCCAGTTGTAAGGATTTTGAATGCTAGATTGGTACAAAGTTTATGAATTCTCACAGGTTATTGAGTATTTGAGGAAACTCCAGGCCCAAATTGAAAACACATTATGTAACTGTATCTGGCAAGAGAAGAAATTAGATTTATTGATTAGGTTTTTTATCAAATAATACTTCACAGGGAAGTGTGAAGCTCTCTATAGGACATGCCTGATTGCAATCACGGACCATTAAAAAAGGAATAAACTGGCATAAGCACATAACAGCATTTACAGGATATACTGTAAATATAGCAGTGTTAAAATAAAGGATGTCATAAATTGTGTGCTGCAGCAATTTTCAAACAGCCAGTCACCTCTGTTGTGAACCTTACCGTATTTTAATTGTCCAAACTGTGCTATTATGAATCTCTTTCTTCAGGAAAAAAAATCTCAAGCTCAGCCAGAGGTTATTGGAATGCTCAATGGATTTTTTTAAGATGCTTGCCAGTGCCTCAGCTTAGACAACAAATTCTGCCTAACCGTAAAATACTAAAACCCTGCATATTTGCCTAATGACAAGTTTTCAAGCAGCCCTTATGTGTTGATGCTTATCCATTAACACATAAAGTGGGAACAAACCCTGACTAATTACTCTTAAACTATAGTTTTATCAATGCCATTTTACTGGATTTTGTTGAAAAAGTAATTTAGAAGCACCCTATCCCATTGGTCAGGTGTCAGTCACATTACTGGATTGCACATATTCCTATTCCAAACTAGAGGTGAAACTTTTTGTTTTCTTATGCAATATTAGAGATTTAATGTGTTTCTGTATGAAACATCTCAGCAATACTCTAAAATTGTTATCATATTAAAACAAACAAACAAACAAAAAATCCCCCAACATTAAAAATGGGTCTTTGTACAAATACCTACAAGCAGGAGAACTACATTGTTGCTCTTCAGTAACAAAAGGCCAGCTGGCAATAATCTACCTCTGCTGCAACTCAGGTGAGGCCAGAACCTATGGATAGCTCTACCGGTACTTCAGTAAATTCAGGGTTTGGCAGTAATAAATCTATTGTACTAGAGATGTCAGGTTCTTGGAAGTCTTCACTGGTGGCATCATAGGAAAAAATGAGCTTGAGTGTGACTGGCCACACTGCAGTCACACCTCTCCTGCAGGTTCAGCTTGGCTTCATCCAGCCTTGCAGCACACGAGCTCGCAGGAGCTGTATTTCATGGATACATTTTGTTCTCAGGTGCCTTGGAGCACATGTCACAATATCACTTGGTGCCACTGTGTTGTGTTACAGTTTATAAGATCTCCTTGGTGTGTTGTCCAGCGGTGCCAAGAAAGGGGAGAACTTTCCAGCCTTATAATGCTTTCCTCTCAATGACGTTTTGGGTTAAATATTGTAGCTAGCACTTCAGAAACCTTGCTTTTTACTGCCTCTAGATTTCACTGGGTGTGTTACAAGATGTACACAATTTAACTCTACTTATAGATAAATGGATTCTTCCTACTTTTAGAAGACTTAAGAAAATATAATAGAAAATTTTTTAAAAAAATATAATGATACAATAATTATATTTATAAAAATATATAAAGAAACAACAGTAATAAAACAACAAGAATTATTCCTAGCAGCCTATTATTATTATTATTACTATTATTATTACTATACTCAAGAAGGTATGTCTGCATTTTAAAACCCAGAGTACTGAATTAAAGTAAATTGTGCAGTCCCTCATTCATTCAGTGGATGAAGGCTTAAGAAACACCACAGCTGCTAAAATGAATGATAAATACAGTGCTGTAGAAATGCAGATAAATATTTACATCTAATTAAATGTATCAGCTGGAATTATACAGATGCATTAGTGTAAATCTGGAACAATCCTGTGTATGACTTGGTAGAGGTAGAATGCAGAATTGCAGCAGTTACCATGAAAGGTTCTATTCTACTTCTATCTTTACATTTGTAAGAAAAAAATATTTTTAAGAGTATATGGTCTTGACTGAGTACCAAAACTAAAATTATTTAAATGAGCTATGGGGTTTTATTTGGGAGCCAGGAGATTAAACACAGTTACTTATCAGTCACCCAGTAGCTTAGTTTGTCTCTCATCTGCACTCAGTAGTCCAAAATCAATATACTGCAGCTGCAGAATAAATACAATATATGTCCTTGGAAGAGGAAAGTATGTGGTGTGTAAAATGATAGGTATGATTAAAGTGAAAATGAGCAATAGATTTTTATTTTCTTCTTTCCCATACTGTTTCTAATAAAGAAGGGTTAGCACTGTAAAATGAAAACTGTTTTCTCCTGTATACGTCCATTCTTCATCTCTCTTGCTGCACCTGTGAATACAAAAAATAGATGATGGAAACTCTTGGGCTTGTTAAGAATATTGCTCTTAATCCCTATCCCAAATAGGGATACTGTTCATATACTTCCACACATATTTTATTACTCCCCAATATACACATATATACACTCGG
The DNA here is from genome assembly GCA_013400435.1 of Pycnonotus jocosus. Taxonomy (NCBI): domain Eukaryota; kingdom Metazoa; phylum Chordata; class Aves; order Passeriformes; family Pycnonotidae; genus Pycnonotus; species Pycnonotus jocosus. The sequence continues at coordinate 38,388 of VWYP01017989.1, read as the reverse complement.
GCATCTACCCACAGAAGAATATCCTCTATGTGCATTGAGAATGAAGGAAAAAAAAATAGGTATAAATCAATTTTTTGCATGATTATTTGACTGATAAAAATACCAGTTGTTTATAGATGAAATAAAAGTTTAATTAAGTGAAAGTATGCAGGGAAGTACTCACATTTTAAATGCCTTATGAAGATTATCTAATTAATCTCTACAACTTCTCCAAGTCCCTTTGTAATATTTCTCAATTAAGATGCTATTTACTTCCACTTCTGGCTAATTAATGTGGATGCAAAAGAAGAACAGAACAGTCCCTCTGGTCACAGCACATCTACCTGCCACAGCTCATTTTTCTGCCATCTATCATCATTCTTTATTTATAGATCTGAGGTGATTTTAAATCCACATGACTTTGGATCTTTTTTTGAAGGGTACTAAGATAAATAAAGATGCAGATAGATGAGACTTCAAAATACCTTTTCTTGATTTCAGAACCTGCATTAGAAACACGTAAAAATGCTGTGTGAGACAATCCTCTTTTCCAAAGAGCTCTAAATATCAGCTGACAAAATGTTATCACCTCCTGTGTTTGACAATTTAATGTATTTTTCTGTGTTGCTTGTTCCTGTCACATATTTACAAAGCCATATCTTCTTTCTCTCCCCTCTCTTTGCCAATGCAAATTCACCTGGTTTCCTGTCTGCCCTTCTGCTTTCTGTGGCAGCCTGTAACATTTGAACACTCAAGTGACTGCTATGATGTCAGACCAATTTAATTTTTGCAAAGTTTCACAGCAATGCTCTCTCCTGTACAAATAACTGCATTAACTGTAAACCTTTATTTTGCCCTCTGCAGTAAAATGTAATAAGGAATCATTGCAACCATTCAGCAACATAGGCTACTGAAAACAAAACAAAACAAAAACCCAAAAGGAAAAGCAGTGCTGGATATTGTCCACATACTAATTATGTCAAAAGGAGAGTATTTGAAAACAGCTTATGAAAAAGCTGAATACAAAACTGTGCCTGTATCTGCATTGACTTTTACAGCTGACCAGGTTACCCAGATCCATCATTTTGCACCTTCACATTATCCTACACTATGACTGTATGACATATCTTATTTCTCTGGTGTAACTTTGAAGCACAGGCATCCTCAGTAACTGCCTATGGAGCTGCCAGTTACTCCACTGATGTAAAAATTATTTCACTTTAATTCCCCGACATAAGAAATACCCCAACAACCCACAAACCTTGAAAGAAGACCAGATCCTTTCCAAGGAACAGATCAACATATGAATCAAACTTAAAAGCAAGAGTAAACAAGCATACTAAAGTTCTCCATGCTAGATTGCCACAGGAAGGCAGGATTTTGTAGAAGAAACGAGGCTAAAACCTCAAATCATGTTAAAAATAAAATCCTGCTTTTGCTCCTACTGTCATTTCCCAGCTTGGCCCTGCTCCTCTGCCATAGCTGTCTCTCCACTGGAGTGGTTTCTCTGCAGCTCACAGCACTGAGATGTCTCCTTCAAAGAGATTGCAGAGAGGCCATCACACAAAAATTACTGTAGTTTCAGGCTTCATTAATCTTTTGTGGATTTAGTACTGATGGTCTGGTCGCGACTCTGCTTCCTAAACCCCTTCATTTATTGGATACTATACCAGCTAACACAATGAAATATGCCACCAGGCACCTCTTTCACAAAAGTTCTGCCTAGAAGAATGAATAATAGATGGAAGAGATGCAAGTGGTTCAGACAAACATATGGAATTTTTTTAATGTAGATTTTATTTCCTGAAACTAGAATGTTGATGGTTTTACAGCACCCTTCTGTTTCTTTCCTTCTACTCATGAAAGATGGTGGTAGTATATGAACCAGACAAGATGTTTGGTGGAAGATATTAAAAATATGTAAAGAAAAGCAGCTCTTCCAGAAAAAAAAAATATAATTAGAATAACCCCAGAGCTTCTCCACCTCTCTCCATCAGTTAGAAGAACTGGATTGTCTAGCCACATAGATCCATTATGTGCTGGTTGCTTGCAGGGACCTCAGCCTCACTATATTGCCCAGGCCCATTTGTTCCCTCTAGTGAGCTGAAAGAGTTTTTGCTAGCTGTCAGAAG
>VWYP01017989.1:17490-36259 GCA_013400435.1 Pycnonotus jocosus | reverse complement strand
GAAGAAAAAAAAAAAAAAAAAAAAAAAAAAAAAAAAAAGGCCCCAAACCCAAAGCTTCAGCTGTTTCTTAATGTTTAATTAACAAGGGACTGAGAATCAGGCTTCAGACTTCCAGTCTGGATGTGTGACCTGCCCAGTCACAGGCAGTGGTCTCTGGAACGCAGAGATGCTCTGTCTGGATGTATCACACAGTAAGGCAGCCTCTGCCAGCTATCGGAAGTGCAGCCAAACACATGCTCATGTCAAAAATAGAAACTTGTCTGAGTAGTGTGTTGGCACTGCTTTGACAGGTATACGATTTATAAACTATTCCTCGAGGGGAAAAGGAAGGCAAATTGTTTAAATAAAAGTGTCGGCACTTTCATCACCCTCTTTCCTGGGCAGTGTTTTCTGACCCATGGCTGCATTCCAGCACTCTCCAATACTGATGTGCTTCTCAGAAACTTTTGTCTCTGAACAAAGTTGGGGGCTGGATTTCTGGAGGTTAAATTATAATTATAACTTTGAAGAGAACTGAACGCCCCTGGGCTGATAAAACAATATGCCATAATAAAAAGGGCTACTGAACTTGGTGCAGTTGCCTGCTTTCAGCAGGAACTGTAAATCACCAGTGTCAGTGGCCAGCAGCAGCTCGAGCACTGTTCCATGGAGGGGGAGGAGGAGGTTTGACCTTTTCTGCTCTTCACACATCATCCCCTGCCTGCCTGTTGGTGCTGGTCTCACCCAGTGGGGTGGCACTTGCACTCTGGAATTACTGGATGCTGGCAACAGCCACCGAATCTTCACTTTGCTATTCAGGGGCATGTTTCTGCAGAGGGCCAGGAGCTGCGCTCCTCTTCATTGCAGATTGATTTGGCTTATTTTTCAACTGAGGGTCTTCACTGGATGCACACACAGGAGCTGAGCTTAAGTGACCATAAGCGCTTCCTTTTGACCACAGTGGAAGAGAGCTGGGAGCCAGAAGGATCATCCACGTCCAAAAAGAGCAGTCAGACTTGTCTCAGCAGCCTTTGGAAGACAAGCAGCACCTCCTGGCTAAAATCCCTTGGGATTCTCGATTTTGAATCCACTGCGTGAACCAGTTTTCTGTATTTTCCTCTTTCACATCTTCTTGGTGTTTTCCCAGTACCACATGGCAAGGCCGTGGAGTGAGAGGAGGGATGCACTGGCTGTTTGCTGAGGGATGGACCTGGCTGTTTGCTGAGCACTGCGCTGCCTCCCAAAGTCTGTTTGTCCCTTGCAGAGAGTGCACAACCGTGGCTGATAGGCACAACCAAGCCTAGAGTGTTACCGCCTCTGCTCAGAGGGTGAAAATGGGGCTTCCCTGCAAAAGTGGAATTAACCTGAATCAGCCTGTCTTTCACGTTTCTCTACAGTCTGTTGGAACACACACACACAAAAAAAATCTGTAGTGGTGCTTGGGACACTCTTTCCCAAGGCAAAATGGATACCACGGAGATAATAAACATTATGCTTCATCCCCCAAGCAAACACATCTAAACAGCAGCACATTGTAAAACATTGACTTCTATTGTCAAGGTTGCCTACTGTAATTCCAATTGCCATCAAAGAGCTTTTGACATTTTATCTCAGTCAATGGAACTAAACATTTTGTGCCAATTAACTCAATTAAAATGTGGTGCATTACAATAACAATTAACAGCTCCAGTCTCTGCAAAATCCTGTTTACGAAAGCATTTTTTTGCTAATCTGTGATTATTCTGAAGCTTGAAGCTTGTCACCTTGTGCTGCACTGCTCTCTTTGGCCTCTTTTACTGTGAAAAGTTAGGTTGCTTTACAAAAACATAGTCAACTTGGCATGCCCTCTGCTTCAAACATACAGCTGGAGACATCCACAGAAGATTAAGGGATATAGGTCACAATTTTCCAAAACACAGAAGAGATTTAGGAGACTTTCATCAAGACTAAGACTTCTAAATAACTTAGTTGTATTGGCAGATCATATCCTTACTCAGAGAACTCTCTTTAACCTCAATGGCATTTGAGCCTCTTGATGCCCCAGCTGCGTGAAAAGCCTCCAGTCACGTTTGACGGTATGTCACGTGTCTGTCACCTCTGACTGCAGGATTATTCATGACAAGCAACACGACATAAAGCAAAACTAACTTAATCTACCCTTGAATGGGTTTCACACAGGAGAAGAATACTTAATGTGTCCTAGCCCTGCCAGAATTTTATAAATTATGTAAACCAAATACAAGGACTTTGATTTAAGGGCAAAATCTTTACCAATCTATAACTTCATTGACTATGATGTGAGCCTTGGTTAAAAAATAACTCTGATTTAAAGAAGTCTCTATGGCTACATCTGATTTTAATGGAGTAGATGGTCATATTCATAAAATCTAACCAGTCACTGCCAAGCATTAACACTTCATTCTGCTGCCTACTCTGAAGGGATGCACCATAAGGTTATGCTGATGACTGCTCAACTTCCTTGGTCAGAGTGTACTAAAGGAGCCTACTACTTTAATAGTATTTTAAACTGTAATCCATATGATTCTGATTGAAAGTGCCGTGTGTGATTCATGAACAGAACCTACTACTAGCAGGACATAATTTTATTTACATGTGGAAAGTAAAACACTCCAAGAAAATCTCTGAAAAATCAGAATGTGATAAAACCAATGGGGAGAGATGTGAGTTGCCAAGAAGAAGATAGATCAAATTAATATAAAAGATGTTTAAGTCTTCCACTCAGTTTAAATACACATGTTAAAACTATGGGCTAGTTAACACGTTTATATATGTATATGCATATAATCAACAGCAGGAAGTTGCAAATTTCAGTTGAATAGGAAGTAGTTGATTAGAACAAAACTTAAAAAGCAAGAGACTTAAACAGTGTCCATCAGCCTTTTTCTTAGCAGTTTAGTTACACATTCAAATAAACACAGTTCAAAAAAGGTCTGATAATTCAGACATATCTAATTCAGCTGGATTCACCTTTAAACAACTTTATTTATTTACATATGTCTTCTATTACCATTTATATAATTACCATTTATATAATTTGCAGTATAGTTTCCTCTGTACTATCTCACTTATACGTAGAGCAGTTTCTTTAATTGGAAAGCAAACAAACAAACAAACAAACAAAAACTTCATAAAACCTTATTTGTATTTTCACTTACCATTTCCTCTGAGCACTTCCCACCATACTGCTGTGGCAAGTCCTCTATAGTTACCACAGTATTTCCATATTATTTTCTACATCCTGTGTAGATGCAAGGGGAAATAATTCACATTGGCTGCAGCCACAGACTCACATGTGCTTAGCATTAATGTAAAATCAAGGACACATAAAATCATATAATATTAAACTTAACTGCAACATACAATCAGTTTCCAGTGTTAATATCCACTACATGTGCCTAACATATTGAATTTAAAAATATGTATATATATATGTAAACAATGTGGAAGACATATCTGAGCATATATTTGCACATATACATGCCGACAGATATTTATACATGTGTATATATATGAAAATATACCTGCACACATACAAAGTAAGGTTATAAAATTTTACTAAAAATTTCCTAACTGGCTGTATTGTCAAGCATTTTGCCGAACTCCGCTGTTATGGAAGAAAACCCAAAAGACAGTGCGGTTAAAGAGAAGAAGGTTGGAAAAGTAGTTAAGGCCAGTTTTGAATGAAGGAATGCCTCAGGGTATGAGATTCATTTGTCTTTGTACTAATGGGTTTACGGCTTTCTTTTTAAACAGCCAGCTGGGGCCGGGGAAGGGGTGGGGAGGTGAGGAGGAATCGCTAATCCCGGTTCCCCATCTGCCATGAGCCAGCGCGGGGCTGGAGATGAGGGGCCGCTGCCTGCCCCACCGCCTGCCCCACTGCCTGCTCCTCCGCCTGCTCCTCCGCCTGTCCCCTCTGCCTGTCCCCTCTGCCTGTCTCCTCTGCCTGTCCCCTCTGCCTGTCCCCTCTGCCTATTCCCTCAGCCTCCTCCTCACCGCTCCGCTTTCTGCACGGTTGCCCCACTGCCTGTCTCCGCCGCCTGTCCCCGCACGGGACCGTGCCGGCAGCGAGCCACCGGCCGTGGGAAGGTCGGCAGGTCACAGCCGTGCAGGACACAAGACGACATGTGCAGAAGAGCATCGATCTGGTGATTTGTGACCAAGGGGGGAATATGTGAAACGCGAATGTCTGCCAGGTCATGGGCGACACAACGCACCCTGCTCAGCAGGACCCCGGCTGAGTTATCCTGGATTTGTGCCGGAGTGTTACCTTCTGAATTTTACATTTTCCTTCCCTACATTCACACAGGGCCAAACTCACCCCATTCCAAGCATTGCTTTGCCTATGTAGGCTGTAAGCATGCTGTTTTGCTAATTTGCATGAAAGTGCCTGGATATGGAAGGGAAACAGCAAGACGTCTTATCTTTGAAGGGATCTTGAGGCCTTTTGAGTTGACTGTTGTTGCAGTCATTATTGTTTAGCATATCCTTGAAGGTTTGGTCTGAGGGACAGCTGGTGGGAATGCAATTTAGCTTGTTAAAATGCAGCAATTATTTGAATATACACCAAGCAGGAAAGCAGAGGCAGAGTGAATTTCCTCTGTTAAAGTGTTACAATATGGGTCTTCTTTAGGGAAAAAAAAAAAAAAAAAAAAAAAAAAAAAAAAAGGCGCAATATAATCTGCAGAAAACCATCACAAAAATAAATTCAAATACTTTCAGGCCTGGAAGCAAATTTTTGTGTTGTCTACAGTTGTTCAGCTACAGCTTAAATCTGGTTTAGTCTTAAAAGTTTTGTGTTGGGAGAGTGAAGTGAAAGAGAAGTACACAAACCAACCCCCAGTTTGTCAGAGGATGACTGGCAAAATCTCTGGTGTAAATATGGATGCTTCTGTGTGTGCTTATTCACTTGAGGAGGTCTCCGGGGTATTAACCTGATGTTGACCAGCATGGCGTGTCAGTACTTGCAAACACTACTGCAATAGGAGCAAATCACATCCAGCACAGATGGAGCCTTGGAGTGACCTTTATAGTTCAGAATTAGAAACAAGGATGCCACAAGCAGCAGCAGTATCACAGTGGATGACTACAGAGCACGGTGTAAGGCAGTTACCATCCAGTGATTTCTAATCCCTAAGTCACACTCCACTGGCAAAGCTCAGTACCACCACTGCACCAAAAATTTTGGCTGTGACCTGTGAGTGCTGTGAGAGGTATAGATTTCTGTGGTCCTGGGGCTGCAGAAGCAAGCCAGGAGCACGGCTGTAGCCCCTTGAGTGTACTGGCTGGAGGAAGATGGAACTGTTAGCAGAATATCCACAGGCAGGGAGAGCAGGCAGGGGAGGGTTAGCACCGGGGAAGCGTGAAACACTGCTGTTTTTCTGAACCGAGACCTACAGGCATAGCAGACACACTGCACTTGGCTTTGCACAATCACCCTCAAAGGATATGGAAATTATGTCTTTCCTGAATGCACTCTATCCGCTCTGGTGGGATTAGAAAATGTGTGGAAGGGCTGCCTTGGTGCAAAAGGGCTAACACATCCTACCAGGTCCTGGTGGAGTCTATGCCATACCCTTGAGTGCTTGCCAGCTCAGACGCAATCCCTACCCAAACCCTTCCTGAAGGCCGGTAGCTCCGCTGGCTTCCTTTCACTGGCCAGGAGCCAAATGTCACAATTTGGTTAAAAGTATCAAGGAAGACCTTCTGTGGGGCTGGTTAGTGAAACCTAGAAATATCACTGCTATGGAGAGGGCTAGCTGTTACCAGATCAGCAACACATATCTGCTAACGCTGCACATTTCTTTGCATCAGGCATCATTGACATTTTATCCACTGAGTTTGTAATAACTCTTTCAATGCCACGAGCCTGCCACAATTGTTCCACTAGCACCTCTGCTCAAAAAATCAGGTGCAAAAGCAGGGGCTAACATGCTAGAGCCGGTGATATCCTTCCAGAGCTTGTGGCATTTCCTGCCTGTAAAAGCGTAGCAATCTGCCGCTTTCCAATGGCATTCCAGTTAAATTACATCCCAAGCGGCTTGCCACGAAGGGGTTAACACTGCAGCAGCCTTGCTTGGTGGATCAAATTCTTGCAAGAGCAAGGCTCTCCTTGCTTTGTTCTTTAGTGGGATGTATTCAGCAAGAGCAGCCTTAACACTGGGGTTTGTTGTCCACCAGCACCCTTGCTCCTCTCCCTGAATTCAAGGCAGCACAGCTTCAGCAGGGCTCCCTGTTTGCATATCAGAACAATCTCACTCTTTCACGTTGTCCCAGCAGCAGCTTCACACCAGTAGACTCTGCCCCTGTGGGGCCCCGGGTCAGGGACAGCAGCAGCCACCGCCACTTCTGTGCTGTCAGGCGGGACAGCAGGAATGTGCCTGGCCTTGTCACAGGGGAGGGAAGCCTGCGCTCTTGCAAGAAATCTGAACTGATGCCACTTAGCTGGCTCAGAAATTACTCTTCAGTTGCTAGCTATTGCCCAAGCAGCCTGTCCAAGCATCCAGCGCTCATCCCAATTCCCTTGTGTACTGACAGCTTTGCCTTTTGTGATCTTGTACACACTATTGGCATCTTTGCTTAAAACCTCACCCAAATATTATGTGAAAATGGTCCAGATCACTCTCTTTGATTGGGTCCAGCAGGCAGGGGATATCCTGCAGCTGTGCCACAGAGCTGTGCCAGCCCCAGCCCTAGATGGTCACATCCAGCTTGTCACCAAGACTGCTCTCTCTCTCACTCACTCTGGCTTCTTGACATTTCTTTGCTATTAAAACCACACAAAGAGAGTACTGAGCTCACAGCAGTCAAAAGTTTTCTAATGTTTATCACTTGGAACAAATTGCCTTCAGCCAGAAATCTCTGTATCTTACAGCCTGTCCTTAAAAATGTAGGAATTAATGACATACTATCCCTGAAAGTGTTCAAAGCCAGGTTGGATGGGACTTTGAGCAAGTAGGTCTAGCAGAAGTTGTTCCTGCTCATGGCAGGGGGTTGGAACTGCATGAATTTAAGGATCCCTTCCAATCCAAACCATTTCATGATTCTATGATATCATTGCATTTATGCCAAACACAAGATGCTCTCTGTGGAGAAGCTGTTGGTAAACTGAATCGTAACTGGGAGTAGAAGGTGCCTGGGATATATCCCAAAGCATTAGTGGTGCCAGCATGAGGCAGGAGCCCCAGCCCTGCTCTGCCGATGTGAACAACCACAGAGCATAGAAGCAAATGCTCATTTCAGACAATACTTTCAAAACTTAAAATATGTTCAGGTGTACATCTGGCCAAATATCTGAGATGCTGCAATGGAGGGTGGTTAAGGACTTTAAAGCACATGGAAGTTTGCAAACTGAGGACTTTTTGGGAGCTCACTTTGAGAAAACAGACTGACAGGCAATTTTCACATATATGCCCCCTGGTAACAAAATGTGCCTCAAGCCCATGGACAAAAGGCACTGAAAATGGCCTCTACAATGGCCCACTCTCCTAGGTAAGTAACTTGGGTTGTCTTCAGAGAAGCAGAAGAAAGCAAGTGAACCACCATAACCTCACCAGAGCCATGCAAACACAGCAGGGCTTCCACAGGGGAGGGGACAGTTCCACGCCCTCCTTCTATTGCCTGCTGCTCACCTGCACTACATCAGGAGGGCAGGTCTATGTCCTCTTTCAGACCTGCTCAGGTCTCAAAAACCTGTTCACGCTCCCTGGTATCAAACCCCAAAGTGTTTCAAACTGCTGTCTTTGCTTTCTGTCAGGCAGCGGACAAAGGGGGAGGCTGGTAGCCCTTTGGCTCTGTCCTGAAACAAGCCCTGAGGACAACATTTTAGGAACCCTGAGGCATTAGTCTGACAGTCAGACCAATGAAATGGGGCAATAATCGCAATTGTGTCATCCACATTCCTTTGAGTGTCCAAACCCATTTCCTTTTGCATCCTTCCTATTAGCATTCATTTGCTGTGAGCATTCTTGTGAGTTTTTAGTAAAAAATGGCTTGTGGATTAGCCAATTCTAAGCAAGTGCTTTAACTTGACATGCATTCTGAACTCAAACTAGAAGTATTTGTCTCACACAAGCCTGACAGAAGTTCACAGTGACCAAGAGTCCACGACCAGCCAGAACCTATTCCTGGCATCAGCAACCAATGGCTTACGCAGAAGCTGAAGGTTATGAGGAACTAGCTGCAGAATTATCTCACTAATAATTCCTAGCCCTGAGCAAATTTAATGGCACATATCTCATCCATGTTTAAATTCAAGTCTGAATAAAGCTAAAGCATGGCAACTGGGTACACGTGGAAAACAATTCCTCTTTAACAGGAAATTCCAAGTTTTCAAGCTAAAACCTAAACATTCTCACAGCTTTCAGGAGAAAGACATGACATTGTTAGATTGGCTCCCTAAATCACTTACTACTCAGAGGTGCATTTTTCAACACAAACTCTCTTAAAGAGGTAATAAGAAGGTACTCTTATATTTCAGCAAATTCAGAATCATTCCTTAGATTCCAGAATGATCTAGACACAATAATGTAAATATCTATTTTTTCATAGCTTCCTGTAACAAGCAGCCCAAAAAACTTCTCAGGCCCATTAGCTGAATATACCTTGTAGTCTCGGGGATGATCAATTCTGCCCGACAGAAGTATGAGGCAGAAACCTGGAGGGGTTACACACCACACCAAATCTTTGTTTGCTTTGCGTTAGAGCTTTGACTCTATTGGGTCTGCAGCATTTTTACCCCTTTTTTCATCAATTGCTTCTGATGAATTTAAGATTCGCTATCATGCAGGCTACAGATTTAGAACAAATAGCCCTTTCATTTAGTTAATACCAGCAGCATAGCTATAAAGCTGTAATAGTTTACGGCTTTCAGGACATAACCTGCAAACACAGACAATACAAATTATATTACACTGTGTTTTATTGCTCTTTGAGGCCCACTAAGAGGCTCAGTGCTGTTTCACAGCCCAGAGTAGCAGCAGTTCTTTATTCTTTTTAACACACAGCTGAAAAATACTCTAATTCTGTTACAAAATGATATGTTTTCTCTTTTGTGAGTCTACTCTCAAAACTGCATGTACTCCCCCCACTGTAGGCTGCAACCGCACCCTCCATGCAATTGAACGGGAGCATACACGCACAGCGAAAAGCACTGTGCGCACAAAGAGGGTCTCCATTTTGAAAAAGGAACAACAACAAACCACACTGTGATAATGGTTTGCAAAGACATGACAGCTGAGAAGACAAAAACCTCGAAAATTACAATTCCCTCCTAAAACACCGGGGTTTTTTTTCAGGTTGTGAGTTCAGACGCTGAAAGGATCCTGAAAGCCGCTGGCGGAGCTTCTTAGCCCTGCCCCTTCCTCCCCGGGCCTAAGGCTGCGAGCACAGGGAAGCAGAAAGGAGCCGCCATGTTTTCTTTAAATGGAGGGTCTGAATAAAAAATGAAGGCAATAGAGCTTCAGGAATTGCAAAGGGCCAGAAGGAGTGGGTGAGCACAAGCCAGCCCTGCCTTTTAGAAAGTGAAGAGGCCGTGTGCTTGTTCCCGCTGCACCTGCTGCCCGTGCAGCGCAGTGCTACGGCAGAGGCCGGCAGTCGGATCTGCATATCAAATAGCTGATTTGTAGATGAGGTCATTCATTTTGTGGCCGTATGTTTGCTGTGGTCGGGATGGGCTGTTGCCTAGCAGTGGGCCACAAAGTCCCAGCAGGTTTCTTGAGTCAGCAGCCATCCTCTGCACCCCTCACCACTCCCCTGCCCTCATTGCCAATTCAAACCCAGTTTTGACCTTAATAAATAAAGCTCCAAATCGTTTGACTCGTTCCTAAGTTCAAAGCACGGGTGATGTGCCGTGAATTGACAGCTTCCTTTGATGAAGCATTGGTTTGGTGACTTGATAAGCAAAATACAGATCCAGAAACCTTGGTACCATGTGAATGGAGGAATGACGGATAGTGCCTGGCTGCAAAAACACCCTCCGAGAGGATGGGGCTGCCTTGGTGCCTGGGTAGGCTGCTCCACTGCTAAAAGGTGGAAGAGTGGATTAAAAGATCAGCACCACATTTATATTTAAGTATTTGAATGTCAGAAGCAATTTTGTAAAATTTAAGCTAGTTTTCGTGTATGACTCTCAGAGAATCAATTATGCCTTTCCTGTTAATTTTGACAGCCACTTCACATGGGGCAACTCTCATTTGAAACACTTTTTAAGAGGTATTTTCTTCTTTAAAAAGCAGCTAAAGCTACTTACTTGTTATGTGCAGCACACCAAGCTGGTGGAAACAGAAAAAGAAATCAGTCACCGTTTCAAATTAAAAAGAGAAAAAAAAAAGAAGGGCAAAGAAGATGAAAACATTGGAGTACAAAGCTGCCTTTAGAAATTGCAATACATATATGTTGTCACCAATTGGTGTCTGATAAGTTGGCAGAAACTGTAGTTTAAGTGCTTTTATTTTAGGAGTGATCTGCTGACAAAAGACACATGTGCAAACCATGCCATTTAGATGAAGGAGACATATTCACTTTTTGCAAAGTACAATTTATTTATTTTTTCCAGATTATAATGTTTTCTAGGAAGAAAGGAGTACAAAGACCCCTCAGCCCTAAAACAAAACCAAACATCTCAGCACAAATTGGAGCCTTGATAGCTCAAAGCAAAAGCCTCACAAACATCTATTAGAAGCAGGAAATGTCTAATGGAAAACTTACAAACATCTGATACATGAAAGGGAAGGCACAAAACAGGAAAGCAGAGGCATGAGCAGCTAATTGCTGTAGATTCCTCACAACATTCGCTGAAACACAGCAAGACACATCAGCCAGCTCCTCAGCACTGGGGTATACAACCACCATTAAAGTATTAGTGAGAACATTTGGAAAACAAACGCTTAAAAAAAAGCTAATACTTGGGACAGAATGAAGTTAATTCTGTTTGTGACTGAATTTATAAAGATGCTTTGAAGGTAGCCAGAGGCATCCTGGCATGATGCTTATCATTTAATCCCAGATACAAAAGCTTGCAAGAGAATAAATTTTTAAAGTATGATTATTATTCACACTGAACCCTAGATGTAAAAGCAAGCCATATATCTTGCCAGATATTGCATACATACCCAAACTTGCAGCTGAAACTTGCCTTTAGTTTTGATAAGCTTTGGTCTTGTCTAAGAAAAATATGAAGTTTTGTGCAATGGCAATGCGTTATGCTGGAGCATGGACATGCAATAAATACACAGCACCTACTCTTGCCCCTTGTAAACGCCTGCTGCTTGTCTTATTTGAATAAAGTTATGCCTACTACTGTCAGAACTGAATTTGGCTCATGGTCTTCATGCAAATTGCCACTTGCCTGAATGTGTGCACCATATTAAGAATGCAAATATGTTTGGACGAGATGATTGTTCTTTTATTTGCTGCACACCCTAATTCACAAGGAGCTGAATCAGAGTAGTTTTGGTATGTATAAGAAGGCAGACTCAGACAAAAATACATTAAACTGTTTGCAAATAGGTTAATTATGTCAATAGATCTGATCTTAAAAGCAACCCTCTCTAATGCTATATATGTTCTTTCTTGAACATAGCTAACAGAAAAACAAAACAAAACAAAATCACGTTTAAAAAAAGAAATTACTGATTTTTTTCAGGGTACGAAATGAAGTACCTTTTTCACACATACTGGAAATGAGCTTGTGTCCAGAATAACAGTGTTTCCTATCTCTGTTGCTTTGAGCTCTGAAGGCCACAATGTGCCACTTTATCTTTGTCTAAATTTCAACTCACAGACATTCTGTGAAGTTAATCGCTTGTGTTTGTCTATTGGAAAGGCATCCAGTATTGAGCTGAAGACATCTGGAAATCTAAGAAACAATCCCTCGTTTATACGTTTATAATTTGCTCAAATGAATGATAACCATGCCCATTAAAAATGTATATCCTATTTCTCATTTGAATTTCTATGATATACTTTTTCATTGCTTCTCACTTCCAGCTGTTATTCTGGAACTTTGCCAAGCCCTTCTGTGAGGCACTTCAAAGAAAAAGTAAAAATTAACATTTGAGAAAAGAGAAATTAACACCCCCCCCACAGTAGCATTTGTTAGATTTCAGAAAGAAAACCTAACCACAACTACAAAATTAATTCAATGAACATGCATATTTTTATTTTGCTTTCAATTTGTGTTTCTCACGTTTTAAAAAATATTTTCAATTTTTTAGAAGGAAAACCCCTAAAATTTAATTATACTCTATTTCATACTGGAAAAAAATAAACAAGCAAGAAAAACCCCACAATGAAACCAAGTCCAAGGAAAAAAACCCCAAAAAACAACAAAACAATTTTTGGCCATATATTCAGAGCATGCTATTCTTTCCTGTGGGAAAATTCACACATTCCATACACTGAGATATTAAGTTTGAACTTTCAGTCATTTAATTAGTTCTCGATTCAACAAAGAATTTAAGCATGTTTTCGAAGCACAAAGCACTTAAGCACATTCTTATTCTGAATAGGAGCAGAGTGCTGAATCACACTGGGAGCTCTGAGAGCAGAGCCCAGGGCAGCCTGACAGGGCCACAGAGCTGCAGGGCTCTCACTGGTTTGAGTCCCCAAGAAGGGGTATGGTAGCGATTACATCATACCCAGAATTAAAGCCAGGCCTAGTTGGAAAATGTAAAACTTTTTTGCAATCTTATATAACATCACAAATTCATGACACAAAATTGAAAACACACATATGGCATATGAAAAGAAAAAAAGACAAAAGAAACCATTAGTAGTTTATATTTGTCTACTTTTGACAAATATAAAACAAATATATTATATAATAATCTGATAAAGCCTTATGTTATAAACTAGGCTTGCACTGGGTTTTGGGTATATGTAACATGAAAATGTAGGTAAATTGACGTGCGTACAAAACCAGACAGAAGAGTACACAAAGGCTTTTTTAAGCTTCTAAAATCTTCAGCTGCAAGGTAGCTGAGGGATACATTCCTACGCAAATATACACACGTATACACACTGACACACGTACAGAGGTCAGGTGGATCACAACAATGTCGTGTAGAAGTAAAAAGATGATGTTATGTACCAAACAGATATCAAAAACACATTTTCGATTAAATTAACACTAAGATTACCTTATCGGTAATATTTTTTATCTTTTACAGTTGACGTTTGTATCAAGAAGTCTTTTATCTGAAATGTTTTTCCTTTCAACTTCATAATCACTGTGTGTTGGGAGATACATATTATATGCTAAAACAGCAGTACTGGCTTTTCTGATTATTTAATATGATATTTGTGTCTCAAATAAGCCTGTCTGAAATTTAAACAGTCCACCTTTTGCTTCCAAGACTCCCTGTGATATCAGCAAGCAATGTAGGCTTGACCCATTTCTGGGTAGTCTTTTCAACAATCACCTTTAGCAATGCTAGAGGTAGCAGTCAGTTCTCTATAGAGATAAGTACTTAGCTATTGAAGAAAGCAAAGAATTAATGGGATTCTTAAGACTTTGGGACCTGCCTCCCTGCCACAATGCCACGCTGGTTTACGCTGCTGTAGACTGCTGTAGCCCCAGAATAACAAAATGTTCAACTGGGCTGCTTAGTTTTGTATTCACTTTCTGCATGGCGATTCTTTAATAGTGTTTCTTTGTATTGTTTCTGTGTAAAGCTTTAAGGACTGAAAATCAATCTGCATATTGTTTCCAGTTCTCAAGAGCCAAATTCTGAAAAGAATATATTATACACATCATATCAGGTAATGTTCAGACTGATAAAAAATATTAGGAAGAAGATAAATATTGTTTTATATTTTTTCGGAAATAATTTTCTACCATGAAATTTAAAATAATAAGAAAACACTGTTTGCAACTCAAAAAAGGGATTCCTAATGCAACCCAATCTCAAAAAGTCTATTTACACATATTGAAACTTTGTTTCATTTTAACAAAATGGCAAAACATTTTTTTTAAAAGAAAGGTGTTTTAAAACACTGTGGAATTCTACCACAGAATGGCTTTTAAGCGGAACAAAAGGGAT
Source organism: Pycnonotus jocosus (assembly GCA_013400435.1). Taxonomy (NCBI): domain Eukaryota; kingdom Metazoa; phylum Chordata; class Aves; order Passeriformes; family Pycnonotidae; genus Pycnonotus; species Pycnonotus jocosus. Next base: position 22,220 of record VWYP01017989.1, on the reverse strand, counting down.
CCCTGTGCCTTTCCCTGTCTAGGCAGGGCTGCTGGAGCCTGGGGAAGGGGGAATGGTGCTTACGCAGAGGAGGACGCCCATGATGCATTCGCCAGCGGGAGATGTCAGCCATTTTTCTGCACACTCCCCCAGTGCAGGCTGGAGCTGCCCTCGCTCCACCATGTCAGCCCATCTGCTTCTCTCCTCGCCCTCAGAGCGCCTCCACTCACGCAAACATCCTCTGCCTTACTACAGGCGTATCGGAAAATGTTTTCTTTAGGGGAGAACCAAGTGAGGAAAAAAAAAAAAATCATATTTTCCAAAGAAGACAAAGAAATGCGAAGCTCATCCTGCCTGCCTTGCTTGAGAGAGCTGCTCTGCATTCAGGGGTTAGCCCGGGTGGAGAATGATGCTGTTGTCTCACAAAGGACTCATGTTGAGCTGAATCTTTGATTACAGGACAAGTGCCTGCATTAGGCCCCTCATTGCGCTCACATTCTGCTCCTGCCATTTGTACAAAATTTCTGAGTGATCTCTTTGTGAATACGGACCCCAACTGAATCAAAGATGAGCTCTGTCCTTGTTGTGTCTCCTCCGCCTTATTTTTCCATGAGCACCCCTTTTCTTTTTCCCTGCTCCTCCTCTCTCTGATCCCCCTCTCCCTCTCTCCTTTCACCTTGTTAGGAAAAGGGACTGCTACAGATCTAAAATAACATCTAATAAATGGTAAACCCTGAAAATATAAGTAGAGGTGCCTTTTGGTGTGTTTTAAACTTCCCCCTCAAATTCAGTCATGTTCCCTACACAAATGGTGCATAACCTCGTGCTTTTCTTAATAGGATTTATGCTTGTCTTTGCTCTGCACACCCTGCCACGCCAGAGGGAGGACTCCAGAGCTGTGGCTGTAACCATGGCCACTCCTCATTCACCACTCTTGGCAAATTCCTCCTGGTGTAAAAGACAGCGGGAAGGAGAGATGCATCAGCAGATGCACAAACGTGATAACCCTGTGTCTCTCTCAGCAAACCACCCTGTGCCTAAAACCCACTGAATCTGTAGGTATTAACTGAGAATGCTCTTTTAGCAAAATCATCTCTCAACATCTGCAGGGTGAAAAACAAAGCAAATATATAATCAACCTAGATTAAAACTCTGCTTCAGTCAAATGTCATGCAGGCTTCATGCAGGCTCTGGAAGCTGGATTTTTTATGCATCTGCCCAAATTGAAAAGGTTATTTCGCTGTCTTCAAGATGACTCTTGAGCTGAAGGCAGAGTGGAGGGTTGCTGCCCTGAAAGAAGGGGAGTTGCTAGGAGATAAGTCCAAGATTTCAGACAGCATTGGTAGGAGTTATCTCTAATTGACAGCTGCTTACCCTAAGGGTCTAATTCTAACCTTGAGACCAAAACCATAATGAGAGGGCAGCTTTCCTTCACCCCTGTTTTCTAGCCAGGGCAAGGAGATTACTGCAGGCCTGTTCTTCTCTGGTTTTTGTTATGCTTCTTTTCGTGGGGCAGCCCTGTGAGGCTCAGGGCCTGCTGTGCTTTCTGAGGCTATAGTTTGCATCAGTGAGCCCTGTCTGATTCATACCACCTGAATAAACTTGCTCTTACAGTTAAGATGGTCTCACTTTTTCTCTCTCTCTCTCTCCCTTTTTTTTTTGAAAGGGGGAAGGGTGAAAAGAAATTCTCTTAAACATAAAATGATTTAAAGACTTATTTTTTAAAGCAGAACTTTAGTGTGCAGTCTATGTTTAACCCTTTTTCAGGGGGACTTAGACTGTCATTGTTAGTTTTAAATCAAGCCTGTGCTGTTAGCAAGTTGCTGTTATTTAGGACTCAACACCAAACAAAGAGAAACATTCAGAGAAAAGAGATTCCCAGAGTCAGGAAAATAAAGTGAGGCAGGTTTTTTGCCTATTTTTTTTGTTAGTTGTTTTTTGGGTGTTTTTGTTGTTGTTGTTGTTGTTTGTTTCTTTCTTTAACTGACTAGGCTTGCTGGGATATTGATTTATAACAAAAATCTACTTGAAAACTTCAATCAGAACTTTCCTATGAAGAGTGGAACAGTATACAAGAGCCCTAAATAATATTTTCTTTGTAGCTGTATAAGTAAAAGTCTGGCCTTCTTCCTCTGAACTCATTGAAGCTATTCTGGACTTATACTAGGGTGACTGAAAGCATAGTTTGACTAAATATTTCCAGGGAGACAATTAAGAATAGGGAATGCAGTCACATTTAGTAACCCATGGCAAAAAACAAACAAACAAACAAAGTTAATTAATCCCTAGAATTTCTTTTTAGAAAGTAAATTAATTCCTGAATTCATGCTGTGAATGTAATTCCTACAAATTCTTGAATCTCAATCACCTTCATGTCCAACAACAAAAATTACATTTTCAGCAATTTTTTTTTTCAAGTAAGCAAGATCAATTGAAAATTTATGTCTTTTGGGGAGAATGCAAGCAGGAGCCAGCTCAACATCCCTACAGGAATTTCTGACACACTTTGGGGCTGAAGCCCCTACACCTGAACCCATTTCCCATTCCTCTGCCTAAGAGCAGGCAGTCAAGTGGGGAACAGAAGCAAACAGCATCATCACAATGTCTCTCCTGATAGGGGGAAAGGACGGCCCCAGCCCCTTCATCCTCAGCCTCAAAAGCCTGCCAGTTCTGGATGGCATTTTGGGTATATAAATGCCCAAACAGTGCTGAGACTATGGACTTGCTTCCCAACAAGTGACTGCTAGCATTGATGTTTCAAAGTTAGCAGTGTGATCGTTTGGATTGTATTCTGGTATTCTTATCCTGTAAGCAGATTCCACTGGGAAAATTAATTTCTGCAGGAATATCTGAATGCCTGTCTGCCAGCCAAAAGGCATAATGAGTGCATTGCAGTGAGTCAGAGAAGAGTCAGCAAGGGAGGCTGGACAGTGATGAAACAGCATAGAGGGAAGCTCAGACCTTGGCATCACTCTCATCTCTGCTCTTGAGGGAGTGTATGAAAAAGAGAAAAGACAACATCCAAAGCCCTTAGAAAAATATTCATTAATGAGTCCCATAGAATGAACTCAGAGAAAGGGGTTTTGTGGACGCTGGAAGAATTTGAACGAGCAGAGATAACCAACCCAGTAGTGCATACATGCATGCCATAACTGCTGGAAACTCAGTAAGCCTCATCTTCATCTTCCTTTTTCTTTCTTTTTTTTCTTATTTAAACTGTTAGGAATATTTGCCTAATATACCAAGTCTGCTTGTGTACTGTATATGGCTATTGCCTCTGGAAGTCAGAGACTTTTATATCACTTAAATGGAATTTGTATGTCCTTAAGGCTTCAAGTAAAATTAAAAATATTGTTCAATGGCATATTTCTAATAATGACTATTTCTACAGCAATTTCACTTATCATTTAATAAGTTGCATGCATTTGAAAGCTAATATTTGTACAGTGTCTGATGGGCAATTTAAATATGTGCAGCAATTGCTGCAAGAATATTCACAAGGGCTGTGCTCCTGCTCCACAGAATAACTATCTTTTCTTTCTACTTTCTTGATAAAGTTACCTAAAATATTTGTTTCTCCATCTGCAGCTATGAGAATAATGAAAATCAATTGCTCCCACAATAAACTGTGATCTTCACAACAGAAAGTAAAAAAAGGAGACAGCACAGAAAAAGAAACATATTTTCTCAGCTTCCAGAACTGCAATGTAAAATTAGGAGAATTATCATGCAACTTCACAGAGACATAAAGAGGTGTGAGGCATCTAAGTTCTTTTCATGTGTTGCTGTAATAAAACCCTGCACCTGAGTTAGGAAATCTTCCTAAATTTTTGTCTTGTGCACTTCGCTTTCCCGACCAGGACAGCAAGTTGACCTTAGGGAGAGAGAAACAAGATGCTCTACAAATCAGGCTTGTAAAAGCTACTGGCCTCAGGAATAAGAAGAAGAGACTGAAAATCTCAGGCATCTGGGACCACATCCTCATTCTCTGAGCCACAACAGTGCAGATGTTTTCACCAAGCTGGTGTCAGCACTAGATACCTCTGTGCAGCCCGTCATTTGTCAGCTTATGATGGTCTTTTTCATGGCTATCTAAAAAAGATTTCAAAATAAACAACTGTGTTTAAAACATAAAAAATAAGAGCAGTTAAGAGAGGGCTTAATTCTTCCCACCATGAAACCAGTGTGACTACTGCAAGGCTCCCAGTTTACACCAGTGGAGGTACCTTACATACCACAGTTTCAGGGTGTAACCACCTGCTGCAATAGTTGGTCATTGATGCAAGATTTTTTCATTTTTAATAAAGAAAAGTACAAACTTTAACAAACTTACAGGAATAAATCTGTGAATATTTAAATCAGGAAACTACTCTGATTTTGTAGATGGCAACAAGCTCTACTGTAAGTGAAGTTTACTCCTTGTACAAGTTTTCAGATATGGAACATCACTTGTTCCTTCCAAAAACATTTCTAGCTTACTAGATATATGACACCATAGAACAAAATAAAAAAGTCTGCAAATCCTGGCACCAGGGCCAGCATTCTTTAGAATCAGCAAAACTAAGTCTGACCACTGATCATAATGATGTTGCTCTTATTTTCAGTAGTGGCTAAAATATTTGAGTAAAGTTTCCTGAAGAGGTATTCTAAAACTCTTTTGTCCTAGCAAAATCTTTTTTGTTCTATCAGTCATTGAAAAATAGTTTATGCTTTTCACAATGTTCTATATATTATTATATTTACTCTTTTCC
>VWYP01017989.1:0-17462 GCA_013400435.1 Pycnonotus jocosus | reverse complement strand
TCCTAGAAGTCCCCCTTGACGTACAAAACTGTGTTTTGAGAATTAACATCTTGCTTCCTGCCAGAGACAGTAGATATGCCAGCTGGTAATAGCTGGTTTCTAATTTTTTCTCTTTGTGCTAGAAGAAAAAGGAAAGAAGTAAAAAAATTTGCTGACTTTAGGTCTTAGCCTATCAGATGAAGACTTGCTGGTGCATTAGAGGCCTATTCAAAACAGGGCTTTTCTTGCAACAGGAGCCCCTAACAATTGGTAATGAGGACAGATTCCGAATTGTTTGTGAGCAGCTGCTTAGTAGGTAAGAGCTTGTTTGGATTCAATTGAACAGTGTTTTTAGAAGCAGTTACTGACCCCTGACCCTTCCTACAGACTGGGTTGATGGGATTAGGGAAAGCTAGCGTTCAGCTTACACTTGGCTATAACAAGCTGGCAAGAGATAACATACTTTTTAATTATCAAGTTACACCTCTGCCAAAGTTTGTCTGTGAATTTACCAAATGGGTCAATGAACTATAAGAAATCAAGCTAGGCTATGGGATAATAGTTACATAAGAAAATAGTCTTGGTGGAGATATAATTAATACATTTATATAGAGGTTTTTTCTCCTTTGCAAATATTTCACATTTTCAAATCTTGTTCTACATGGCTCTCATATGCGTTGCAGAGGCATACATTGCACGCGGTATTTATGCCAATACAGTTTAAGGTAAAAAAAAAAAAAAGAAAAAAAAAAAAAAAAAAAAAAAAGAAAAAAAAAACTTGAATTATTTCTAAGAGCTGCCAAAAAGGTAGCCAAGGAAAATCGAGCCAAGCATGCAATACATGAAATTTAAATTGAAATAACAAACAGAATAACATTAAAATTTGAAGCTTGATTTGTTCTACCACTCTGACGCTGAAGCAATATAACAATACTTACTATTGGCAAGAAACCAACTTGCCTAGCAGTCTACAATCATAAGAAAAGGAAACAATTACAGTATTATTCACCTGAAACAATCAAAGATAAATTCTGACATATTATTAAAAAAATTCAAAAGCCATGGAGATTTTATGTCTTAATTCTAATTAATTAAAACCAAGCCAAAGTTATAAGGTTTAATTATTCTGACTGATTCTTTATCTGTTTTCTTCCATGGCTGAAGTATGAAAAGTTCTCCAGTTCAAGTTTTTCAAGGTCCATAGCTTTCTAAGTTCTGTACACTGTCAGTACATGTCATGTCTGTTAAGGGAGCAGTCAGTTCTGGAAAATTCTTGGTACAATAATCATAAAATTTATGCAGACTGATCCTTTCATGGACTACAGAACTTGTTGATAAGTCATAGTGAGCAGTGCCACTTGGTGAGAAGTACAGGTATGCTGAAAGCCACAGCATGGGTTGGAAGCTTGGGTGGATTTATCAAGGGTGCTTGAAGCACTAACTGTGTTCTCCATTGCTGAAGGGCATGGCAGACCCAGCAACCTTCTCAGGAACACTTGGGATTTCTTCTGCTAGTTCTCTCAAATCTCTTTTCTATCAGGGAATGAGCATCTCAAGCTCAGGTTTCATTTCTAGCCACACCAAATTTCCTGTCTCAGCAGGACCAAGCCCCTCATCACTTTAAAACAGAGATTGTGTTTAGAAATGGAGAGCAGGTTTGGGCTAGGTGAAACACCTGCACCCTGAAGTCTTCCCTTTATCATGGGAGTTACCACATATAGCATTTTGAGAAGTGTCTCCCTGCCCTCTCAGAAATGGCTATACATTTTCTTTCTTACACCCCTCTCAGAACCTGGCTTGTTAATCTCATTGCTCTAATGGTCAAATATTGTTTAATTTTCATCCTAAAACTATTAATACCTAGTCTATAGCTATTAGTTCCTTTACCAGTAATGCCTTTTAATTTGAATAGTGTTGTCTTTTCCCTGCTGTTTGCATCCCTAATATGTTTGTATATGGCATTCACTTCTTGCCTCAAACTTTGTTTTGCTAGGGCAAATAAACCAAAATTTTAGCCTCTTTTGAAAATGATATTTCTCTGTCATCCTGATTTTCTCATAAACTGGTTTTAGCCCATTTCTGTTTAAACCTTTTTTTCATAATGTGAATGTCCAGAATTGTATGCAGCATTTTGGAGAACATCTCATAAATATCTGCTGCCATGTAAATAATTCTACCTGTATATCTCAAGAACACATCTGCTAAGCTGCCTCCCTGTTGGTTTCACACATCCTCCTCCCACTGGCTATTTGAAAGTGGTCTCCCAGTTTATAAAAGCAATGCAGCTATTGAATATTGCACTACTGAATTTCATCCTATTTCTATTACTATAGTCTTCAAGGTAATTTTACTTTTCCTGTATAATATTTTAATAATGTATTGACTATGCAAGTGGAGGGCGCAGAAAGAAAGTGTAGCAACAGAAGAGGTGTGTGTGCAGAGACCAGCTTTAGTTTAGCTATAGTATACCGAAATTAGGTTTTCCACACTATCGGATTACGATTTCCGATATTCAGGTGGTCAGAGTCTTTTTGCCCTCCTGGATGATTCAGGGCAGATGCAAGAAAGAGACAGAGGCTTCAAGGTTCAGTTTTTCCAAGGTCTATCATGGTGTTTATTCTTTCTCTTATCTCATAGTTTGCTCTGTCCTCAGCGAGGAGTGAGCACTGGCCATCAGGTAACTCTCAGTCCCCTGAAAGGTCGTGCCTTATATACAGATTATTGCAAACATATTGTTTACAATTTCCTACCAATGTCCACCATCCACATCAAACAGACCATCTCCACTTGGCCCAGTCTCCCCAAGCCACATTGCACTAACATCACAGCAGAAAACGGAGGTGAAGAAGAAAAAGAAAAGCCTTAGGAACTGCCCCAAAATCTCCATCTTGTCTCCATCTACTTCTATCACAAAAACCTAAAACTACATATTTCTCACTCAGTGATAAGCTAAACTACTCTATTTCACACTCTTGAGATTTGTAATTCACCTCTGCTTTGTGCCATGGTCTGTGACCCCCATGGACGGAACTGAAACCCCCCTGTTCACCCCCCTGGGCAGGGCTGTAACCACCCTGTGCTGGGGTCAATCCTTCTTGCTCAGTTCCCAGGCTGTTTGGTCAGGGTTTCCTGAACTCCCAGGGCAGCCAAAGAGATGCCCTGGGTTCCCACACCAGGCTGCCTATGAGCCAAAGGGAAGGAGAATAGCTTTTCTAGGGGTCAAGCTGGAGCAAGAGTTTCATCACCATGTATGAATTGTACTTGGTGGAGTTAGTCTGTCATTTGCCATAGGAATATCCAAGAGACATTATTTTCACTACAGTTTAGTCAGTCTTTGTGAATACTGCAAGTGTCTCCTTAATTTACTTTCTTCACAAGTATGCTCATATTGTTTGTCTCTTAGTAGTTTGGGAAATATTAAACAGGATAAATATAAACTTACACCCCAGGTGGTTCTGCAGGAATTCTTCTCTTGCCCGAGACTTTGTCTGCAGCCTGGTGCTGGTAGCTTTATAGGCAGTTCCTTCTCTGCCATACTGCCCTTCTGCTGATGTCAGTTTCTTAAGCATTTTGTTTTTGCAGCAGTAGTGTTCACATTACCTGGTTAAAAAAAAAAACAACAACAAAAAAACCAAAAACAAAGCAGGCATCAGTAAGTAGTAGAGCATAATTTACCCATGAAAAAACAATATTACAAGGTCTTTGAAACCGTCAGGTTGAATTTCACCAAAATTTGCACTGCTGAGATCGGGATACAGGATCCTGTAGATCCCAGAAGGACTAGCAAACATTGAATTTGTGTATTCCTGTTATGGAGACTCCCACCTGGCTGGTACGTTTAATCCAGCCAATTGCTGTGGGAATTTGAGTTTCACTCATCTATTCTTCCAAATTTGTGAGACTGCAGGTTATCTTAGGAGCCTCAATTTTAGTTTAACAAACTATTTGGGTATAATAGTCACTTTTCTTGAAGGTGAATTCTTTCTTGTTTGCTTCCCAATGTGTAATTCCACATTCAAAACCATGAATTTTATTGGAAAGTGAAATAATATTTAGATTTTTTAGCCAAATATAAACCGACTCAAATCAAATATGGAGCTTTCACGTGTACCTCACCCTTATTGCAGTTTTTCAGCTTCCTGCCTTTTTCTCCGTCTAAGCACATACCTAAAGAAAATTTTAACTATTTAGCCTGATTTCCTTTATGAGGTCATATTCAGTTTAAGTCCCACTACCAAGTCCCACTTTTGCCAAGTCTCACTTTAAACTTGCATTTCTTGACTTCGAAGTCATAGTTTTCTTTGGTGATCTGTTCTTTTTTCCATTCCTTGTAGACTCCCTACTTATGCTTAATGTCATTTTCAAGATGGTTATTCTTCCAGTTAGGTCTGGAAAGTTCTCATACAATATTTTTTTTTCTCCCTGCCTGGCATACAGATTCCAGATAGCTTTAGCACGTTTGACATGGAGACATTCCAGGCTGCCTCCAAACTCTAATCCCCAAGTTCCTTAGTTCAGCCGGTGTCCCTAAATAGTTACCTTGGGCCGCATCCAAACTCAGCAGCTTGCGCAGCCGGCGCGCTGCCTGCAGCCCCAGATAGGGCACAGTGTCAGAGCCAGGTGCCTCTCCCTCCTGACTCATGGGCCCAGATTTCCTTCTCATCGAAATCAAACTTCAACAAGGGAAAGGAGCAGCCGTGTGCCAAGGTTTTGCCCTCATTCCTTTGGGAGATGGCCAAGGCCTATTTCCACATTCAGGAGCTCAGAAGTGCTCCCGGCTGTCGCTACTTTAGATGAAGTGTTGTCTTTTTGAAATGAAGAACTTTAAGCAGTTTTAACTGCATTATTTTCTTCAACTTTTTGTTGTTGTTGTTCTTTTTAAAACAAACTAAATGCTACACACTGAAGGCTTTGCTTGTTAAAAACAATTCTTATTCAGATGGGTGCATCGATACTATTTGAGCTAGTAGGACTTTTTTCCTCACAACAGGATAATTCTCTGTTATGCATATCTGTAAAATGTATCTTTGCAACCAAAGTGCAATAATCTTTTCTCATGCCCAGATTAGATTCTGGGATCAATAATAGACTCCTCTCAACTTTCCAGAATTCCCACAATATATTTTAACCTATAAACACAGGTGTTTTTATCCAAAACCAAGTATTGTTTCAATTATTTTTCTCTTGTTTCTTTACATCTTATGAATATAACTTTCTGGAGAAACACTTTTACCTTGATTTTTCTTTTCTGTTAGCATATTATGTGTACCACTGCAATCACCACTACTGAGATTTCATTCAGTGCTTCAAAAACACACATTGTTCTGTGTTGTTCCCTAGGATTCCCCATTAGAGTAAGAGTCTCTTACCAGCTGCACCTCATTCTACATCTAAATTGTACTCTGCATGGCATTTCTACCAACTGTATCCCGCTGCTTATATTGATATTAACCTTTCCCATGACTGTGGGTGTTAAGACCTATGTTGCCCAGTAGGTATCACAAAGAAAATAGTGCTCTTGGACCTTGTGAAGGGATCTTCAGTCTGAGTTCCTTTACTGTTGTAAAGGTGTAGACTGTGTGAAGACACGTCTATTTAAAAATATTTACTCTCCATCTTCTAAGGCTAGCCATGTCCCAATGAAGAATTAAATTTTGCATCAGATTGACATATATATTTCTTATCAAATACACAATGTTATATTTTTCAAATTGCGGTGTGGATTTCTACATCTCTCTGTGTAACTAGGTATGAAGAAGTGTGAAATATTAGCTCAGGGGGGTCTGTATGACCTCTTTTTTCCAATGCATACACAAACTGTGTATCACAAAGAGGATATGGGAGAATTAAAGTTGATAAACACAAAACACTGGATAAGAAGCTATTCTAGCTCCAAGGCAAGGACATACATATTTTTTTCTCCACACTCACTAATATTTTACTGTAGATTTGCATTAGCAGACCCAGGGTTTAGGTTCATGACATGAGTTTTACCAGTGAACTTCAGTCAGTTAGTGTTAATTTAACATCCACAGAGAAGTCTGGCTGTTAGCTAGAACAGAAACTCTGCTAATATGCTGAAAAAATTTTACTGGAGGCCAGGTTGGATGGGGCTTAGAGCTGCTTGGTCTGATGGAAGATGTCCCTACCTATGGCAGCGTGGTTGGAACTAGGTGATCTTTAAGGTCTCGTCCAAATCTATGGTTTGGATTAATGTCTATAATACTGAAATAACTGAGGATTTCCATAGTAATGCAGTTTCTGTGATTCTAGGTTTGCTTTATGCTGTTTATAAAGTCAAATGCTTGTGTCAATTCTATTTCTCTGTATTGATATGCATACAAATCCAAATACACACATAAATGTATGGATGTATTAGGGGAACCTTCAGTGATATCATCCTCACACATTCCTGGGTTGCTACTTACATGTACTTTCAAAAGATGCATCAGTGGTTTTAATTCAGTTAAATTGTAGAAAGAAATTAATTCTGGTGCATCTTTTAGCTTTATATACATGTGAATAGAGGAAAAGAGACTGCTGAAAGCACAGTGTGAAAGTGGTCCAGCACTAAAATTCCACATTAATGTTAAAATAGCCAAGAACGATCCTGTGACTGCCAGTTAAAATGGATATGTAATTTCCCCAAATACTTGACAATAAATTAACATAACATAAAGCGTTTGAATTAGTTACATAATTTTTTTTTGTGTATGCACTACCCCTGAGGTTTGTCCTTCAAACTATTTATGTGACTGTCTAGAGGAAGTTTAAATGTCTGCATTTAGAGGCCAGATTTTCACAGGTATCATCTGCTGAAAGTTGCTCACTTTTGGTAGTATTTTACATCTGCTACTAATGCTATAAATAGGGAGGGTGAAAACCAAAATATATTATTAATAGTGACAGGAACCTTTTAGTCAAGCCCCTTATGTGGTGACAGATATTGTTTATCATATTGTACTTGTTCCTTTAAGGTTCCCCAGTCAGAATGAATCACTCATATAGAAGAAGAGAAAGCAGATAACAGACAATGTGATTTGTCTCATAGTAAGTTTTCCTAATCAAAAAATATTGGAAAAAAACCCCAAACAAACCAGATAAGGGCACACCTATTTTCAAAAAAAATGCACTGTTTTATTCAGATATCCTTGAGAATATTTTGCAGTTTATATAATATACAGAGAGCTGCGCAGTAATATCAGGGGTTAAGCCAGAAGCTTTTAAAAATAAAATTAAAAAATCAGTTGATTATGATTTTCATTAGCTTTATTTCTTACTTGGATTCCACCCCCTTACTTGAATTGCTCTCCACGGCAAAGCTGTTTTTTGTTGCACAAAACCACTGCTCTACTGTAACCAAACGGTGTTTTTCTTTTTGAGTTCTTTATGTGGTTCCAACTTTTGGTTTGACCAAGTAGTATAAATTAGCACAATGAAAAATGACAGGAAAAAGATCTGACAATTTGTGGTTGGGTTTTTTTAGCTGAACCAAAAGGCTGGCATTTGCAATAATAAATGTTTAAAAATTCTTACAGACCTTAGACAGAATTTTTTGTACTTGACCCAAAATATTAAGATGTAGATGCTTAAAAAGCGGTGTAGATACACTTCAAAACAAAATTTCATTTTTCTAGAATACATTTTTAACAATGTTGCTACGTACAGTTTTAAAATTAAACATTTCTTGTCCTTAGTTTTTTTTAGCCTTCTTTCCTAAAGCATGTTGCAAATTTCACTTGTCCCTTTAAGAACATTTTTGGTCAATTTGAGCTGACATATGTGAGTGAAGCAAAGATTTTTTTTTTCTTTCAGCTATATTTCTCCTGCAACAACTGACATATGAGTTTTGGTAAACCAGAACAAATTCCTCAATTTCTAAACTTGAGATGAACTTGAAAAACACATTTTACTATTCTTTGATGTCTGGGTGTTTTCTTATTTTTCGCTTTCTGTGTGTTCCTTCACTTCCTTATTTTGATTGAGACCAGGAACTTTCATTGATATGTTCTGAGTGCGCTAGTGTTTTATGGAATCCCAGCATGATTGAGTCTCTGTAGATTTCCTAGTCCATCCCTCCGGCTAAAGCAAGTTCTCCTAGAGCAGGTTGCACAGGATTCATGTTCCAGGTTTTCAATATCTGCTGCCAAGGAAACACCACAGCCTCTCTGGTCAATCTATTCCAGTGCCTGGTCATCCTCAATACAAAGAAGTTTTCCCTCATGTTCCTGTTGAAATTCTGTGTTTCAGTTTGTGCCCATTGCTCCTTGACCTCTCAATGGGCGCCACTGAAAAAAGTCTGGCCTGTCCTCTTGAAACTGCCCTTAAGATACTTATATGCATCCCATTTCAGTCATCTCTTGGTGAGGCTGAACAGGCCCAGCTTCCTCAGCCTTTCCTTGTAAGAGAGAAGCTCCAGTCCCCTCATAATTTTCCTAGCCTTCTCCTTGTTCTGCTGCAGGATCTTCTTGTCTCTCTTGTCCTGAGAAGCCCAGAATTGGACACAGCACTCCAGATGTTCCTCACCAGGGTGGTGTAGAAGGACAGGATCACCTCCTGTGACCTGCTGGCAAAGCTCTTCCCAATGCACCCCAGGATACCTTTGGCCTTCTTGGCCACAAGGACACACTGCTGGCTCATGAGCAGCTTATTGTCCACCAGGCCCCCCAGGTCCTTCTCCACGGAGCTGCTTCCCAGGAGATCAGCTCCCAGCCTGTACAGGTCCATGGGGTTGTTCCTCCTTAGATAAAGGACCCCGCACTTGCCTTTGGTCAACTTCATTAGGTTCTTCTCTGCCATATTCCAGCCTGTCCAGGTCTGCACCAGTCTTCTGGTGCATCTGATGTACCAGTGCTTTAGTTCAGGTCAGGAAAGTACTTTAGAAATACATCTCCTAGTAGTCCCTGCTCTGGCTCACAGCAAGCAGATGTTTCTGAGTGCCAAGCTCAATTCATTTTGCATGAAATTATACTGGAAAATTTGGTCCAGAGGCACACCCACTGCACTCCAGCCACAAATAGGCATGCAGGCTATGGGATCAGAGTAGAGTTAGTCTAACAGTAAATAAAAAGCTCTCAAAATGTGGATGTTAGGTACCAAAGCCCATGCATTTCTGCCTAGAGTCTGCTCCTCTTGGTCCTTTCTGCTCGCTAAGGCAGACATAGCTCCCATATGATACCAATTGTATCAAGCAGATGATAAAATATCATGGAACAAATTTTAGTCATATTGCGATCAGCAGCTAAGTACCTATTCATGTCAGTTAACTCCCTATTGAAAAGCTCTTTTCACCACATATGCCACTAATTTTGCAGAAAGAGGACATGTGGAAAAGTAACAGTGACCTTTGCAGTCAGATTCAGTAGGAACTTGGGAATTTTTGTACTGTCCACATTGAATAAACTTTAAATGGATACACATTTTTATGCTTCTCAGTGTTAGCATATTGTCTAAAAGCCAAAGCAGGACACATGATTATGTACAATAATGGCTCAGAAGTGAATTTCTTAGTAAAGCCAGTGTAGGTCAAGTAATTTTTCATACTAGTTAAACATTTGCCTTGGGGTGATGATGCACTGACACTTGTTTATGAAGTTCTTGCACACAAGGATTTGAGAGTGCAAGATATAGATTTTTAAAAATCCACATTTGTTCTGACATATGCAATTAATTAATTAATTAATAATTAATCTACATAATTAAACATTGCCCACTTGCTGTTTGTCCCATAGAATCTTGAACCTTGTTCAAGGTCTAATCTTTGATGTTTGTGTGAGCAGAAATAGGCAGTGAATTAAATATATATTTCCTAACTATAGAAAGTGTCTTGGCAAGGGAGAAAATACCTTTCTCAGACTCAGTAACAAAATTGATCTTGAAATATCTGTTTATAGATTTAATAGATCCTTTAGTTTAAACCACGCCTGTAATATCAGTTCTTAGATTTGCCAAGTGATTCAGTCCTTCACCTGATAGCAGCAGTTTACACTTTATGTTACTCCATGTAGCTACTTCAGTGTTTTTGAAGAATTCTCTTGCTATTTAAAATATTTTATTTTTTAAATATAACAAAGTATCTTTCAGTTCAGGAGACACTCCTTCTCTCTTCATATCTAGTCCCATCCTGGTAATTTAGAACCAAAAATACGTTTTACTGCAGGTAATTTTCACTGTTGTCCATCCTGCTGAGCTAATACAGCTAGGACAGAGTGAGTAGAGTCCTGCTTGTTCTTGTGCAGAAATCACAGAATTAATTCCTGTTAGAGGTCCGACCTGTTATACCTGTGTAAACCTACAAAGGGTAATGGGGTTGCACTAGTGTCAGTAAAGGCATAATAGGTTTAATCAAGCATAACAGAAAGTAAATTGCTCTGCAAAATCCTCATTACTATAGACAAAGTGCATTCATCTGTCTCAACTGTTAAGCCATAAGCTGTCTGGGCAAAGGCAGTTCCTCCAACAATGATTCTCATTTCAAGTGAAACCTCTAGGTGACATAGCACAAACAAGTAATGATTATATGATAATGACCTGAACTGACTACTAGACAGAGTATTAGTTTGCTCAACACAGCTGTTTAGGTACAAATGCCCTACAGGTATTCTAGAAATTGCACTGAAAGACAATCAGTGAGGACAGTAAATGTATTGCTTTTAGTTACATTTCCAACAAATGTTGAATTATGTGGGCAGCTTCTTATTCAAGTATGCAGAGTTAATAGTGAGGACTTTTCCCCCCAACAACAGAAAACTTTTTATTACAAAAATCATATCAACTTACATTCAAACATTTTTTAAACGCTATTAAAATATCCTTGTTGGGTCACCAATATATCAGGCTATGTCTAGGAGAGTGTGAATAAAGATTGGCTCAAACAAACTAAATCTCTCTGTTCATAATTTTCCTTGAATAGTATAAATAGAGGATTAACAGTATATTTCGAGAGATGAGCCATAGTAGACTGTGATATTGTATTATGACATACTGTGACAATGCAACAGAATCTGAAGTATGATCTGAGAGCAGATTCTTGTTTATGGAGAAACCATATGTCACATCTTGTTAAGACTAGCATCAATTATGTGATAATTTGGCCTCGTGGCATCCATGTTACAGTCAAAACTTATTTCTGTACAGGTAGGTAGGGTTCAAGGTCTGGTGGACCACTGCAGTCATCTCTTCCAATAACCACAATGCAGGCAACAAGGACTACCCTTATTTTGTCTATTTATACCTTCCAGTTATTGGGTTCCTTGGCCTTTTCTTTCTCAATATTGTTGAAGTTTTTCTCCTCACAATGATGTTTCTGGACTAAACACTTCACATCAAATAATTCTTTTATATTAACTACATTTCTTTCATAAAATTGAGCATATTGAACTGGTTTTGACTCTAGGTCTGCTTTGCTGTCATGACACCCCACCTGGAGTGCTGCATCCCCAAGTGACAAGGACATGAACCTATAGGAATGAGTCCAGAGGAGATCCATGATGATGATCCAATGGCTGGAACACCTGTCTTAAGAAGACAGGGTGAGAGAGTTGGGTCTGTTCAGCCTGGAGAAGAGAAGTTTCCTGAATGATCTAATTGTGACCTGCCTGAAAGGAGCCTGCAGGAAAGATGGAGAGACTTTTTACAAGAGCATGGAGTGACAGGACAAGGGGCAATGGCCTTAAACTGAAACAGGGCAGGTTTAAATTAGATATTAGGAAAATTCTTAATGGTGAGGCACAGGAACAGGTTGCTCAGAGAGGCCATGAAGGCCCCATTTCTTGGAAGTGCTAAAGGACAAGTCAATGGAACTTTGAGAAATCTGGTCTAGTGGAAATGATAGAGGAGTTGGAACTAGATGGTCTCTAAAATCCCTACCAATGAAACCATTCTGTGGTTGCATTAATATAGTGCTGATGCTATGATGGTCTCACAATAAAACATAAGAAATGTTCATACAGGGAAGAAGTACACACTATTGGATCAATTTATATGGTATGAAAAAGTAGGTGAATTTTTCAATCTTTTGTTATTCTAATGACATTTCCTCAAATCTTTCCCATTTCACAAATTACTGACAGGGTTTTCCACAGCTGTGGCTCCAATGCTGAGTAATCCTAATGGATACTTTCCAGTTATCCAGGGAACAGTACTAATATTTTTGGTCAGCATGTTACTATCAGAGAGCATGTTCATCTGGTTGTCCTTGGTGACTCCCAAATTCTTTGAGTTATTTTTATGTAAGTGGGTTTCACCTGACTAGCTAAACAATTAATGGTGTCCTTTCTTCTTTTTCTCTTCTTTGCTGTCCTTATTAGGATGACATTTGCAGACTTCTTTAGTAATGATTTTAAAATTGTTGCACTGACTGTGTTAATAATTTTTTTAAGCAGTGTAAATCTTCTAGAAGTCACATAATTGCTTAATGATAATTCTTCATATAAGATTACAATTTAACACTGATCAATAGCTTGTTTCCAATCTATATGGCACACCAACTCAGTTTTATATAATACTGAATTTTTTGGCAAATAAAATGTCATGCAGTACCAATCCCGGATATAAGTCTATTGTATCAGCCTTTTTGCCTCTACAAACCACACTTACTGAATAATCTGAAAAAGTAATCAAGTGAGTTTGATCACATCTGCTTCCCATCCTTACTGGAGTTGGTTGCATTTGCTTGCATTAATTCTTTATGAATCAATCCTCATATCACATTTTCCATTATTTTGTCAAAGATCAATGCCGGGTTGACAGACCTGTAATCACTTGGATCTGTTTATTTCTGCTTTTTGAAATATTCACACAGCACTAGCTTTGTCCAGGCATCTGGATCACTGTTTCAAATGTTATTTTAAGATAGTTGTAGTGGTCTAGAGAGGATTGGGTCAACTCTTTCAGAACTCCTGAATGCAAGGTGTGCAGATTTATTGATGCTAAATGCACAGCTTTCGTACCAGGAAACTGTGCTTTTAGGATATGTCATGGGAAAAACTCTTCAACTCTAACCAGTAAGGCTCTTCTCATTCTCATTCTTTTGGTAAAATTATTTCTTTTTCTTAAAGCCTGAGCTATAATCTGATCCATGCCCAGGCAATATCATAGACAATAATTGTTGGTGTGGGTTAAAATCATACAAGGGAATATGCTAAAAATTAAAGAATTTTAAAAAATTACTCACCACTGCTCAAATCTCTCTGCCAGCCTTGCTTTGTTTACACATATAAACACAACCCTTGGCCTGGACGTTGTCCCTGAAGGACTTCAGGACATGGTAGAAACATGGTGGTACAGTGAGCTCTAAGAAGTTGGTGTCCTTTTTCATCCTGCAGCAGACCCTTAGGTGCCCCTCATCACACTGTCCCTCTACCTGCAGATCCTGTGTATCCTCCACAGCTCTGCTTGGAGTGGAATAATCCTCTCCTCAGTTTGTCCACTGTACCGTTCATAGATCAAGGGACCATGCAGATAAAAGAGCCTTGGGTTAAGGGCAGCACAGACAGGCAATGTGTGCTGTGGGTGAGGCCAGTGTGGTACAGGATCTCACTGCCCTGGCTACTGCAACAGCACAGGCATCTCGGAGCAGAAGAGTCTGAGGATTCTTGTTAATATGCAGATAAAGCCAAGAACTACTGCACTGCTGGGCTGGACTTGCATTTGCCTATTTACCCACATGATCTGCTCACATTTTTTGACAAATCACCAGTTTGTCAAAACCACCAAAGTGTATTTTCCTACTAGCTCCCAGTGTAAAAACTTTCTCAACCTTCTGTGCCTCTGGCTGCCAGGCCTGTGATGCTTCTGAGAAGTGTTTAAAGGGACCCCTTCCCAGGAAAGCCCTTTCAGTATGTATCAGCACAGCAGCTAGATTGTAATGGATATTGGGTTTCTGGCAGTCTGTTTACTTTTTTAAGCTCAAAAACATCATCCCTAGGTTGTGGAGTGATTTCTTTTTTTCCTTTTTTTTTTCTTCTTTTTTTCCTTTATTTTTTCTTCATTTTTCCTTTTTTGTTGTTGCTTTTTTAAGAAGCAAAACAAATAAATATGGAAATTGCTTTCACAAACAGATCAAACCAAACTAGAATGTAAGACAACTTTGCTCTAATCTTAGAGAAAATCATGCAGCAAAATCACACAACCAAATGTGTGGCGATGCAATCGCTCCTTACTACTTTGTCTGAATGTACAGGATGGCTGTTGATCTTGCATTGCACTTTCTTCCTTGAAAAGGAAAAAAAAGAAAAAGAAAAAAAAAGGCAGTATCAAGTGTATTCTCCTTTTCTTAGGAGCTTACGATTTTTATAAAGCAATTGGTTTTTCTTTAACAAGGGAATTTACAGTTATTTAATTAGTTGACCAGATCAATGAAGAAAACCAAAAAATATACAATTCACCTGAGACCTGGGAAAATTTCTTCAAAAGTGAAAAAAATAACTGTAATTTTAGAAAGTACTACTGATTAAGAGGTTTGAGTAAGGGACTGATGCCTTCATCAATGCTAACAATTTATATCTTTAGGACAGCATATAGCAGCACAGCTTTGTTGCACTATCTCCCCTTTCAGTGGCATCACTGTGTTTCTCAGACATTTGTGAGAAGGGCTGAGGGACTGTAGCCCACCATTAATCCATTCTGCAATATGGGGAACATCTCCTGACCTTGCAAATTGGAATAATGCACATGTTGAGAATGGAATCCATGATGTGCCCTACTGACAGTCAGATGTTATCTACCCTTCTCCAGAGCTTCTGCAAATGAGTCTCTGGAAAGGGAAATGCGTCTGACATGTCATACCTGAAAGGCTGCTAGAAAACTCTTGCTTAGATGTGGATGCACATTAAATAATTCTGCTTTAAGATACACTGTTCATAGCCTTTGGAGAACTGTTTCCACATTGTGGTTAAATAACAGGCTTGGAAAAGGAGGCAGCTCAGTCAGCTGAGTTACAAATTCTTTGCAAAAAGCAGAAAATGATAAAGTAATACAAATGTCTCAGCTTTCACGTCTGAGAACAGCACATATATACAGATATAAAGTCACTATATGATATAGGGTTTTTCTGAAATAGACTGTATTGACATCTACAAAGCACAGTGGGATTCTTGGATGAAAAAAATGTTCATAATATTGTCCTGGCAGGTTGCAAAAATTTCCCTTGGGGAAATAGAAGGGGTTTTTTTCTGTGTTGGAAAAGGAAAACCGGGATTATTAACATACTTTAAACCATGAAAATTTGATGGAAAGCTGCTGTTACCCTTCTGTACATAAAGAGATTGTCTGTAAGGAAATATATTTTCTGCAGTTTTCTGAATAGCTCTGGAACCAAAAGATGAATTAAAGAACACTGCAGGGTCAGTCTCTGTTACAAAGATGTGTCTGTGATTGTTAGCTTCTGAATAAGAAGAAAAGATAAATTAAACAGTCTAGCAATATCTCATCTCCTGCTCGTCTTGCTGTTGGAAATACATTGTACCCCTCAGCACAAGAGAGTGTGGGAAATCTTCAGTAAGTTACTCATGATTTCTTAAAGCCAAGCGAGTAACAGTCACTGATGCCCAACACTACATTCCATGTGGTGTCCCTCTATTCTCTTTCATCATGGGGTCCTGGCCAGGGACAAGTTGAACATGAGTCAGCAGTGCCCTGGGTGCCAGAAGGGCCAGACCTGTCCTGGGGTGCAACAGGCACAGCATCACCAGCCAGGTAAGGGAGGGGATTGTCCTGCTCTGCTCTGCACTGGGGCAGCCTCACCTTGAGTGCTGGGGACAGTTCTGGGTGCCACAATGTTAGGACATTAAACTATTAAATGTGTTCAGAGGAGGACAACAACAATGGTGAAGGGCCTTGAGGAGAAGCTGAGGAGCGACTGAGGTCACTTGGTCTGTTCAGCCTGGAGGAGAGGAGACTGAGGTGAGTTACAACTTCCTCATATGAGGAAGAAGAGGGGCAGGCATTGATCTCTCCTGTTCGGTGCCCAGTGACAGGACTGGAGGGAATGGCCTGAAATTGTGTCAGGGATGTTTAGGTTGGATATTAGAAAAAAGGTTCTTCACCCAGAGGGCGTTTGGGTGCTGAACAGGCTCCTCAGGCAGTGATCACAGCACCAGCCTGACAGAGCTCAACAAATGTTTGGACAATGCTCCCAAGCACATGGTGTGACTCTTGGGGATGGTGCTGTGCAGGAGCTGGATTTAGAATCTGATGATCCCTGTGGGTCCCTTCCAGCTCCAGATGTTCTATAGTTCTATGATCCTTGTAGGTCCCTTACAACTTGGGATATTCTAGGATTCTAGGATTTCTTGCATGACTCCCATCTGCAGGGCAAGACAATCACAGGTGTGAAAAGAGAGCTTTCTTCAGAGTAGACTCCTTTGCTTGAGTTGCCTTTCTGGCTGCAGAGATCCTGCAGGATCACCTATTTATTTTGGCAGGAAATCTACTCTGACACCCTGTTAAATTAATCTTTTCCTGAATCACCTTGCAAAACTGCTGGAAGATATGCAAAGAGAAGTTGCCTGGAAAATTCACATTTTGTTCCTCCATATATATTTAAAGTTATAATATACTATATTTAAGGTTCTGCTGCAATGTGCAAAGAGAACCATTACTGTAAAAACTACCATATTTCTTCAGAAGTGAGGATTTTATGTAGATCTTTTCTGAGAAAGTGACTCTGTATGATGTCAGTCAGAACAACCTTGAAAGGTGAAGAGTTTCTCCAGAGACAAGCCATACATTTGTATATTTGGTAAAAATTAAAATTCTGTTCAGATAAATTATTAAGTCCTTTAAGCCACGGAGACCTCTGCAGAACATTCATACTTACAAAAAGAGGCTACAAAAGTGATAAAAATAGTCCTTGAGAGACAAATTTCATACAAGTGTTTAGCAACAAGCATGTCTAGTTTCACTGATGTCTGGAGAAGAATCATTGCAAAGAAAATTAGAAGAAAGATGGAAGACATACAGAAAAATAATTTCTTAGAAGAATAATGTAAAATTTCCTTCCCAGTTAAAGAACTTGGAAGACNGACATACAGAAAAATAATTTCTTAAAAATTCCTTTCCAATTAAACAACCTGGAAGAGAAATTTCCAAGGAATGTTTGAAAAATAATTATCATCTTCAAAACCAGACAACCTTACCAGCTCTACATCTTCACAAAGCCACTTTAACTTTCAGAGCCTGCAAAATTCTCATATACCGTAAGTAGAAAGGGAATAGAAAAGAACTTGATATAAAAAATTTTCTGAGCTCTCTGTGCTTAAGTTCTGCCAAGTAGTCTCTCTGTGTCTCCAAGAAATAGAATGCCCAAATCAGACACAGACACTTAAAAATCTTGTAAAGGAATATATCCTTTTTAATTAATGTGTGAGTCACTGGGTTTGCTGAAAATTAAAAATGGGGTCAGAATTTCCTTCTTGTGCACCATGTAGTGCTTCTAGCTATATTCCTATTGTAAACTCTTGACTGTCCAGGCTTTTTTTTTT